>CAUYUJ010015244.1:87239-242239 GCA_963575745.1 Prorocentrum cordatum
AAAGCGTCGGCAGACCCCAGTTCCAGCGTACTCGAGTCTCACGTTTCCCCCATCCTAGTCCCTGGGCCTTTGCCCAGGAAAAGTTTTCCACCCCGAGCACTTTCGAGACGGTCCCGGGACGCGGGGGAGGGTGGGAAGCGAGAGGTCGGAGGCGGGAGGCGAGAAGCGGGGGCTCAGCACGAGCACTAACTAAAAATTTCAACAAGAGAACAAAAACAGCACGCGATAGCGGATCGGATCGGATCGGAGGTCCGCGAAAAGACGCCTCCTAGATGGGGTCGGAGTAGATGGGGTCGGAGGATCGCGCCGCATCGGCCAGGCATCGCCGATACATTAGCGATGCGCTCGCGACATCGGCAATGCATCGACGATGTCGGCGTGGAGAAAACTGGGCTCCACATCGAGCAGCATCGTCGATGCATAGGCGATGCATCGGCAATACGGCGAGATCCCCTCCAACCCCATGTGAACCGACACCATCTGGGAGGCCTAGAGCGAAAGGGCTCCACAGGGAAGCCACTGCCGGGGGGAGGGGCGTGCAGCCTGCTGCACGGGGCTGCGAGCCGCGCGGCAGCGGAAGGGGATGGGGCCTCGAAAGGGGTCGTGCAGCGGCGATGGCGAACTTCATCTGGAATTAGAATGGCGGGAGCCAGGGTCGAGGAGATGGGAGCCAGAGCTGATGGGAGCGGGAGGGGAGAAGGGGCGGGCAAGAGGACGGGAGCGGGGGAGAGAAGGGCAGGAGAGGCACGAAGCCTGCGGTGCGGTTTCTTCCCTCTCAGTGGCCCCGCACAAGTGCACCGCGTGACTCCCCACCCCGAGGATGCCCCAAGAGGAGCGGCTAAGGAGGGTACATGTCAAGGGATCCCCCTGATCGAGGGCTTCAGACAGTCGGGGACCCTCCAAGCCACGAATCGATCAGGACCCCCGACACCCCGACCCTCCAGTTTACATCGCTGCCGCGGGTGACCTTACTGTACCTGCAAGCTGACCACCTCCCCGCCTCTGAGACACAGTGCAGGCAGGCTGTAGCAACGGCAGCCTCGCTCGTGGTGCCGAACACCATCTGCATCTTGGCATCAGTCACCATCGCGAAGCTGTGGTTCCTGCAGCGGCAAGGTGGACAGCGGGGAGGAGTAGTGGACTGCGCAGACTAGAGAAACCTACTTCCTGCACGACTTCTCCTCGAGTTCGTAATACCAGCCATTCATGTATTTGCCATAGGCGCTACACGAAATTGCACCGGCATCAGAGGATCACACCGCGTAGATATGAACTAGCGCAATCCAAACGCTCAAACTCAATCGCTTTGCTGATCGAATACGGTGAGCTTACTCGACACGCACGAAACATCATTGTGAAAAAAAGCAGGATCGCAGCCAGAGTTCATTCCTGTTTCCCGGCTATCATCCGTATAGGGTCGTGCCTGCGAACAGACTGCGTACGGGTCAGAGACGGTTACGCCTGTTCTTCGTGTACAACTCTACAACAGACACCCCCGCACTACAAGGTGAGGCAAGCCCCTGCCCAGCCCAGCCATCCCAACATGAATCAAAGTAGGCCAACCAGCTCCAGAACTTCTTCCCTCCGGCATCCCCGTCATGCATTCTCGATGGGATCTTTCTCCTAGTCGACGTCCTCCCCGACCTTGCTCCCTCACCTCCTGCTCAGCTGGACACCACGATCTGCCCCCAAAAACTGGATAGGGACGGGGGAGGCAAGCGACCTTTGAGAAGGAGCACGGCGGAAAGGAGAGAAGGCGTTTGGATATCATTATGCGGTGGAAAGCGGAACTGAAGGAGGGGGAAGTGAAGGTATACGAAAGAGAGGAGATAAGAGAAAGATGAAATGACAAAAACAATGGACAGCAAATTTCTCTGTAGGAGAAGCTGAGCGCCTTGCTTAGTTTCCTTCGGTCGCAGTTCTGCCGGCCGAGCGACAGAGTGAGTTGGGTCAGCGAGCTCGAAGCAAAAACGCCAGCGTCGCACAAGTTCGTGAAGCATCGCACGCTGCATGGAAATAATTACAAGCCACGCACAGTGAACCTGTGTTCACATCATGATGCACTCTGCCGACATACTTCAAATGGGGATAAAGCAAAAGATAAAACGGGTCCTGGACCCACGGGTTTCCCCTGGCACTGGCTTCTTTTTCTCAGTCGTTGCTTGACGGCTCCAACGCCTGGGAAGGGCCCCGGGAGACCGAAAACAGGGTGAACAATTGCATGCGTTTCTTGATGGTGCCTCAGGCCACTCTGGAACTTCACTATGGAAGCAACACGAGAAAATACACAAAAACGGCGGTCAGGGGCCGCCCGTAGCACCCAGAACGATTCTTATCATTTCGCGGTAGATCGGCGATGCGTAGCTTAGCTCTGACCCCCGCTGTGCAAATCAAAACGTCACCCGGCAAGCCAGGAACCTCGCACGAGCAAACCTGCGATAGGCAAGCTCCTGCAGAGGACCTTGACCTGAAAGCGAAAGCGAACGCGCCGCTTGCGAATATGACCCGAAGCCCACAAGGCCAACAATGCTGCATACACACAACACGACGGGGGGACGCGAGGGAGAAGGGGGGAAGAGGGACAAGAGGGACGTGGGAAACAGGGGCCATGCCCATGCACTCGGAAATCCGCCACGAACGCAGCTCCACTCGGAGCGAACCGAGAAAAGCATCACGATACCAAGCGGCGGAGAAGCGACAGCGGCGGCAGCGGCACGCGAGGAAGGAAACGGACGACACGAACACCTAGCACACGCCGTACAACTATCGATCGGCCCGGCCGTCAAAGCAATCCCAGCAACGAAGAACAGCACGCATTGCTTGAATCGGCTGGTGGGTGCACCGTGTGCCGCACACGAGCCAACCCCACCCAAGAACGCCACGTTTGAATGATTCGCGGGGCGGGGCCTGCACGGCGCCTGCTTGCCAAGGGTTTCGCAAACGCCTTATGATCACGCGGTCCCTCTGGATTCGCGCGTTCACACCGCAAGGTCCATATCTCTCGCCCGGGGGCCAGACGGAAACAGGCGAAAGCCTCGCGATGTCGAACCTTGTCGCATCCGCTTTTCAATCCCTTTCTGATCAAGATGCATGGCGAATCTGTTCACCAGCTCGAGTGCACTCAACCTGGGGGCCGATACCCCCGCCCCAGGAGCAAAAACCTAAGGCCTCCGTGAGGCCCGAACGACACCGCTACCCCCCTCAGCCTTGTCGGCGAGAGGAAGGGCCGGCGGGCGGAAACACTTGAACATGTACAATGCCGCAGACATCGAAGGAGAAAGACGTTCGGAGAACTGCGGCGTCTCTCTCGCCTTGGGGCCCGATGAGAACGAGCGAAATCCTCGAGATGTCAAACCTTGTCGCATCTGATTGTTCAATATCCGCCCGATCAGGAAGCATGGTGAATCTAACTACCAGAACGAGTGCACTGAGCCCAAGGGCGGACCCCCCCGCCGGGGGAGCACAAACCAAAGGCATCCATGAGGCCCGAACGACACTGCAACTCCTGACCCACACCGTGCTCTTGAGCCGCCTGAAGTGCAACCTACCCTACCAACAGTGCCAGACGGGCACCCCGAAGAGCCCCCACATAACTAAACAGCCACAGTTCGATTGCCCTGGACAAGCGGTTGGGGCAAGAGGCCGCGATAGCGGCACTCGTGCTGATGTCAAGCACCTGGCCTCCCAGGATAATGCGAGGTGCGAGACTGAAGCGGCAACAACCGCGCCCCGTGCACATCACATTCACCTAACGCAACTGCGGGACATACCACCCCACTAAACGCGCTCGCTTGCGCCAGCGCGCTTTGGAGGCGCATTGGTCAACCCAAAGCTACCTGCAAGACGGATGGCCCACGCGGGCCGTCACGCCCGCTTCGCGCCACGCTTTCGAAGCATGAACTTGCGACGCTCGGAGGACCACAGCTGCCCCTGCCCTTGCCGCAACTTCGTGGCCAGGAAGCGCGGGTACAAGCACGTCAGCTCGACGCAGTCAAGGAGGAAGGACTCGTCAAACTCCTTGGTCTTCGAGGAGACTGCCTCCTCTTCTGGGGCGGGCAGGCAGCGACGCCCAGAACTTCGCCCCTGAGCCGGCCAACGCTGGCACCAGCCGCTGCACCCGCAATCCCAAGCACTCGCTCGGCATCAAGTAGATCCGAAAGAGTAACATGGGGCACTGCGCGAACTCCAGAACGTCGATGTAGAAGGCGGCCCCGACCAGAGCGCATAAGCCGATCCACGGCAGCGGGGCTCGGCCGAGCCCAGGCGCCATCCTCCGAAAGCCCCCCAATGCCTTCTTGGACCGACCCGGCATTCGACCGCTGCGAATGCCAGGCACGCGTAGCCCAGCACCGCGATGACCTTCTCGCCAGCGTCGTGGCTGTGGCCCTGAAAGTGCAACTCCTCAAGGTTCTCCAGCATGCTCGGGCCGACATCCTCTTAACCGTTGAGTTCCAAGCCGTTTTTTGCTGGCCCACTTCTGAAAGGGCGGGAGGTACCTGTCGCGCACCGTGGCAGAAGGCCCCGTCACACTATTGACCTCCAGGAAGAACCGGCCAAAACTTCGCGCCACCGCGGCCTCTGTCAGATGGGCCTGGCGCCTCCGCCTGGCCCGCTGGACTCGGAGCGCGTTCGCGCTGGGGCCTCGGCCACAGGCCACTTCGCAGGCAACCGAGGTCTCATGATCAACTGCTCAAGAGGAAAAATAAAATGTTACAGAGTGCAAACCCACCGACCATGTCGGCGCGCGCGGGGCGTCTGTCCGACCCAGTCGACGGGATGCCTTCTCGAGGCCCCCCCCGCCGGGGGAAGGAGGGAGCAGCCTTCCTCGTTCGGGGAACGGCTTCACAGCTGGAGGAAATCCCATCCGTGCCCTCATCGCGTCAAAGGGAAGCCCCTTCCCTTTGCCCCGCCCCCGGCGGGGGGGGGCGGCCTGCCCGCGGGGGGGGGGTCTGGCATCGACCCGTTTCAGGTTCCAGGATCACCCTGGGACGGTTCTGGGGTGAAAATTAAAACCTCAAGCGAATGCTTTTCCATCTGGGCGCTCTCGGGAGCCACGCGGGTGGCTTCCGGGGACGGGGGGAAGCGTGCCTCCCAAAATGGCAATGTTACAAATGACCTTGGTTTTCGCGGCCGAGCCCTCCCGCTAACCAGTCGGGAGGTCCAGCGCAAAACGGCGCTGTCGGGGATGGGGGGTCCCGAGCCCCCCAAAACTGGCAATTTTCCGAATGAAATTTCTTTTTGGACAGATTGTTTTTGGCAGCTGGGCACTCCCGCTCAGCGTCGGGAGATCCCAAATTGATTTTCACCCAGGAACCGTTCCAAAATGAAAATCCATCTGGAACCCCCCCCCCGGCGCAAGACGGCGCTGTCGGGGAGGGGGGGGTTGCACCCGAAACCCCAAAATGGCCAGCTTCCAAATGAAATTTCTCATTGGGGAGCTTGTTTCGCGCGGCTGGGCCCTCCCGCTCAGCGCCGGGAGGCCCCAGATGGATTATCACCCCGAACCGCTCCAACGTGAAAATCCATTTGGAACCCTCTACCAGCGTCCAGCGCGCCGACCCGAGGAGGAGGAGGAGGACGAGGAGGAGGAGGACGAGGAGGAGGAGGAGGAGGAGGAGGAGAAGGAGGAGGAGGAGGAGGAGGAGGAGGAGGAGGGAGGAGGAGGAGGAGCACCTCTAGGAGCCCCAAAAATTTCCATTTTCCACCTGAAATTTCTTATCGGGGAGCTCGTTGTTCGCGGCTGGGCCCTTCCGCTCGGCGCCCGGAAGTCCCTGGCGGATTTTCACCCCAGAACCGTTCCAGGGTGAAAATCCATCTGGAGAGCCCTCTCCCAAAGCAAAACAATGGAGAGAAGCGTGCACGAGCCCCCAAAATGCCCCTTTTCCAAATGAAATTTCTCATTGGAGAGCTTGTTTTTCGCGGCTGGGCCCTTCTGCTCAGCGCTAGAAAGTCCCAGATGGATTGTTTCACCCTGGAGCCGGTCCATTGTGAAAATCCATCTGGAACCCTCTCCCAGGGCAAAACGGCTCTCTCGGGCTCGAAAGTGGCGACAGTTTCACAGATCGCAGCCCCGCAGGGATGGCGAGGTCTAATTTGGGTCCGCGCGTGGCGTTACTGTGCTGGGCCCCCCAGCAGGCCTCGAAAGTGGCGACAGTTTCGCAGATCGCAGCCTCCAGGGGATGGCGAGGTCTCATTTAAATCTGCCCGTGGCGCCACTGCGCTGGGCCCCCCAGCAGGCCTCGAAAGTGGCGACAGTTTCACAGATCGCAGCCCCCCAAGGATGGCGAGGTCTCGTTTGAATATGCCCGTGGCGTAACTGTGCAGGGCCCCCCAGCAGGCCTCGAAAGTGGCGACAGTTTCACAGATCGCAGCCCCCCCAGAGATGGCGAGGTCTAATTTGAATCCGCGCGTGGCCCTCACTGTGCTGGGCCCCCCAGCAGGCCTCGAAAGTGGCGACAGTTTCACAGATCGCAGCCCCCCCAGGGATGGCGAGGTCTCATTTGAATCTGCCCGTGGCGTCACTGTGCTGGGCCCCCCAGCAGGCCTCGAAAGTGGCGACAGTTTCACAGATCGCACCCCCCCAGGGATGGCGAGGTCTATTTGAATCTGCGCGTGGCCCTCACTGTGCTGGGCCCCCCAGCAGGCCTCGAAAATGGCGACAGTTTCACAGATCGCAGCCCCCCAGGGATGGCGAGGTCTAATTTGAATCTGCGCGTCGCCCTCACTGTGCTGGGCCCCCCAGCAGCCTCGAAAATGGCGACAGTTTCACAGATCGCAGCCCCCCAGGGATGGCGAGGTCTAATTTGAATCTGCGCGTCGCCCTCACTGTGCTGGCCCCCCAGCAGGCCTCGAAAATGGCGACAGTTTCACAGATCGCAGCCCCCCAGGGATGGCGAGGTCTAATTTGAATCTGCGCGTCGCCCTCACTGTGCTGGGCCCCCCAGCAGGCCTCGAAAATGGCGACAGTTTCACAGATCACAGCCCCCCAGGGATGGCGAGGTCAAATTTGAATCTGCGCGTCGCCCTCACTGCGCTGGGCCTCCCAGCAGGCCTCGAAAATGGCGACAGTTTCACAAATCGCAGCCCCCCGCAGGCAAGACAGGAAGAGGCAGGGAGGGAGGGGGAGGAGGAAGGAAGGAGTGGAGACCACACTGCTCTATTCAAAACAAATACCCAACCAAGGAGGGTTGGGAATAGAGTACGAATAGTTTCGCAGACCTAGCTCGAGTAGCAGACCGAGTTCAGACCCCTGGATGCTTCTGACGAACGCGCGTGATGATTCTGGATCGAATACGTGTGCATACCAGCTCTGTAGCTCTTCTTCAGCTCGAGTTAAGTTGAGAAAACCGTTAGCAGCTGTCACGATGACCAAAAACAGCCGATCCTGCCGGAGTGCTTTTTGGCAGTAGTAGGTACCCGATCGAGCTGAGATTAAGATGGCGAGCGGGAATGAGATCGAAGATGGGGGAAAAATACTAGAGCTCTAACGAATGTTCAAATTTCGAGAAATCGAAATTAAACCGAACAAAAAAATGCAAAATTTCCGTCGGTATTTTTTTGCCAACTAGCCCCCCACCGCGCCGGAATTACTCTTCTAGCTTCGCCGCTAACGCTCTTAGGGAAACTCTACGAGTCACTAGCTTCACCCCGCGCCGGAATTCCTCTAACTCATCGATGCCGAAGAGCTCTACGAGGTACTGGCGCCGGCGGTGAACCGTCAACCTGGTCACCGCCGGGAACATCGTAGAGCTCCTTGCACATGTAAGAATTCTCTGAATCGAAGCCGACAGCTTCTCGGAGCATTTCTAGGAAAACGTCAAATTTGAATTTTTCGGTGTCAACCTCATGTCGGTTCCTCCAAATGTTTCGACAGTAAAACTCTCTCTTGAAAGCTGAGCTGCTCGCAGAACAAATTTTAAACACTGATGCTGGACGTAAAAATCTGGTTTCTCAAAATGAATTATCAAATGTCTTTCAAACTGAGCGCCGGCGGTAAACCGTCAACCTTGGTTTTTGAGTTTGAGTCAGGGCGCGGACAGCTGTGACAGCTGAGCCCTAAGACTCCCAAACGGAGCACAGGTTAGCTAGAGAAGGCATCTCTTATCATCACACTGCCGAGCCACTGAGGCATAGGCATCGGAATAGGATGCAGGAACGAGGAAAAGGATGCAGCACGACATGTGAAATTGCAAAGGTGTAGGAACAGGTTAGAGAAGAAAGAGGCTACCCAAAACGTGTTCCACGGCCATACAGAGCCGTCAATGGAGGCACATCCCTCCACAGAGCGCCCTCCGTCGAAGAATCCACGGAGGCCGTCTAGTTGTTGTTGCACTCGCATATACAATAAGAGAGGCATGAACATAGCTTCGTGCAATACGGTGCACGAGCATCTTATGCAAATAAGAGAGCTGCTCGCCAATGTCCGAAGCACCGCCTTGGTTTTTTGCGTATTGCGTGCCGCCACAGCAGGGTCGGGTCACCGCCCAGGCGATAGCCACACAGGGAGGCCTAGTATCCTGCCAAATGCAGGCATTCCTCCACTCCCAAAAGGAGTTGTCGGGCAGACTCTAACTCAGCTGCAGTAATAGTGCTCGAGGGGGGGAGGAGGAAAGAGGAAGAGGCCACGTTGGGCTCCCACACGCCACTCGGAAGAGTGACAGGATATTCAGCAACAGAAGAAGAGCACAAATGAAAATCAATCTGCCAGCCACAGCCTACGCCCAGATAGGATCTTCCACCATCGAAGCTTCCCCGAATGGCGTCGATCAGAATAGCGTTA
Source organism: Prorocentrum cordatum (assembly GCA_963575745.1). NCBI lineage: Eukaryota > Dinophyceae > Prorocentrales > Prorocentraceae > Prorocentrum > Prorocentrum cordatum. The sequence continues at coordinate 96,019 of CAUYUJ010015244.1, forward strand.
GCTTTAACATGGGATAGGAAATCATGCCTAAAACGTGTTCTACAAATGCCCTGCCTAGCTCTGTGTGTTAACTCATCCGCAGCAGTATTGTCCTCTCTGTATACCCACTTGAAGATATGTCTCCCAAGACAGGCCGCCTGCACACCACATCTCTTAGCTAGAATGTCTAACTTATTCTGGATGCCGCCCACAATCTTGTCATAATGCACATTGGCAGTAAAGTACAAACCTTGAATCCACCTCACAACGCATTGAGAATCTCCCTTCAGTTCAACGGCAATCCTTCCCACCTGGAACTCCCACTCCGTGTAATCCTCCAATATCTTAGCATATCGTTTGGACAACACCTCCTCCTTCTTCCTGCTAAGCTCCTCCGAAAGTACCTCCTCCTCCCTCTCTTCCATAGGCTTCCAAGGGATAGGATCTTTAAGAACCAGGAAATCAGAAACACCAGGAACCTGAAGAAGCATAAAAACTTGACGAGCGAACTTGACCCAGGCCTCCTCTGTCCATTCCAGAACATGGTACCAGTACTTCCCTCCCACAAGCTCAAAGGGTGTTCTCCACGGGCGCATGCCGATAGGAGCTCCGCCAGTCCTCACACGAGTCCCAGCACGTCCAGCCTGGCTTCCTAAAGATAGTATCAGATCATCCCGCCTGGATTCCCACTCCCCTCCTCCGTGCAACATGGACAGTCGTGCCTGCAGGTAGCCGTTGACAGCAGTGCCCGTGTCCACCACCGTGGGCTGATTGTAATAGCGGGTTGGGTCCTCGAACGTGTCTCTGAGTCTCGCCGTGTTCTGAGAAAGTTGGGTCCTCTGACGTTTGGCCTCATTCATGCACAACGTTTTTCTTTTCCGTCGGTTCATGGGCTCAGAGGGCGTCGTGTCATTAGCAGGAGCACCAGGAGCATGCAATGAAGGCGGCACCAATTGTGAGCCGCCCACCACAGAAATCTCCTCCACGCCTCCTCCGTCCCAGCCAAAACAAGACAATGCAATATCCGCCTTGGTTCTAGGCGTTCTAGGCGGGTCCTGGCAGGGTTAAGCTCCTTAGGAGCCCCAGACCCAGTCCTACAGGGGATATCCTGACAAACTCAGGATATGCACCACTCCTAAAAGGAGCTCTCGGGCAGCTTCAAGCTCAGCCTCTGTGATAGTGCATTGTGCTGGGAGAAGGAAGCTTTTGAGACCTACATTCTGGCGCCAGCCAGTCTGATTATAGTAAGAAGAGGAGGGGAGAGCACTACACACATGACAATCCAGATACCAGCCACAGCCTACGCCAAGAAACGATCTCCCACCATCAAAGCCTCCTTTGATCCCCGAGATCACAACCTTACAATCTTTCACATCCTGAAGAAAACAAGTGTCATAATGTTCGAAACATTCACCTCTCCGCGCGGTCCACGTTAATTCATCGGCACGAGTATTGCCCTCCCTATACACCCACTTCCACACATTCCGTCCTAAATTGGCAGCTCGTAGTCCGCATCTGTCGGCTAGATCGTTTGTAGTATCCTGTGCCCACATCACACGGTTAGCATACTTTCTATTAGTGATACTACTCAAGCCCTCCAACCACCTGATAACACATTGCGAATCCCCCATCAGTTCCACAGAAATCTTCCCTGGCACGAACTCAAATTCAGTATGATCCTGGAATATAGCAATGAGACGTTTGGCCAACTTATCTGGGTCCTCCTGCTTCTTAGTCATCTCCTCCTCCTCCGACTCCTTCCAGGGCATGGGGTCTTTCAATACACACAGGTTCAACATCTCAGGAGCGTCCTTCAAGACAGTCCTCACAAAGAATATCCAGCTAGCCTCATCCCAAGCAATACCGTCGATCCAGTACTTCCCCGCCACCTCTTCGAACACTCTGGCCCACGGACACATACCCAGAAGATTGGTTGACTGCCCCCTGGCTCTCGTCACCTCCCGTGCACTCTGTGTGTCCAGGGTCGCAATAAAGTCATCCCGCCTATCAGTCCATTCAAAACCTGCACGCAGCATGAGAAGCCTACTTTGAGCACCTCGGTCAACATGCTCCCCTTCACGAAAACGAAGCTTTCTCCCTGGGAAACGAACCTGCTTCTCCTGGACCCCGGCCTGCAACCTGGACGTGTTCTGAGACAACCCTTCACAAGCTCGTTTTGCCTCCCTGATGAGAGCACTCTTCCTCTTCCTCCTGTTAGGCTCCTCCACCTCCACCTCCATCATCTCCTCCTCCACGCTCTTCCCAATCAACTGAGACCCTCCCGTTGCAGGGATACTCAAGTCCTGCAGCGAGCCTGACATATTTTCAAAGCACTCCGTGGCAATATCCTTGGCCCACATGAACTGCTTGTGCAGGTACAGCTGGACCAAGGACGGTTTCCCTTCCTTGTGTAGCATCGAGCGCCCACGTCGAAACATACGTGTCATGAAGGTCGCGAAGTTCTCTCCATTGCGCTTCTGGCGCCAGCACATGCGAGAGAGCATCTTACCCTCCTCCTTGTGTAGAAGTCTCAATACGCCAATATCAGAAGATGAACCCTCAACTCCATAAAGAATCTGAACTCTCACTCTTGCATCATATCTTTTGAATTTACGTCGCCAAGGAATGACCATACTCTGATAATATCGTCGATCCCGCCAAAAAGCTGAGATACCTTTTTGCAGTCTGTATCGAATATCATGATAATCATCCAGTGTTCTATTCAGCTTTGTGCCCAAGACGATGATCTCGTCAACCTGCTTAAGTTCCACAGTGGTCTGGTTGACAGCTTCAGATGGCGACACATCCAGAGCCCCATTTGAACTTCCACACATATGGTTCCTAACACCCGAGCTTGAGCTTCCACACATATGGTTTCTAACACCTGAGCTGGAACTTCCCAATCTCTCCAGTCCTGGTGGTGTCATGGTAACCACGAGCGGGTCGAACACATTCTTCAGCGCGCCAACGTCCATATACTCGAGCGAGGTAGGCTTCCATCTGAGTCCCCACGCATGCAGTGGTACAGTGAGCTGCCAGATCATCTCCCTCAGTGCTGATCTAGAGTCAGTAATCAAAACAAAGTTATCCGCCCAAATGAAGTGCGAGATAGTGATAGAAGCAGCCTCGTGTGATAGCTTCAGGCCTCTACCTCTTCGTTCCCAGTCCAAGAGAACCTTGCCCAGACATGCAATCGTAACAATATTCCAGATATCAGGGCCTTCAAGGGACCCCGTTTTAATACATGAGCTCCACGGTAAGCTTTCTGATTCCACTGGACCAAATCGAAACGTCGCTGTTACATCTGCATTTTGCTCCAAAATCGCATACGCCAGCTCTGGGTCAACGTTGATATCATACATCGCTCTATCTGCCATCGGTATCGTGATGTTGTCGAAGGCGCACTCAACGTCTAGAACTCCCACACATGCATTCTCATGCTTACCCCAGAGTCTGGCATGTCTAATCAAGTTCTTCAATCCTGCTGTTATCTCGCTGCATTTCCGTCCCTCATGAAAACCATACAAATTGATTCCAGTCCGAGGCGTATTCTGTTCAACATGACGGTTGAGTAAGATACACAAACAAGCCATATACCATTTCGAAAGCACGCTATTGAGAGCCAGAGTACGCGTACTGGTGAACTCTGCCTTCTTCGTATCCTTGGTTACCGCCGGGAGACTCGTAGAGCTTCCTCGCTCATCTGCAGCTCGAGTTTGGCGTTTGGTCAGGCTACACAGGGCGCGCGCGCCCAAGCCTAAGGGCTAGAGCCAGTTAAATGCACCTCCTCCGCTTTGCAAAGGAAATGTCTTTAACCATGTGCTCCACACCTGTGCACAGGCGCTCGGCAGCAGACAACTCTGCCTCCGTCACGGCGGAGCCTACATCAAACATGTAGGCTTCTGAGCACACGAGCGTCCACGGGCCATTCTCTGGAGCAACTTCAATCCAGTGGCCTCCTGCGGCACCCTCACTACTCACACCACCACCCCAGCATCCTCTGATGTATTTGATGTTGGTCTTGTTCTGTTTGATATAACCGTGCTTGAAAATTGTGTAGCAGTTTCCTTCTCTCGCATGGTGTGTAAAGCTCATCAGCATAGGCATTGGCTTCTCTATAGATGTGTTTCCAGAAATCCTTTCCGTGGGTCGGGCATCGCGCGTTGTGTTGTTCACACATGTCGTACATGATATATTGTATCCTGGCAATCCGTTTGGCATACCCACTGTTGTCACAAGCCCAGACTCCCCTCAGCCATTGTACCACCGTCCTACTGTCACCACACATTTCAATAGCAATCCCCTCCATCCCAGGGTCCCATATCGTAGTTTGTTCGTGTATAATTGCAAGACGTCGGGCCAACTCATCATTCGTCGGTATCTTCGCAAACCCTCCAATCCTCACCTCCTTTTTCCTCCGCACAAACATGTCCTGCACTTTGGGTATCTGTGGTATATGTTCCACAAACTCCTCCCAATCCGTCGGGACAACACACGTATCGTACCACAAGAGGGACCTCCATTTTTCATAAGGTGCATGCCAACTTCCTGCCACGATCCGTGGTCTGCCTCTGAGCCGTCTCGTTCCCTCCCTCGATACCGTCTGACTCACTGACGCCAGCATTGCATCCCTCTGCACCGTCCACTCTCCCGATACATGCAGCATCGAGCGCAGCGTCTGCTGCCATGGTTTGCTATACACCGTGGACGGCATGTGGCCCTTATATTGGGATACTTCAACAGCAAATTCAAAGTTATACCTCACGGCTTTCTCCACCAACGTTTTGAACCCCCCTTCTTTGAACATCTCCCTGGACCTGTTGGTACTGCGATCCCTGAACTCCTCCCACGTTTCCGCCTTTTCTGTGTAGTCCTCGCATCATGTTCAGACATCTTCCTTCTAACTTCTCAATTTGTTAAGTACATGTCGACTGCAACTCCATGCCACGCATCCGTGACATATAGTCTGTTGTACTCTGTTCTGGTACCGTCTGATTTGTCCCTCATGCTCACCGCCCGTGATCGATAGAACTTAATATCAGAAAAGAAACATCGCCTGTCTGCATCAATGCGGTGCCGTACTGCATGGAAATCCTTCGGGTTCACGACATATTTAACTCCCAGTATCTCACACTCGCTTTTCCTCTGTAGAAACACTGCATCACGTAATTGATGAGGTAGGCTAGGGTCTCCAGCATGCATACAAATATCATCTCCCAGTTCACAGATTAATGATTGTGCCCCCTGGTTCTGTCTCAAACCAAACACAAGGTACTCCAGACACTCAATCTTCCAGTCCATACCAGCACGTCTGAGGGCAACGGTCAGCATACTCACCATATTCTTCAACTGATTCGCCGAGGCTGACAGCAGCACCACATTATCTGCCCATATGTAATGATTGACCAGCGCCTGTTGTGTTCCTTCGCCTTCCAATCGCACCCCATAGTTACATGACTCCCATGGTTCAACAATAGATCCCCATATTGCCTCCAACACAATATTGAAGAGCACTGGCCCTTCTTTCCCCCCATTTCGTACTCATTTGTTATACATAATCTCCTCACTGCACACATCTTGAAAATCAAAAACTGATGTGTTGCCAATCACGGGCTCCACAATTGCGATAATCAAATCTGTTGGATATCTGAGGTATTCCATCGCACGGATCACCATCGAAACCGTTGCATGATCAAATGCTTTCTTGCTGTCCATCACACCCATGTGCATCGACTCACCTTTCCCCCAGAGAGTGGCATGGCGCATCATATGTATCACCGGGGCCATCATGTGATGTACTTTGTGACTTCTGGAATCCATATGTCGCCAGATTCTTGGCATGTCCATGTTCTTCCACAAAAATAACAAGGCACGCCATGTACCACTTGCTCATAACACTCAATAGCGATATTCCACGAGTCTCTCCAAATGTTTGGATCACACTCATTTTTGGGATCAACTGTACGCACAATTTTCTCCACGAATCTGGTGACGGCTTTTTCTGATCATGAATCTCTTGAAATGAGCGTCGCATCAGTCCCAATGCATTCCAAGGTATTGCTTTGAGAATCTCCGCCACCAGGCCATCAGAGCCCGCTGCGGTCCCGCCCTTCAATCGAGCTCGAGCCCCCAGCAACACACCCATAGATATGACTCTGGTCGTATTCCTGCCCTCTGCCTCCCACTGCGCCCGTAGTCGATGCAACTCTTTCTTTGCAGCTCCCCCCCCCCATCACATGTATATGACCGTTGGACGTGTTTGTTCAACTCCTCCACCCATTTTTGTCTGTTTTCCGTCAGTATTCCGTCGCACGCCATTTCCTTGATACACCTACGGGGTCCATGTTTGGAGCCATTGGAGTCCCTCAGGAGCTGCTCCCTCCTAAACTTCCTTCGAAGTGTTTTTTGACGTCGCAGTAGTTGTTTCCTACGCTCACCGAAGACACCCCTCCTTAACTCCGCTTCCACATCCACCAGTTGGTCGGGTTTCTTGATTGGTTTAGTGTCCGCCCTGCCTTTTTGCATGCATACACATCGTCGCAGCACTCACAAGCACCTCTCCCACTGTCTGAATATTTATACCACCCTGTTGACTCACATGTTGCTGTATCTGTACGTCGGCCAGCGTACTGAACACATTCGCTGGCTCATAATCCTCCGGGGCCCAATTGATGAGGCTCGGGGGTCTTGGTCGCACGAAAGGCTTGCGCACCGAAGTATGTTTGATCCTCGCCCCTACCTTCGCATGATCACTGCAGCGCGACGCTCGATCCTGCGTAGGATCAACCAATTCCACCAAGCATTCAAATGAGCAGTTGGTCCGAGCCACCTCGGTACCTGCAAACTGTGTCGGCACAAATACGTAGTCCAACACCCTAGAGTAACTGCTGGTACTCCACGGCCTGTGCGTCACTTGTCGCACGCCGTAGGTGTTGGCTGCACAAAGACCCCAATGATTCAGAAAGCGCACGAGCATGTCCCTCCTCTCCTCATGGTGCTTCGCCTCCGTCCTCATCCACACCTCCTCCAATCCTTCTCCCGTGAACCCCTAGAGATTTGGTTCCAGCTCCGTCTGCGCATCTGTCCCCACAAACTGCAATACTTTTGACCCCTGGTTTTGCTCGCTACACAGTTGCATGCACGCACACAGCTAGCTTGGCTAATACATCACAAGATTCATCAAGCCTATCATCTCCCCGCTGCACTGTGGGTACGTACACTGAGGACACGACCACAGATGCAAATTGTACAACAGCAAAACTATCACCACATTTACTGTCGGAGATGGTCGCCGCCCATGGGCCCCTAAAGGCCACAGCAGCCCGTCTACACACACTGAAACGCACCTGCCACCCACATGTCTCAAAAGCGTCCGAAACCCAAACACAACATCACATTGACAATATACCAGCATTGCTGGCAGAAGCTCGCTATTCCTCATGTTGACATTCCAAGTTGCCACCGCGAGCTGAGTGGCAGGTTGGCACCGTCAACTACTTACTTGTCTGAGCTTCGTGAGCAGCGCCTCTTGATCCACCTCAGGCTCCACCCTCCTCAGATTGTTAGTGTGTAGCGCCCACCCACTGTGCACACCCCGTTCAGCAATCAACACTCTTGTGTCGGGATCTGTTTGCGGGCATTGTGCAAACCATATATATATATATGATTTTGGCGGCCCTGGCCCCCCCATGCACATTGTCCCCGTCGTTTCCTTCACCTCCGAAAAACAGCTCTGGAACTTGCCTACCTGTTGGACATGGGGTGTTCACCACGGCGCACCCTCGACATGAAACTTCACATTCGCTGGTAAACCCGTGTTTCCCATATTGCACTCCCTTTCAAAACAATTCCGAACCTGCCATATGATCTCCCCTGTCGTTCCCCTTTTGAAATAGATCCGCCCGCGCGTATATGGCCAATACCTTCCAGTGTTCTCCCCCACAACTCTCGCATGATCAAAAGCAGCATTGTGTGCTGCGTCCAGCGATGCCAGTCCCAATAATTTTGTTATGTTGTCGGTCAGCGTTTGTTGTTTCATGGCCTCCCTTTGTTTAATCTCTCTATTCTTCCACCCCTCACGTGATATCCAACCTTTGAATTCAATATATGATGGTACCAAGTTCGAATTAGACCCTGCACCACTGCCCGCGTCACCAGATCTATATCTAGTCGAACCGCGTTGTGTTGTCAATCTTCTGCTCCATAACATGCAAATCTGATGCGACCGATGCTTTGGACTCACTGACTGTCGCCGTTACTTCGCGCTGGCCCTTCAAAATTGTCTGAACATCCCCCCGGGCGCCATTGTAGCTGGTCGAGGCGCCTGGGCAGCAGCATTTGGAGCTACGGCCAGACCACTCGCAGCATTGGGGACTTGGGCTGTAGCTAAATGAGGCGCCTGGACAGCAGCATCAGGAGCCGCGGCCAGACCACTCGAAGCACTGGAACCTTTGCCTGCCCCTTTCGCCCTCACCTCTCTCGACCACTCGCTGCTAGCATTCCCTCCCATTTTGCTATCATCCACTTTGTCATCCGCCACCGTTGCTGATGATCGTCGTTTGCTTGTCGCTTTGACTGTACGTAATGTGTGAAGTGCAGCCTGGTATCTATCTGATTGACCATCCTTCTTGAAATCGTATGCCCCCTGTTGAACAAATGTTTCTGGTGGAGAAATTTCCAATTCCAGCGATGTCTGTTCTGCTCCCTTCTCTTGCGAAGTTAATCGCGGCACTGTACCTGATGTGTCTTTCAACCAATCACAAGGATGTGGGTCACAATCAATACCAAAGTCCGCTGATACAAGATGGTCACTCTGATCGTCGTCCGATGGCAAAATATATGCTCCCTGAGAGTCCGTCTTCAATCCAACAGCCCACAGCGGTCTTTTGTGAAATCCAGACAGATCCTGATCTTCCTGCGATCCCCACGATATCTTGATGTCAAAAACGATAACAAAGAATCAATGTAATCACAGCCCCCGCGACGCGTCAAACACGCGCCGCTCGAGAGGGGGGCTTGAGGCTAGCCTGTGTGTGTGCCCTGACGTGGGCCCTGTCTCGACGTCGAACCCTGACGTCTCGAACCCTGACGTCTCGAACCCTGCAGTTAAATCATGAAAACCAATACCATATCCAAAGAATTAGCAGAGTACGAATAGTTGTTCAGCCCGAGCGCTGATAGCAGACTGATTCCAGGCGTCTAGATACTTTGAACTAGCGCCCCTGATGATTCCCTTCCGATTGCTGTGCTGAACAGCTCATCCGCAGCGCGATTTAAGTGAAGAAAACCAATACCATCTCCAAGAAATTAGCAGGGTATAAATAGTTTTGCAGCCCGAGCGCTAATAGCAGACTGATTTCAGGCGTCTGGGTATTCTACAATAGCGCGTCTGGTGTATTCCTTCCGACTGATGTGCGCACGAGCTCTGGAGCTCATCTGCAGCTCGAGGTAAGTCGAGAAAACCACTTCGATCTCCAAATAAATAGCAGATTATAAATAGTTTTTCGGCGTCTGCGCTGATAGCAGACCGAGTCCAAGTGTCTAGTAGCGCGCCTGCGAATTACCTTATGATTCTTCTGCTGAACAGCTCTGTAGCTCATCTGCAGCTCGAGTTAAGTCAAGAAAACCATCACCAGATAGAAAAACAGAAGAATACATATAGTTTTCCCCAGCGCTGATAGCAGACTGATTTAAGGAGTCTAGATACTTAGAACTCTCGCGCCTGACGAGTCCCCTCCGACTGCTGAGCCGAACAGCTCTGTAGCTCATCTGCAGCTCGAGCTAAGTCGACAACCATCACGATCTCCAAAAAAAATGGGGAGCACGAACAGTTGTTCGGCTCCAGTGCTGATAGCAGACCGAGTTCGGACGTCTAGATACTTTAGACTCGCGCGCCTGACCATTGCCTTCCGGTTGCTGTGCCGAAGACCCCGTTAGCTCATCTGAGGCTCGAGTTAAGTCTAGAAACTCATCATCATCTCCCGTATTTTTTTTTATTTTTTGTTTCCCAACCATCCTGTGGTGTTGGGTCCTCGTTTTGAAGAGACGGTGCCCGCGTCCTCTCCTCTCCTCCTCTTCCCCCTCCTCCCTCCTCCCTCTCATCATCATCATCATCATCATCATCATCATCATCATCATCATCATCATCATCATCATCATCATCATCATCATCATGATCATCATCATCGTTCTTATCACCATCGTCGTCATCATCATCGCCGTCTCCATCATGGCCACACGTTTCGTGGACCCATAGTGAGCTCCACCGAAGGCCCCAGTGGCAAGGTCCGCATGCGGTTCCACCTCCATTTCGGCGCACCCCTCACACGTTCCGTGGCCCCATAGGGAGCTCCACCGAAGGCCCAAGTGTCAGGGTCCGCATGCGGTTCCACCTCCATTTCGGCGCACCCCTCACACGTTTCGTGGCCCCATAGGGAGCTCCACCGAAGGCCCAAGTGTCAGGGTCCGCATGCGGTTCCACCTCCATTTCGGCGCACCCCTCACACGTTTCGTGGCCCCATAGGGAGCTCCACCGAAGGCCCAAGTGTCAGGGTCCGCATGCGGTTCCACCTCCATTTCGGCGCACCCCTCACACGTTTCGTGGCCCCATAGGGAGCTCCACCGAAGGCCCAATGCGGTTCCACCTCCATTTCGGCGCACCCCTCAGCAGTCCACCGTGCGGCGCACCTCACAAGTGAAGGGAGCTCCACCGAAGGCCCAAGTGTCAGGGTCCGCATGCGGTTCCACCTCCATTTCGGCGCACCCCTCACACGTTTCGTGGCCCCATAGGGAGCTCCACCGAAGGTCAGGGTCCGCATGCGGTTCCACCTCCATTTCGGCGCACCCCTCACACGCTTCGTGGCCCCATAGGGAGCTCCACCTGAGGCCCCAGTGGCAGGGTCCGCATGCAGTTCCACCTCCATTTCGGCGCACCCCTCACACGTTTCGTGGCCCCATAGGGAGCTCCGCCTAAGGCCTAAGTGGCAGGGTCCGCATGCAGTTCCACTTCCATTTCGGCGCACCCCTCACACGTTTCGTGGCCCCATAGGGAGCTCCACCGAAGGTCCAAGTGTCAGGGTCCGCATGCGGTTCCACCTCCATTTCGTCGCACCCCTCACACGTTTCGTGGCCCCATAGAGAGCTCCGCCTAAGGCCCAAGTGGCAGGGTCCGCATGCAGTTCCACCTCCATTTCGGCGCACCCCTCACACGTTTCGCGGCCCCATAGGGAGCTCCACCGAGGGCGCCAATGGCAGGGTCCGCATGCAGTTCCACCTCCATTTCGGCGCACCCCTCACACGTTTCGCGGCCCCACAGGGTGCTCCACCGAAGGCCCCAGTGGCAGGGTCCGCATGCAGTTCCACCTCCATTTGGCGCACCTCTCACACGCTTCGTGGCCCCATCGGGTGTTCCACCAACGACGATACTTACAACGGCGGCATTCGGAATTGCGTATGGTTGGGCCATTCGCCAGGATATTTTTTTTTTAAATATATATATTAAAATAAAAACAAAAAAAAAAAAAAAAAAAAAAAAAATGGCGATGGGCCCAACCATATGCCGTTGTGAATGCCGCAATTTTGCTGGATGGTGGCGGACGCATGCGGGCGGTGCCACTGGGACCTTCGGTGGAGCTCCCTATGGGGCCACGAAACGCTGTACTGGGTGGGCGAGACGCGGTCAGCAAGGGCTGTGCTGCGTGGTGGCGGACGCATGCGAGCGGTGCCACTGGGACCTTCGGTGGGGCCCCCTATGGGGCCACGAAACGCTGTACTGGATGGGTGAAACGCAGGCAGGGAGCAAGGGCTGCGCAGGGTGTTGGCGGACGCATGCGGGCGGTGCCGCTGGGACCTTTGGTGGAGCTCCCTATAGGGCTACGAAGCGCTGTTCTGGGTGGGTGAAGCGCAGGGAACAAGGGCTGTGCTGGGCGGTGGCGGACGCAAGCGGGCAGTGCCACTGGGGCCTTCGGTGGGGCCCCCTATGGGGCCACGAAACGTGCGAGGGGTGTGCCAGAATGGTGGGTGGAACCGCATGCCACCGCAGCCACTGAGGCCTTCGGTGGAGCTCCCTATGGAGCCACGAAACGTGTGAGGGGTGTGCCAGAATGGGGGGGTGAAACCGCATGCGAGCGCAGCCACTGCGGCGTTCGGTGGAGCTCCCTATGGGGCCACGAGACGTGTGAAGGGCGTGCCGAAAAAGGGGGTGGAACCGCATGCGAGCGCAGCCACTGGGGCCTTCGGTGGAGCTCTCTATGGGGCCACGAACCGTGTGAGGGGTGTGCCGAAATGGGGGGGGAACCACATGCGAGCGCAGCCACTGGGGCGTTCGGTGGAGCTCCCCATGGAGCCACCCACGAAGCGTGTGAGGGGTGTGCCGAAATGGGGGGTGGAACCGCATGCGGCGCAGCCACTGGGGCCTTCGGTGGAGCTCCCTATGGGGCCACGAAACGTGTGAGGGGTGTGCCAGAATGGGGGGTGGAACCGCATGCGGGCGCAGCCACTGGGGCCTTCGGTGGAGCTCCCTATGGGGCCACGAAACGTGTGAGGGGTGTGCCAGAATGGGGGGTGGAACCGCATGCGGGCGCAGCCACTGGGGCCTTCGGTGGAGCTCCCTATGGGGCCACGAAACGTGTGAGGGGTGTGCCAGAATGGGGGGTGGAACCGCATGCGGGCGCAGCCACTGGGGCCTTCGGTGGAGCTCCCTATGGGGCCACGAAACGTGTGAGGGGTGTGCCAGAATGGGGGGGGAACCGCATGCGGGCGCAGCCACTGGGGCCTTCGGTGGAGCTCCCTATGGGGCCACGAAACGTGTGAGGGGTGTGCCAGAATGGGGGGTGGAACCGCCGCATGCGGGCGCAGCCACTGGGGCCTTCGGTGGAGCTCCCTATGGGGCCACGAAACGTGTGAGGGGTGTGCCAGAATGGGGGGTGGAACCGCATGCGGGCGCAGCCACTGGGGCCTTCGGTGGAGCTCCCTATGGGGCCACGAAACGTGTGAGGGGTGTGCCAGAATGGGGGGTGGAACCGCATGCGGGCGCAGCCACTGGGGCCTTCGGTGGAGCTCCCTATGGGGCCACGAAACGTGTGAGGGGTGTGCCAGAATGGGGGGTGGAACCGCATGCGGGCGCAGCCACTGGGGCCTTCGGTGGAGCTCCCTATGGGGCCACGAAACGTGTGAGGGGTGTGCCAGAATGGGGGGTGGAACCGCATGCGGGCGCAGCCACTGGGGCCTTCGGTGGAGCTCCCTATGGGGCCACGAAACGTGTGAGGAGTGTGCCAGAATTGGGGGTGGAACCGCATGCGGGCGCAGCCACTGGGGCCTTCGGTGGAGCTCCCTATGGGGCCACGGAACGTGTGAGGGGCGTGCCAGAATGGGCGCGGGAGGGGGAGGAGGGGGGAGGAAGGGGAGGAGGAGGAAGGAGGAGGAAGGAGGAACGCGGGGCGACGTCTCTTCAAAACGAGGACCCAACACCACAGGATGGCTGGGAAATAAAATACGAATAGCTTCGCGGACCTAGCTCGGGTAGCAGACCGAGTTCAGACCTCTAGATGCTTCGGACGAACGCGCCTGATGATTCTGAATCGGTTACGTGTGCGTACCAGCTCTGTAGCTCTCCTACAGCTCGAGTTAGGTACAGAAAACCGACAACGCCTGTCAAGATGACTCGAAACAGCCGATCCCGCCTGGATGCTTTTTGGCAGTAGTAGGTACCCTATCGAGCTAAGATAAAGACGGCGAGCGGGAATAAGATCGAATATCACGGGAAAATTACTAGAGCTCGAACGAATGGTTGAATTTCGAGAACATAACTGGCGCCGGCGGTAAACCGTCAACCAGGCTCCCGCCGGAAACCTCGTAGAGCTCCTTGCACGTAGGAGTGCTCAGAATCGAAAGAGGAAGCTTCTGGAAGCATTTCTCCAAAACGTGGAAGAGGGGGGAGGAAAAAAATAATAATATATATATATATATATATATATATTTTTAAAAATAAAATAATAATAATAAAAAAAAAAAAAAAAAAAAAAAAAAAAAAAAAAAAAAAAAAAAAAAAAAAAAAAAAAAAAAAAAAAAAAAAAAAAAAAAAAAAAAAAAAACGACATCAAGTTGGTTCCTCCAAGTGTTTTGATAATAAAAATGCGCCTACAGAGCTCAAACTAAGACGCAGAGGCCCTCATAGTCTTCCACAGGTGCGAAAAATCTGGTTTCTCAAAAATGAATTGTCAAATATCTTTCAAATCTTGGTCAAACCGACCCAAAGTTACCACATTGTCCCTTCTGGTCGGGTCGACCAACTAGCTCCACCCGCACCGGAATTCCTCTAGCTCATCGATGCCGAAGAGCTCTACGAGGTACTGGGAGCCGGCGGTAAACCGTCAACCAGGTTACCGCCGGGACCCTTATAGAGCTGTGAAATCACAAAATAGTGCTAAGGCGCCGAGAATGAATCTCAAGTAAATATTAGCTTGAAGAAAATATCAACCAGTTTTCGCAGTAAGGCATTATTCTGTCGAGTTAAAAATATTTTGCACTGAAAACCTCAGAATGCAACAGACCGACACGCTATAACCTATTACACGTGCAGACAACAATGAAGTCGTGTAGCTTGCTTACCGCTATCGTCAAATGCACGAGATGATTATCACTTTCGGAAATGCAATTTCACGCCCGACGGTTCCTCCACGTTTTTGACAATAATATTGCAGCTACGGGCCCGAGGATTGACAGACGAGCCCAGCACAACCGTTCTACGTTACAGAAATGATGGATCCCACAACGATTTTCAAAAACTGTCGAAATCTTCGAAATACCGACCCAAGGTTGACACATAATCCGCCTGGGCCGGGTCGGCCAACTAGCTCCACCCCGCGCCGGAATTCCTCTAGCTCATCGATGCCGAAGAGCTCTACGAGGTATTCTCAACCGAGCAAAACTCAGCAAAAGGTCCGTCGAGATTTTTCTGGCCAACTAGCCCTCTAGCGCCCCGGAACTGGCGCCAGCGGTGAACCGTCAACCTGGTCACCGCCGGGAACCTCGTAGAGCTCTTTGCATGCATAAAAGTGCTCAGAATCGGAGCAGACAGCTTCTCGGAGCATTTCTAGAAAAACGCCAAATTTGCATTTTTTGGTCTCAATCTGATGTCGGTTCCCGCTAAATTTTGGATAGTAAAACTCTCTCTAGAGAGCTGATTCTCTCTGAGAATGACGTTTAGACACTAATGCTGGACTTAAAAATCTGCTTTCTCAAAATAAATGGTTAAAAAATGGCGCCGGCGGTGAACTGTCAACCTGGTCATCGCCGGAAACCTCGCAGAGCTCCTTGCAAGCGTGAGAGTTCTCAGAATCGAAGCAGACAGCTTCTCGGAGCATTTCTAGAGCAACGTCAAATTTGCATTTTTCGGTGTCAACCTGATGTCGGTTCCTCCAAATATTTCGATAGTAAAACTCTCTCTGGAAAGCTGATTTTTCCTCAGAACAAAGTTTATAAACACTAATGTTGGGCGTAAAAATCTGGTTTATCAAAATGAATTGTGAAATTTCTTTCAAATTTCTTTCAATCTTTCAAAGTTACCACATCTTCTTTTCTGGTCGGGGCGACCACTTGGTAGCGTCCAAAATCCGGAGATCAAAGAGGCACTCATACTCGAAAGCTTTCCTGAAGGGCTCTGGGGGGCTCTCCTGAAGCCCTTCTGAAGCGCTGCCAGGCACGCTTCCACGCGTGCCTGCACGCGCGCAGGCACGCGTGGACGCGTGCCGGAAGCACTGGCGCGGGCGGTGAACCGTCAACCTGGTCTTTTGCGTCTTTTGCGAAGGCCGGTTCGAGCTCCCATGGGAGCAGGCCCAAACACGTAGAGCTCCTTGCACGCGAAAGAGTGCTCAGAATCAAAGCAGAGAACTTCGCAGAAGATTTTCTGGTAATCATTATTTTTGCATTTTTTCATGTCAATATGCGGTCGGTTCCTGGACTGGGATCCGTCGGTAAGCCGTCAAGCAGGTTACCGCTGGGAGCCTCGTAGAGCTCTTTTCTCGCGCGGCGCTGCTCGGAACACATGGAAGAAGCTTTCTCAAGGATGAGCTGAGAAACTCGAAGAATTACGTTTTTCAGTTTTCTCCCAAAGTCGGTTCCTCCAAGTGTTTGAATAATAATATTGAAGCTACGGACCTGAGAATTGCACTGGCAGACGCGGCATAACTCACTACAGGTGCGAAAAATCTGCTTTCTTAAAAGAAATTGTCAAATATCTTTGAAATCTTAGCAAAACCGACCCAAAGTCATCACATTGTCCGCCCGGGCCGGGTGGGCCAACTAGCACCACTCCGCGCCGGAATTCCTCTAGCTCATCGATAACGAAGAGCTCTACGAGGTAAGTGACCGATAGTAAAACTTCCTCGGGGGAGCTGAGCTGCTTTCAGAACAAGGTTTATATTCAAATGCTTCGCGTAAAGATCTGCTTTCTCAAAATGAATTGTCACATATCTTTCAAATATTAGCAAAACTGGGCGCCGGCGGCAAGCCGTCAACCTTGGTTTTTTGCCTTTTGCGATCTGTCTAACGGCTGCCAAAAGCAGCCACAGGTCGTTTCTTAAGCCTAACCCTACGGGCGAAGTTACGGGTTACACTAAAGATGGCCTCGCAGAGGCTCGATAAAGCTTCGAATTCAGTGTTCATGGCAGAATATTTGGGGGGAAGGCCAAACGCCTTCGATTTGATCAGCACCCATTGTGGTCTATCCAGACAGGCAAAGCTCCCATATATTGAATGAGATGCCGATGCTTTGATCAATCCCTCCAGCCACCAGCCTGCTCCTGCTTTATCCTTATCGACTCCACCGTCGAAAGCGCCCCGAAGGGCATAAAGGTCATACTCCTGTAGCTCGTGTGTCCTATCATACTCTATATCTCTGACGCGTGCAATGTGAGTTAATTCATCCGCCCTCTGATTTCCCTCCCGATAGACATGCTTACCTATGTCTCCTCCGACCGTGGCTCCGACAACGTTAAACTCTTCATGCAACTCGTGAAACTCATTTTGTATTTCGGCAATCTGTCTGGCATATGTTCGGTTTTGGATATTCCACTCACCGTTTAACCACTTGATCGTGGTCATGTTATCTCCCTGGATCTCCACTGGCAACCCTCGTGCAAGCCCCTGTTCGTACTCCCACCAGTCCGTCATCGTCGCGAAAACATGTGCTAGCCTCTTGGCCTGCTTTGTATTCGCCGCCCGTGTTGGTGCCTCCTCCTCCTCCCAAGTGTTTGGTCCCACTCGCTTTTCTTTTTCCTGCTTAAAGTGTCGATCGAATGCAAGTCCAGTCCTCTGTTGGATATGCTCAATTCATGCTTCCCGCGTCTCCTCATCATGTGTCAAGCGTTTCCAATACTCATCTCCCCGAAAACTTTCAAATGTCGCGTGCCACGATGTCTGACCTATTGCCTGGCAATCAATCCTCCGTCGTTTTTCTGACACTTCTGGGTTCTTCCAGCTTTTACTCAACACCCTGATCGCTTCATTGTACAAGTCCCGTCTCTCCGTCCAACGTTTCATACCATGGAACATCGCCAACCTTGCTGTCATAAAACTGCGGCACACACTTGTTGATTCCCGCCAAGCTCCAGAATTCTGTTGACTGCAAGCAGCACCTGTCGCAATGTCCGCCGTCTTCAAGAACGAGCAACAATCCTTATTCCACTCCCATTGTTTCTGCAAGTACAACTCTACCAGGCTGGCGTGTTTTTCCCGAAACTTATCCCTGGCAAAGTTATATGCTCTGACATTGAAGCTGAACCATGTTTCATTGATCTTTTTCCGTACACCAACTATTTGTATCAAACAACGTCCCTCAAACTTATGAATATCTTACAATGCCAATTTGTCGATACTCGATCCTTCAACACTGCACAGGAAAGTGCTCTGTACTTTGCTCACATACTTATCCAATTTCACCGTCCAGGGCACTGACCGACACCGATACAAACTGATGTCCTGAAAGAACGCATGCTGGGCTTTCTGAATCCGATACTGCACGTCCAAGTGCGCCCTCATTCGAGTGTGTAGCCGAACACCCAAGAAGGTAATATCCTGCACTCGCGGAACGAAGAGTGTCTCCACCAAATCGGTGGACGAGCCCGCACCCACATTCTGAGACAAGGCCAGATCGGTCATCGGTTGAACAGCATCCGCATTCTCAGACAATTCGTGCACACTGCAAGCTGAGGCAACAGGCTGCACACTACAAGCTGAGACAACAGGCACTCTTATCGACGACGACGAAGACACACGAGCATGAAGAGATGGCGTTGGCGCTGACAACTGCAAAAGAACAACAGGCACTCTTATCAACGACGACGATGACACACGAGTATGAACAACTGGCATTGGCGTTGGCAAATGTGCATAAGGAAATGTCGTTGGCGCTGTCAAAGGCGACTGGGGGACTGGCATGTTTCTGTTCAGCGTAGCTGCCTGATATGTCTGTTCAGCGTAGCTGTCGGATCTCTTGCTCAGCGTAGCTGTCGGATATGTCGGACGAAGATGTGATTGCGGCGCTGGCAAATGTGAATGAAGAAGTGATGTTGACGCTGGCACATACGAATGAGGAAGTGGTGTTGGCCCTGTCAATGGAGTTACTCTCGCAGCTGATTCAAAAGATTTGATCGCTGTTCTCTGTCTTTTCGCTCCTGGTTCTGAAGATTTGGTCGGGATTTGAACCTCCAACGGATCTGCATCAAAGTCTATCCCAAACGTCGCTAGCTCAACCGAACTGGGTTTCCATTCGAAGCCCCATTCACGCATGGATATCGTAAGTTCCTTCATCATCGTGGAAATCATCGTCTTTCCCTCCTGTCTATCACCTTGGGCGAAGATGAAAAAAAGTTATCCGCCCATATCGCATGACTGAGACTCTGGTGTACCTCCATCTCCTGGGAGCCTTCGATAGTGCGAGAGATGGCTCCAACTTTAGCCTCGATCGAATCTGCAAACGCTCTCGGTCTCTCGATGTTGCTGCCGAGGCCCCTCTCTTTTCCACGAGTGCACTGTCGGGCCAACCATCGCAATCGTGACTAGCACAAATAAGATGGGGCGCTCATCCCCTCCCGTCCTAACACAGGTGTCTCACGGCACTGCTTCGCACTGGGTACTCTGGAAATTTGCCGTCGCCGTGTTTCTCAGCATCGGCTCCAAGATAGCATACTGAAAAGAAGAAGGGACTCCCAGCTTTCTCATTGCTTTCACACATGTCGTAAGTCGAAGGTGATCGTACGCTTTCAGAATATCACGACTGCAGAGCCAAAAGCTCTGGCCCTTCCCCCAAATCGAGGCACGTTTACCGATATGTTTAATCATCGAGGTGACCTCCGTCGTTTTTCTCCCAGACATAAACCATATACATTCACCTCGGGGTCCAAGTTTTTGGCCGTGAACCTCTCCAGGACCACAACCAGGGAAAGCGAATACCACTTAGTTAAGCATGAAGAAACTGCAATCGCTCTGGTATCCTCCAATCTCGTAATCTTCTCACTCTTGGGGATGAGCGTGAGTACTATCCTGCGCCAGTCCTCTGGCGTCGGCTCCCGCCCCTCATAGATCGCCGAAAACGTCTTAAATATCTCCTGAAGGTTCCCGAAGCCTAGAGTCTTCAGCATGCTAACCGTGATCCCGTCCTCCCCCGTCTGCTTGCCCACCGACAGTCTGGATCTGGCATGCATCATCGCACTAAAGTCGACAGTCAACCTGATGGTGTCCGTCTGGGCCTGGTCCCTGAGCTCCTCCATCACCTCCTCCGTCTCCCTCCTGATCTGCTCATTCGCAAACTTCCCCTTGGTATGCTCATACAGTGCCGAACTCCATGTTGTTTGATACTCCTCCATCCTCCCATTGATGTTTAACTAAGTGCTCATCTCGGTCCTGGTTTTCTTCTTTGATCTACTGGTGTACTTAAGCATGGCACACTTTAGGGCATTCTTTTCCTTTCTCAACTGTCGGTTTATCTCTTTCCTCCCCTCCTCGTCCTCCCATTGTTTCAACCTTTTGGCTCTTTCCAGGGCTTTGTGTTTATCTGACTTCTGAGGCACCTCTCGAATCATCTGCTTCGTCGGGATCCCCTCCGCCGCACCTAGCATCACCTCGGACAACTTACCTGGTGGCACGTAGTCCCCCTCCCCCCGCTCCGTGACTAACCTGTCGTAGTTCTGGGCTGAGAACAATCTGCGGCCTGGCTCGGTCTCTGGCCCCCATTTGGGGTGCATGGGTCGCCTCGTTTTTGCTCTCGGGGCCGGGCGGATCGATACGGGCAACTCCAGCAAAACCGCCGCATGATCCGACGTCTCATTGCCTGCGTCCCTGACGTCCTGCCCCTGAACTCTAGCCTCTCCCCACCACGCTGGAGCAAAGATGTAATCGAGCACCTGCGGTGACTTATGTGCACGAGTGAAATGCGTTGGGAGCCGCTCCTGAAACGTGTTCGTCGCCACAAGATCCAGCTCAACAACAAGGTCGACCAGGGCTTCTCGCATCATACGTTTCCTCCTCGTCCTCTCCGTTTCGAAGCCTCTCACCGCCTGTCCCACCTGCAAGTCCGCGCGCACACCTCCTCCCGTGACCTCCTTCCCTCCTTCACCCCGTACATGTGCAGGCAACTCAACATTCGCATCTGTCAAGATGGCCACCTCAAAGTCTTTCCCCCCTTCTTGCTCAAACTGCACACGTGCCGCCTGGATCTTCGCTCTCACCAAGTTGGCTAGGGCATTGAACTCCGCCACCGCATTCCTTCCCCCCTCATGTGGAAAGTAAGCCGAGACAACGATGATTTTGCCGACTACGATGAGCACAACACGATTTGACTGGTTGTCAGTGTATCTAATCGGAACACTCGTTCGGAACATGAAACCCGCTAGCTTGTCTTTACTCCGCAACAATATCCATCCCTCTTTTGAAAAGATACTCTGTGTGAGGTGCAGCCACTCTTGAAGACCCACCAAAGCAACACTTCTCCCATGCATTTGAATTCGTTGTATAACTTGAATTGTGTTGTCTTTACCTGCCCTCCAGACGTTCCAACTCATCAAACTTCCTTTCAGATCACATCTGGAGTGGCCCCGTCAGGCTAGGGCGTCAAGGTCTGCTTTGAACTTTCCCGCTGTGAACGTCGGCATCAGGGTCATCATCGAGTCATTGTGAATCGTCCAACCTCCTGTCTCCGTCCACCCCGCGAGCGACACTGGGCGTGTCTGGCTGCCGGGTGCGATCGTGAGAATCTCCGTCAAAGGAGGCCCTGCTTTTCCCCTCACCTCTGGCACATTCTGGGCGACATTAGCGGCGTCCTGGTACATTTGACGATGTTTCCAAATCTCTTTAAACTGACCGATATTGGCGATGTGTGGGTGCTTCCACGGCGCACTCTCAATCACACACCTGACGTTTCCTCCTGTGAAAGTATCTGGCTTTGACGTCATACCCGTGATGAGCGGTCCCTGCGGCATCACGCGAACATGTGGGTCTATGTTACGTTTGATCTCCCACAACTGGCTGGAATATGTACCTCGCGTTGCAATCAAACTCACTTTTGAGATAAGCAAACGAGTGTTTTGGCGGCCCTGATTGTCAGTATAAACTCCCATCATTTCCAGACTGGCTTTCTGATCGATCCTCTGCCTCAAACCCTCCGGTAAGATGGCCATGACATTCTCAATCAGTTTCTCTGCATCGTATGGGGTCAACATTTCTGCCGTACGCATTGGGGGATCTTTCCAATGAACATCCCATCCTTTGATTTCGATCTTCGATGCACTCCATGCGCCCTGAGCTCCTTTTCCCAATCCTTTTGCAAACTCCCATGCTAAGTTCGAAGTGGTGCCCGTTCCCGTCGAACCTGATGCAATGCTTCCACTCTTTCCCGCCACCCTTTTGAACTCCGTAAACTGTTTTTGCATATCGTCCATCTTGAAATCTGCTTCATATTGGCGCCTCTGAATGTTTCCAACATCATTTTGTAAACTCTTGACCTTACGCTCTGTCTTACGTGTGTTCTTGCTAATTGCTTTGTTCATGTTAAACTTCTGTTGCTGCCAATTTACTGGATCAAACTGCTCTCCATCGGAACTGATTGGATCCTCCAGTCCATCCATGCCTGCATCTCCTCTTGCTGCGTCCTCTCCCTCATCCCCTGCCCTCCGTCGGCGACGACCATTGGGGGCTGTCACGTCTATTGGAGCTGCTGCTGCTGCTGCTGCCATTGAGGCTGCTGCTGCATCGTTGAGGGCCATAGTTTCTACAATGTCAGTCGCAATGTTCCACTTTTGCAAAAACTGCTGATCTTCCAATCTGCGTCGCTTCTCCTCTTGCCGTTGAATGAAAATCTTGTCCCGTCGCTGGTATTCTGAAACGTGCTCAGGCTCAACAGCTGCCGTATTTCCGAAAATGATGGTATACAATCGAACCGAAAGATGCTAGCCTCACTCACCCCACGGAGGCTTGATGCGAGTTGGTGTGTTCGTTACCGCTGGGTAAACCAAGCTCCGCCCACTGATCACTGGCGCACAACTACGAGGAGGTACCCCAGGCAGTCGTAGCTGTACGCGTCCGCGACCTTGAGCCAACACAACCTTGGTTACCGCCGGGAGCATATACCATCTCCAGAGAATTAGCAGAGAACGAACAGATTTTTCAGCCCGCGCGCTGATAGCAGACTGATTTCAAGCGTCTAGATGCATTTAACTAGCGCCCCTGATCATTCCCTTCTCATTGCTGTGCTGAACAGCTCTGTACCTCATCTGCAGCACGAGTAAAACCAAGAAAACCCATACCATGTTCAAGAAATTTGCAGAGTACGAACAGTTGTTCAGCCCGAGCGCTGCTAGCAGACTGAATTCAGGCGTCTAGATACTTCCAAATAGCGCGCCTGATGATTCTCTTCCGATTGCTGTGCCCAAGAGCTCTGGATCTCATCTGCACCTCGAGTCCAGTCAAGAAAACGAATTCCATCACCAGGAAAACAGCAGAGTACGACTAGTTGCTCGGCTTCTGCGCTCAGAACAAACCCGATCCAAGCGTCTAGATACTCCAGACTAGCGCGCCTGATGGTTTTCTTCCGATTGCTGCGCCGAAGAGCTCTCCAGCTCATCTGCAACTCGAGTTAATTGAAGAAACTCACCATCATGTCGAAACAAAATCGGTATAATACGAATAGTTTCGCAGACCTAGCTCGAGTAGCAGACCAAGTTCACACCTCTAGATGCTTCAGACGAACGCGCCTGATGATTCGGGATCGATTGCGTGGGCATACGACTCTGTAGCTTCCCTACGGCTCGAGTTAAGTACAGAAAACCGACCATTCTCAAAAAAAACAATATAATGCGAATAGTGTCGCTGACCTAGATCGATGAGCAGACCGAGTTCAGACCTCTAGATGATTCTCACTAACGCGACTGGTGATTCTGAATCGATTACGTGGGCAATCGAGCTCTGTAGCTATCGCACAGCTAGACATACGTACAGAAAACCGACCATCATCTCGAAAAAATCCGTTGAATACGAATAGTTTTGCGAACATAGCTCGAGTAGCAGGCCGAGATCAGATCTCTTGATGCTTCAGACAAACGCGCCTGATGATTCTGAACCGATTGCGTGTGCGAACCAGCTCAAGCTCTCCTACAGCTCGAGTTGAGTACAGAAAAACGACAGCGCCTGTCAAGATGGCTCGAAACAGCTAATAATTTCGCGAACCTAGCTCGAGTAGCAGACCGAGTTCAGACATCTAGATGCTTCAGACGAACGCGCCTGATGAATCTGAATCGATTGCGTGTGCGTACCAGCTCTGTAGCTCGCCTACAGCTCGAGTTAAGTACAGAAAACCGACAGCACCTGTCAAGATGACGCGAAACAGCCAATAGCTTCCTGGACCTAGCTCGAGTAGCAGACCGAGTTCAGACCTCTGCGGGCGTCAGACGAACGCGCCTGATGATTCTGAATCGATTACATGTGCGTACCATCTCTGCAGCTCTCCTACAACTCAAGTTAAGTACAGAAAACCGACAGCACCTGTCAAGATGACTCGAAACAGCCGATCCCGCCCCAGTGCTTTTCGGCAGTAATAGGTACCCGATCGAGCTGATATTAAGACGGCGAGCGGGAATCAGATCGAATATCACGGGAAAAAATACTAGAGCTCTAACGAATGGTTGAACTTCGAGAACATAATTTTCAACCGAGCTAAAGTCATCAAAAAGTCCGTCGAGATTTTTCTTGCCAACCTGGCACCGGCGGTGAACCTGGTCACCACCGGGAACCTCGTAGAGCTCCTTGCAAACGTAATAGTGCTCAGAATCGAAAGAGAGAGCTTCTGGAAGCAATTCTTCAAAGTCAAAACTTGATTTTTCATGTCGACATGAAATTAGTTCCGTCAAGTGTCTTCATAAATAAAGTGCGCCTACAGAGTTCAAATTGAGACGCAGAGGCCCTCACAGTCGTCTAGAGGTGCGAAAAATCTGGTTCCTGAAAAACGAATTGTCATATATCTTTCAAATCTTTGCAAAACCGACCCAAAGTTGTCACATTATCTCTTCTGGTGGGTCGACCAACTAGCTCCACCCCGCGCCGGAATTTCTCTAGCTCATCGATGCCGAAGAGCTCTACAAGGTACAGCTCCCCAGCGCGCCGGAATTACTCTTTGAGCTTCCAGCAACTAACTTAGGAGCTTTAAGAGCTACCGACCCAAAGTTGTCACGACCAACTGGGAGCCAGCGGTAATGCGCCAACGAGGTTACTGCCGGGAGCCTCGTAGAGCTCTTTCTTCGCATGGCGCTGCTAATATTGCAGCTACAGACCTGAGGATTTAACATGCGCACGCGTCGTAATCCACTGCACGTGAGAAAATACCCGTTCAAAACGAATTTCAAAATCTCTCACAGTCTCCGGAAAAACCGACCCCAGATTGACAAATTGTCCGCGGGGCCAGGTCGCAAACTGGGCGCCGGCGGCAAACCGTCAACCTTGGTCACCGCCGGGAGACTCGTAGAGTTTCCTCGCATCTGCAGCTCGAGTTGAATCATGAGAACCAATACCATCTCGAAAGAAAGCAGAGTACGAACAGTTGAGCCCGACCGCTGATAGCAGACTGATTTCAGGCATCTAGATATTTGAAATTATCGCCACTGGTGATTATCTTCGATTCCTGTGCTGAGCAACTCTGAAGCTCATCTGCAGCGCGAGTTAAGTGAGGAAAACCACTGCCATCTTTAACTAGCTCTCCAGTGTCCCAGAACTGGCGCCGGCGGTGAACCGTCAACCTGGTCACCGCCGGGACCCTCATACGCGTAAGAGTGCTTAGAGCCAAAAGAGAGAGTTCTGGAGGCATCTCTCGAGAAATTACACATTCATTCTTTTTTTTTGACTTCGCTGAAGCGCTTTTGAAGCGCTGCCAGGAACGCTTGCACGCGTGCGCACGCGCGCAGGCACGCGCAGACCGGAAGCTCTTCCGGACACGCTCCCCGTTCTGGCGATGCGCTGCTGAGATCGCGGAGGGGCGGAGATAGGCTGCTGGCGGGCAGCACCACCGTCCAGCTTCTTATCTAAAACCCTCTAGCTCTTAGAGAAATCTTCGGGAATGTCAAATGCATTTCAAATCTTAGCAAAACTGATGCTAGCGGTAAACCGTCAAACTGATCACCGCCGGAAAACCTCGTAGAGCTTCTTGCAGCTGATCGGAGCATCTCTGAAATGACGTCGAATGTTATTTTTCGTTGCTTGATGTCTGTTGCTTTTCATTTTTTTCGATAGTAAAATTGGCTCTAGAGAGCTGAGCTGCTCTGGGAAGATTTTCTATACCAATACTCGGCATGAAAATCTGTTCTGAAAATCAATAATCAAATGTCTTTCAAACCTAGTAGCGTCCACTTGGTAGCGTTCACAACCCGAAGAGCGAAGAGACGCTTTGGGAACGGGAAATCTTTCCTGGAAAGCTCTGGGAGGCCCCCCGCCCGAAGCGCTGGCAGAACTCCAACTCATAGTGAACATTCCTTCACATTTAAATGCGACAGACAGACGCGTCTGATGTCTGCGAATCGACTCCTGTCATTACCAGCCCTGCAGCCCCCCAAGAGCCCGAGTTAAGTGCAGAAAACCAGCTCTCAGGATGACTCAAACAATACAGTAGTTCCGCAGATCTAATTCGGGCAGACCGAGTTCCGAGCTCTGGATTTGACAGGCGGACGCCCCTGATGTCTTCAAATCGATTCCTGTGACCATCAGCACTGTAGCCCCCCTCGTCGCGAGTTGGATGAAGAAAATCGAGAGCACTTCTCAAGATGACTCGACAATACGAATCGGCGACGGACCGAGTTCAGAGCTCTCGATTCGACAGACAAACCCAACTGATAATTCTGAAGCAATTTCTGTAAATATCAGCTCTGTAACTGTCCTACAGCTCGAGTTAAATACAGAAAACCGAGAGTTTCTGTCAAGATCACTCCAAGATGAATACGAATGGGTTTGCGGACCTAGCTCGGCTAACAGACCGGTTTCAGACCTCTGGATTCAACAGGCAAGCGCGCCAGATCATTCCACATCGATATGCTGTGCTTACTAGCTCTGCTGCTCTGAAGCTCGAGTTATCTTAAAATCGACAGCGCCTGACAAGATGACTCGAAACGGCCGATCCCGCCACAGTGCTTTTCGAAAGTAATATTCACCCGATCGAGCTGAGATCAAGATGGCGAGCGGGAATGAGATCGAATATCACGGGAAAAAAAACTAGAGCTCAAACGAATGTTGAAATTTCGAGAACAAAATTTTCAACCAACGAAAAGTAAGCAAGTTCCGTCGAGATTTTTCTCGCCAACTAGCTCTCCAGCGCGCCAGAATTACTCTTACGCTTCCAGCAACTAGCTTAGGGAAGCTCTACGAGTCACCAGTTGCCGGCTGCTCTGGGGGCTTGTCTGCAGCGCTGCTGAAGCGCTGCCAGGATCGCTTCCAAGCGTGCCTGCACGCGTGCAGGCACGCGTGGAAGCTTGCCGGAACCTCTCCTGGACCAGTTGCCGGTTCGGGCGAGTCGCTGCGAGGCCTGTGGAGCGACGGAAAGGAGCTCCTGGCGGGCACCACCACCGTCCGGCTTTTAATCTTAAACCCTCTAGCTCTCAGCGAGCTCTCCGGGAAAATTCCTCTGGCTCATCGATGCCGAAGAGCTCAACGAGGTACAGACAGTTTTTCCTGGCGAGCCCTCCAATGCTCTCGTACAGCTTTTCTGGCGCACTGGGAAGCTCCCCTGCCGCGCTGCTGAAGCACTGCCGAAAACGCTTCCATGCGTGGCCGCACGCGTGCAGGCTCGCGTAGAAGCATGCCGGAAGCTCCCCCGGACCCGTTGCCGGCTTAGGCGGGTTGCTACGGGGAACGCGAAGCGCCGCGCAAAAGCTCTTAGCGGACCTTTCCGGCGTCTGATTTTGAACCTTCTTGCTCTCAGCGAACCCCTCTGGGACAGGCAATCTTTCCTGGAGGGCCCTCTGCAGCGCTGCTGAAGCGCTGCCAGGAACGCTTCCATGCGTGCCTGCAAGCGTGCGGGCACGCTTGGAAGCTTGCCGGAAACTCCCCCGGACCTGTTGCCCGCTCACCGGAGGCGCTGCGAGGCCTGGACTGCCGTGGGAGAGCTCCTGGCAGCACCACCACCGTTCCGCCCCTAATCTTAAACCCTTTAGCTCTCAGCGAGCTCTCCGGGAATATTGGCAACACCGACCCAAAGTTGTCACATTGTCTCTTCTGGTCAGATCGGCGAACTGGGCGCCGGCGGTAAACCGTCAACCTTTCTTACCGCCGGGGGACTCGTAGAGCTTCCTGACAGTATATAGTGTGGAAAAAACTCCAAAGAACGACTAGTTTTTCAGCCCAAGCGATTTCAGACCTCTCAAGATGACTCTAACCAAAAAAAACAGTTTCGCAACCCAGTTCGAGTATCGAACCGAGTTCAGACCTCTGAATGCGACAGGCGGGCGCGTCTGATGTCTGCGAATCCACTCATGTGATTCCCAGCCCTGCAGCTCCCCTACAGCCCGAGTTAAGTGCAGAAAACCGAAAGTATCGACTCGAATAATAGAATAGTTTCGCGGACCTAGTTCGAGCAGCAGACCGAGTTCCGAGCTCTGGAATCGACCAACAGACGCGCCTAATGTGTGCAAATCGATATCTGTGACCCGCAGCACTGTAGCTCTCCCCCAGCACGAGTTGAGTGCAAAAATTGAGAGCACTTCTCAAGATGATTCGGACAATACGAATAGTTTCGCGAACCTAGCTCGGGCAGCAGGCCGAGTTCGGAGCTCTCGGTTCAACAGACGAACGCGACTGATGATTTCCCATCGATGTCTGTGACAATCAGCCCTGTAGCTGCCCTACAGCTCGAGTTAAGTACAGAAAACCGAGAGCGTCTGTCAAGACGACTCGAATAATACGAATAGGTTTGCGGACCTAGCTCGGCTAGCAGACCGAGTTCAGACCTCTGGATTCAACAAGCGAACGCGCCTGATAATTCTGAATGCGATAGGTGTGCTTACCAGCTCTGTAGCTGCACTACAGCTCGAGTTAAGTACAGAAAACAGAGAGCGTCTGTCAAGACGACTCGAATAGCACGAATAGGTTTGCGGACCTAGCTCGGCTAGCAGACCGGCTTCAGACCTCTGGATTCAACGGGCGAACGCGCCTGATAATTCTGAATGCGATAGGTGTGCTTACCAGCTATGTAGCTGCCCTACAGCTCGAGTTAAGAAGAAAATACCGACAACGCGTATCAAGATGACTCGAAACGGCAGATCCCGCCAGTGTGCTTTTTGGCAGTAAAAGGTACCCGATCGAGCTGATAGCAAGATGGCGAGCGCGAATAAGATCGAATATCACGGTAA
This sequence comes from Prorocentrum cordatum, assembly GCA_963575745.1. Lineage (NCBI taxonomy): Eukaryota > Dinophyceae > Prorocentrales > Prorocentraceae > Prorocentrum > Prorocentrum cordatum. The sequence continues at coordinate 124,869 of CAUYUJ010015244.1, forward strand.
AAAAATACGAGAGCTCAAATAAATTGTTGAATTTCGAGAACAAAATTTTCACCCGAGCAAAAGTTGTGAAAAGTTCATGAAAAGTTCAGTTTTTGTTTTTTTTCGAGCCAACTAGCTCTCCAGTGCGTCTGAATTACTCTTAAGCTTCCAGCTGCTAGCTTAGGGAAGCTCTACGAGTTAATTTCCCGAGGGGTTCGCTGAGAGCAAGAAGGTTCAAAACTGGCGCCGGCGGTAAACCGTCAACCTCGTCACCGCCGGGAATCTCGTAGAGCTCCGTCCGCGCGACGTGCTCTGGGTCGAAAGAGAGAGCTTCTGGAAGCATTTCTCGAAGAAGGGAACCAATGATTTTTTCGTGTCGACATGAAGATGGTTCCGCCAAGTGTTTTGATAGTAAACGTGCGCCGATAGAGCTCATATTAAGACAGAGAGGCCCTCATAGTCGTCCACATGTGCGAAAAATCTGCTTTCTCAAAATCAGTTGTCAAATATCTTTCAAAAAACTGCCAAACCACCCAAAAGTTATCACTTTGTCCTTTCTGGTCGGCTCGACCAACTAGCTCCACCCCGCGCCGGAATTCCTCTAGCTCACTCTACGAGGTATTAGACGCCGGAAAGGCCCGCCAAGAGCTTGGGGAAGCTCTACGAGTCACTAGCGATACCGAAGAGCTCTATAAGGTGCTGACCGAAAGTCATCACATTGTCCTTTCTGGCCCGGTCGACTTGGTAGCGTCCAAAACCTGGAGAGCGAAGAGACCCTCGGAGACGAAGATCTTTCCTGCAGAGCTTCTGGAGCTCCCCAGATGAGCTTGTGAATCGCTGCCAGGAACGCTTCCACGCATGCCCGCGCGCGTGTCTGCACGCGTGAACGCATGCCCGAAGCTCTCCCGGACCCGTTACTGGAACGGGCGGGCTGCTGCGAGGATCGTGGACTGGCGAAGATGGGCTGTTAGCGGGCACCACCACCGTCTGGCTTCTAATCTAAAACCCTTTAGCTCTCAGCGAGCTCTCCGGGAATCAACTAGCTCCATCCCGCGCGAACTGGGCGCCGGCGGTAAACCGTCAACCTTGCTTACCGCTGGGAGACTCGTAGAGCTTCCTAACTCGACTTAAGTTGAGAAAACATACAGCACTAACCAACAATCTGACTTATAGTGAATAGTTTTTGACCTCTGAATGCGACAGACGGACGCGTCTGATGTCTGCGAATCGACTCCTGTCATTACCAGCCCTGCAGCCCCCCTACAGCCCGAGTTAAGTGCAGAAAACCGACAGCATCTCTCAGGATGACTCGAACAATAGGAATAGCTTCGCGGACCTAGTTCGGGCAGCAGACAGAGTTCAGAGCTCTGTATTCAACAGGCGGACGCGCCTGATGTCTCCAAATCGAACCAGTGATTACAGCCATGCAGCCCTCCCTACAGCCCGAGTTAAGTCCAGATAACCGACAGCATCTCGCAAGCGACTCGAACGATACAAATAGTTTCGCGATTCTAGATCGGGCAGCAGACCGAGTTCAGAGCTCTGGACTCGACAGCCAACCGCAACTGATGATTCTGAATTGGTGCCTGCACATATCAGCTCTGTAGCTGTCCTACTGCTCGAGTTAAGTGTAGAAAACCGAGAGGTTCTGTCAAGATGACTCGAATAATACGAACAGGTTTGCGGACCTAGCGCGGCTAGCAGACCGAGTTCAGACCTCTGGATTCAACAGGCGAACGCGCCTGATCAATCTGCATGCATTAGCTGTGCTTACCAGCTCTGTAGCTGCCCTAGAGCTCGAGTTATGTTCAGAAAACCGTCAGCGCATATCAAGATGACTCAAAACGGCCGATCCCGCCACAGTGCTTTTCGATAGTAATATTCACCCGATCGAGCTGAGATCAAGATGACGAGCGGGAATAAGATCGAATATCACGGGAAAAAATACTAGAGCTCTAACGAATGGTCAAATTTCGAGAACAAAATTTTCAACCGACCAAAAGTCACCAAAAGTTCCGTCGAGATTTTTCTTGCCAACTAGCTCTCCAGCGCTCCGGAATTACTCTAAGCTTCCAGCATTAACTTGCTAAGGGAAGCTCTACGAGTTACTTGATAGCGTCCACTTGGTAGCGTCCACTTGTAAGCGTCCAAAACCCGGATAGCGAAGGCAAGCGCGGACCGCCGCACGGGGACCTCTGCCAGGCCGCCTGAAACGATACGCGGGACGCTGGAAACCTCGCAGGAGGCGCTTGCAGGGGCGCCGTTTACGATGCGTGGGGCCCTGCAAAGCGCGCAAGCAGGATCTGCCTAGGAGCCTGGAAGAACTGCCGAAGCTCCTCCGAAGCTCTGCCGAAGCTCTTCGCGCACCCTGGAGCCACGCGCATTGGGAAACGCTAGGAAGCCACGCTCCCGGACCCGCTGCCGGTTCCGGCGAGTTGCTCCGGCGATCGTGGACCGGCGGAGGTGGGCGCTCCAGAAGCTTTCTCTCCGTGTTGTGACGATCGCCGTGCAAGAAAATAGCTCTACGAGCTTGCGCAGCGGCAAAGCTTAAGAGTAATTCGGAAACGCTGACAGGCTGGTTGGCTCGAAAAAAAAGAACTGAACTTTTCACAATTTTGGTCGGTTTTTTTTGTTCTCGGAATTCAACAATTCGTTTGTGCTCTAGTGTCTTTTCCCGTGATATTCGATCTTATCCCCGCTCGCCATCTTGATCTCAGTTCGATCGGGTGAATATTACTATCGAAAAACACTGTGACGGGATCGACTGTGTTGAGTCATGTTGATACGAACTGACGGTTTTCTGAACATAACTCGCGCTTCAGGACAGCTACAGAGCTGGTAAGCACAGCTTATCGATGTAGAATGACTAGGCGCGTTCGTCTGTTGAACCCAGAGCTCTAAACTCGGTTTGTGAGCCGAGCTAGGTCCGCAAACCTATTCGTATTATTCGAGTTATCTTGATTCGCACTGTTGGTATTCTGAAGTTAACTCGAGATATAGGACAGCTACAGAGCTGGTAAGCACACCTCATCGACTCAGAATGATCAGGCGTGTTCGGCTGTTCCAACCAGAGGTCTGAACTCGATCTGCTAGCCGAGCCAGGTCCGCAAACCTTTTCGTATTATTCGAATCATCTTGACAGGTGCTCTCGTCTCGGTTTCTTGTACTTAACTCGAGCTATAGGACAACTACAGAGCTGATAGTTACAGAAACATCAGTCGCGTTTGTCTGTCGAATCCAGAGCTCTGAACTCGGTCTGCTGCCCAATCTAGAATCGCGAAACTGTTCGTATTCTTCCAGTCATCTTGAGAGCTGCTGTCGGCTTTCTGCACTTAACTCGGGCGTAGGGAGTCTGCAGGGCGGGTAATCACAGGAATCGATTCGAAAGGTTGACGGTTTACCGCCGGCGCCCATTTTCAGCCCGAGGGTTTCAGACCTTTCGATGGAACAGTCTACTCGAGCTCTCTAGCTCTCCTTCATCCCGAGTTGCGCGCGTAAATCGACAGCACTTTTCGCGATCGAACTATACGAATAGGGCAAACCCAGCTCGAGTATCAGACCGCGTTCAGACATACCTCGTAGAGCTCTTCGGCATCGACGAGCTAGAGGAATTCCGGCGCGGGGTGGAGCTAGTTGGTCGACCCGGCCGAGGCGGACAAAGTGATAACTTTTGGGTGGTTTTGCGATTTGTTCAAAGATATTGGACCATGTATTTGAGGAAGCAGATTTTTCGCACCTGTGAACGGCTATGAGGGTCTCTCTGTCTTAGTATGAGCTTTGTAGGCGCACTTTTACCATCAAAACACTTGGAGCAACCATCTTCATGTCGACACGAAAACATCAATTTTTCTCTTTTCTTGAGAAATGCTTCGAGAAGCTCTCCCTTTCGACTCTGAGCACTCTTTCGCGTGGAAGGAGCTCTACGAGGTTCCCGGCGGTGACCAGGTTGACGGTTCACCGCCGGCGCCAGTTTGACCATTTATTTTGAGAAAGCAGATTTTTCGCACCTGTAAACAACTATGAGGGCTTCTCTGTCTTAGTATGAGCTCTGTAGGCGCACTTTTACCATCAAAACACTTGGAGCAACCATCTTCATGTCGACACGAAAACATCAATTTTTCTCTTTTCTTGAGAAATGCTTCGAGAAGCTCTCCCTTTCGACTCTGAGCACTCTTTCGCGTGGAAGGAGCTCTACGAGGTTCCCGGCGGTGACCAGGTTGACGTTTCACCGCCGGCGCCAGTCTGAATGCAATAGTGGGACGCACCTGCCGTCTCTGAATCGATCACTAAGATTACTAGCACTATAGTTCCCCTTACAGCATGAACTTAATACAGAAAACCGACAGCACGTCTCGAGATGACTCGAACAATACAAATAGTTTCGTAATTCTAGTTCGGGCAGCAGACCGAGTTCAGAGCTCTGGATTGAACAAACACCGCGTGATTGTGAACCAGTTCCTGTGAGTATCATCTCTGTAGCTGTCGTATAGTTCGAGTTAAGTACAAAAAGCCGACAACGTCTGTCAAGATGACTCGAATAATGCGAATAGGTTTGCGCATCTAGCTCGGCTAGCAGACCGAGTTAGACCTCTGGATGGAACAGACGAACGCGCCTAATCATTCTGCATCGATGAGGTGTGCTCACCAGCTCTGTCGCCGCTCATAAAAATCATCGCCCCCCAACCGGTTTTCGACGCCTCCGGGGAGCAGTTTTTGACCGCCCTCGTCTCTGGGGAGCCGTTTGGACGCCTCCGGGGGGCCGTTTTGGACGTCTCTGTAGCCCATTTTCTCCACGTCGTCCTCCTCCTCTTTCTCCTCGCTCGTCCGCGAGCCGTTTTCGCACGCGTCCGGGCCGATTTTTAACGCCCCGGGGACGATTTTGACCTGAGCAGGTCGTTAAACTGCTCCAGGGGGGTAAGGGGCTTCCGGCACTGCTGGAGACCCCTTCCACGGGTAGGGGGCAGAGGGGGGAAGAGGCTTAGAGGGGCCAGGAAGGAGAACACGGCAGGAGGGGCAGGAGAAGAGAAAAGCGGGAGAGAGAGAGAGAGAGAGAGAGAGAGAGCACGGGGAGGGCTCGAGTTATGTTCAGAAAACCGTCACTCTATGTCAGGATGACCCAAGACAGCCGATCCCGCCGCAGTGCTTTCTGGCAGTAATATCTACCTGATCGATCAAGATCAAGACAGCGAGCAGGAATAAGATCGAATATCACGGGGAAAAAATACTAGAGCTCTAACGAATGTTCAAATTTCGAGAACAAAATTTCCAACCGACAAAAAGTCAGCAAAAGGTTCGTCGAGATTTTTCTTGCCAACTAGCTCTCCAGCGCCCCGGAATTACTCTCAAGCTTCGCAATAACTGGCGCCGGCGGTGGACCGTCAACCTGGTCACCGCCAGAAACCTCGTAGAGCTCCTTGCACCCGTAAGAAAGCTCAGGATCGAAGTAGAGAGCTTTTGGGAGCTTTTTCCAGAAAAACGTCAACTTGACATTTTCGGAGTGAAGATGAAGTCGGTCCCGGAAAATCAACTAACACTTACTCTGGCCCTGGAGAGCTGAGCTGTTCAGAGATCAAAGTTTATACGTCAATCCTTGGTGAAAAACATTGTTTTCTCAAAACTGGCGCCAGCGGTGAACCGTCAACCTGGTCACTGCCGGGAACCTCGTAGAGCTCCTTTCACGCGTGAGAGTGCTCAGAATCGAAAGAGACAGCTTCTGGAATCATTTCTGGAAAAGGAGAAAAAATCATGTTTTTCGTGTCGACATGAAGATGGTTCCGCCAAGTGTTTTGATAGTAAAAGTGCGCCTACAGAGCTCATACTAAGACAGAGAAGCCCTCATAGTTGTTTACAGGTGCGAAAAATCTGCTTTCTCAAAATAAATGGTCAAACTGGCGCCGGCGGTGAACCGTCAACCTGGTCACCGCCGGGAACCTCGTAGAGCTCCTTGCATCCGTGACAAAGCTCAGGATCAAAGCGAGAGCTTCTGGCAGCTTTTCTACAAAAACTTCAAGTTGAGATTTTTCGGAGCCAACATGAAGTCGGTTGCTCCAAGTGAACTCGTATTAAAAATCGCTCTAGAGAGCTCAGCTGCTCAGGGAACAAAGTTTATATGTCAATGCTCGGAGTAAAAATCTGCTTTCTCAAAATGAATGGTCAAATATCTTTCAAATCTTAGCAAAACCGACCAAAAGTTAACACTTTGTCCTTTCTGGCCGGGTCGCCAATGGGCGCCGGCGGTAAACCGTCAACCTTGGTTACCGCCGGGAGACTCGTAGAGCTTCCTAGCTCGACTTAAGTTGAGAAAACCGACAGCACCTACAACATTCCAACTCGTAGTGATATTTTTGGACCTCTGAATGCGACAGGCGGACGCGTCTGATGTCTGCGAATCGACTTCTCTCATTACCAGCCCCGCAGCCACCCTACAGCCCGAGTTAAGTGCAGAAAACCGACAGCACCTCTTAGGATGACTCGAACAATACGAAGAGTTGTGCGGACCTAGTTCGGGCAGCAGATAGAGTTCAGAGCTCTGGATTCGACAAGCCGACGCGCCTCATGTCTTCAAATCGATTCCTGTGACCACAAGCACTGTAGCCCCCCTCAGAGCGAGTTGAGAAAAGAAAACCAAGAGCACTTCTCAAGATGACTCGATCAATACGAATAGTTTCGCGATTCTAGATCGGGCAGCAAACCGAGTTCAGAGCTCTGGATTCGACAGACAAACACAACTGATGATTCTGAATCGGTTTCCGTAAATATCAGCACTGTAGCTGTCCTACAACTCGAGTTAAGTACATAAAATCGAGAGTTCCTATCATGATAAATCGGATAATACGAATAGGTTTACGGACCTAGCTCGGCTCACAAACCGAGTTTAGACCTCTGGATTCAACGGGCGAACGCGCCCAATCATTCTACATCGATTAGCTTTGCTCACCAGCGCTGTAGCTGTCCTAAAGCTCGAGTTATGTTCAGAAAACCGACAGCGCATATCAAGATGGCTGAAAACGGCCGATCCCGCCACCATGCTTTTTGATAGTAATATTCACCCGATCGAGCTGAGATCAAGATGGCGAGCGGGAATAAGATCTAATACCACGGGAAAAAATACTAGAGCTCTAACGAATGGTCAAATTTCGAGAGCGGAATTTCCAACCGACAGAAAGTCACCAAAGTTCCGTCGAGATGTGTCTTGTCAACTAGCTCTCCAGCGCGCCGGAATTACTCTTAGCTTCCAGCAATAACTTGCTAAGGGAAGCTCTACAGGTATTCTGGATCGCTTTCTGTAAATATCAGCTCTGTAGCTAACCTACAGCTCGAGTTCTTCTGAAGATGACTCGAATAATACGAACAGGTTTGCGGACCTAGCTCGGCTAGCAGACCGATTTGAGACCTCTGGGTTGAACAGCCGAACGCGCCTGATCATTCTGCATGCATTAGCTGTGCTTACCAGCTCTGTAGCTGCCCTGAAGCTCGAGTTATGGTCAGAAAACCGTCAGCGCGAATCAAGATGACTCAAAACGGTCGTTCCCGCCACAGTGCTTTTCGATGGTAATATTCACCCGATCGAGCCCAGATCGAGATGGCGAGCGGGATAAGATCGAACATCACGGAAAGAAATACTAGAGCTCTAACGAATGGTCAAATTTTGAAAACGAAATTTTCAACCGAGCAAAAGTCACCAAAAGTTCCGTCGAGATTGTCTTGCCAACTAGCTCTCCAGCGCTTCGGAATTACTCTAAAGCTTCCAGCAAGAACTTGCTAAGGGAAGCTCTACGAGTTACTAGCTCCGCCCCGCGCCGGAATTCCTCTAGCTCATCGATGCCGAAGAGCTCTACGAGGTATATCTTTCAAAAAATCGCAAAACCACCCAAAAGTTACCACTTTGTCCGTTCTGGCCGGGTCGGCCAACTGCTTCACCCCGCGCCGGAATTCCTCTAGCTTATCGATAACGAAGAGCTCTACGAGGTATAAATGGTAAAATATCTTTCAAATACTGGGCGCCGGCGGTAAACCGTCAACCTTTCTTACCGCCGGGGGACTCGTAGAGCTTCCTGACAATATATACTTTGGGAAAAAACTCCAAAGAACGACTACTTTTTAAGCCCAAGCGATTTCAGACCTCTCAAGATAACGCTAACAAAAAACAAACAGTTTCGCAACCCAGTTCGAGTATCAAACCGAGACCTCTGAATGCGACAGGCGGGCGCGTCTGATATCTGCGAATCCACTCATGTGATTCCCAGCCCTGAAGCCCCCCTACAGCCCGAGTTGAGGCAGAAAACCGACAGTAACTCGTAGAGCTTCCCTTAGCAAGTTATTGCTGGAAGCTTAAGAGTAATTCCGGGGAGCTGGAGAGCTAGTTGGCAAGAAAAATCTCGACGGACCTTTTGCTCACTTTTGGTCGGTTGAAAATTTTGTTTTCGAAATTTGACCATTCGTTAGAGCTCTTGTATTTTTTCCCATGATATTCGATCTTATTCCCGCTCGCCATCTTGATCTCAGCTCGATCGGGTAACTTTGAAGGCCAAAAAGCACTGTGGCGGGAACGGTCGTTTCGAGTCATCTTGATACGCGCCGTCGGTTTTCTCAAGATAACTCGAGCTTCAGGACACCTACCCGATCTGTAGGGCAGCCACAGAGCTCATGATCACAGAAATCGATTGAGAATTATGAGGCGCGTTCGTCTGTTCAATCAAGAGCTCTGAACTCGGCTTGCTCCCCGAGCTAGGTTCGCGAACCTATTGGTATTGTTCGAGTCATCTTGAGAAGTGCTCTCGGTTTTCTGTACTTAAATCGTGCTGGGGGCGGGCTACAGTGCTGCTGGTCACAGGCATCGATTTCGACACATCAGGCGCGTCCGTTCGTCGAACCGAGAGCTCGGAACTCGGTCTGCTGCTCGAACGAGATCAAAGAAACTGTTCTATTATTCGAGTCATCCTGAGTGTTAGAGTCATCTTTAGAGGTCTATAATCGCTTGGGCTGAAACACTAGTCGTTCTCTGAAATTCTTTCCCACATTATATATCGTCAGGAAGCTCTACGAGTCCCCCGGCGGTAAGAAAGGTTGACGGTTTACCGCCGGCGCCGAGTATCGACTCGAATAGTATAATAGTTTTGCGAACCTACTTCGAGCAGCAGACCGAGTTCCGAGCTCTGCAATCGAGCAAAAGACGCGCCTGATGTTTACAAATCGATATATGTGACCTGCAGCACTGTAGCCCTCCCCCAGCGTGAGTTGAGTGCAGAAATTCAGAGCACGTCTCAAGATCATTCGGACAATACGAACAGTTTCGCGAACCTAGCTCAGGCAGCAGGCCGAGTTCAGAGCTCTCGGTTAGATAGACGAACGCGACTCATGATTTCCCATCGATCTCTGTCACAATGAGCCCAGTAGCTGCCCTCGAGCTCGAGTTACGTCCAGAAAACCGAGAGCGTCTATCAAGATAACTCGAATAATACGAATAGGTTTGCGCACCTAGCTCGGCTAGTAGACCGAGTTCAGACCTCTCGATTCAACAGGCGAACGCGCGTGATAATTCTGAGTGCGATAGGTGTGCTTACCAGCACTATAGCTGCCCAAAACCTCGAGTTAAGTACAGAAAACCGAGAGTGTTTATCAAGATGACTCAAATAATACGAATAGATTTGCGGACCTAGCTCAGCTGGCAGAACGAGTTCAGACCTCTGGATTCAACAGACAAACGCGCCTGATCATTCTGAGTGCAATAGCTGTGCTTACCAGCTCTGTAGCTGCCCTAGAGCTCGAGTTATGTCCAGAAAACCGACAGCGCGTATCAAGATGACTCGAAACGGGCGTTCCCGCCACAGTGCTTTTTGGCCTTCAAAGTTACCCGATCGAGCTGAGATCAAGATGGCGAGCAGGAATAGGATCGAATATCATGGGAAAAAAATACTAGATCTCTAACGAATAGTCAAATTTCGAACAAAATTTTCAACCGACCAAAAGTCAGCAAAAGGTCCGTCGAGATTTTTCTTGCCAACTAGCTCTCCAGCGCTTCGGATTTACTCTTAAGCTTCCAGCAATAACTTGCTAAGGGAAGCTCTACCACCCAAACTGGCGCCGGCGGTGAACCGTCAACCAAGTCACCGCCGGGAACCTCGTAGAGCTCCTTCCAATGAATCGACACCAATTCAAAAAAATAGAGATGGCGCCGGCGGTGAACCGTCAACCTGGTCACCGCCGGGAACCTCGTAGAGCTCCTCTCACTGGTAAGAGTGCAGAGAATCGACACAGAGTCAAAAAATTCAGATTTTTCAAAAATCTTGAAGTTCGATTTTTTCGATTTTCATATTCGCTTAGTTCCTGGAAGTCAGCTCCTGTAAAAATGCATCGAGAGAGCTGAGCTGCTGTTAGAGGGAAGTTTATATGCCAATACTCGGCGTAAAAATCTGCTTTCTCAAAATAAATGGTCAAATATCTTTCAAAAAATCGCAAAACCACCCAAAAGTTGCCACATTGTCCGTTCTGGCCGGGTGGGCCAACTAGCTCCACCCCGCGCCGGAATTCCTCTAGCTCATCGATGCCGAAGAGCTCTACGAGGTATTTTTCGAAAATCATCATTTTCGATTTTTTCGATATTCATATTCGCTCAGTTCCCGGAAGTCAACTCGTGCAAAAATGTATCGGAGCAGCTGAGCTGCTGTCAGGGAGGAGTTTATATGCCAATGCTCTACGAGGTATACAAAGCCGGCGGTGGGTGGTGGGGAGCACACTGGGCGCCGGCGGTAAACCGTCAACCTTTGTTACCGCCGGGGGACTCGTAGAGCTTCCTGACAACATATAATGTCGAAGAAAATTGTAGAGAACGAATAGTTTTTCAGCCCAACTCGAGCATCAGACCGAGTTCGGACCTCTGAATGCAGCAGACAGAGGCGTCTGATGTCTCCGAATCGATTCCTCTGATTACCCGCCCTGCAGCCCCCCTACAGCCCGAGCTAAGTGCAGAACGCCGACAGTAGCTCTCAAGCTGACTGGAAGAATACGAACAGTTTCGTGATTCTAGATCGCGCAGCAGACCGAGTTCAGAGCTCTGGATTCAACAGGCGAACGCGCCTGATTATTCTGAGTGCGATAGGCGTGCTTACCAGCACTGTAGCTGCCCTACAGCTCGATTTAAGTAGAGAATACCGACAAAGCGTATCAAGTTGACACGAATAATACGAATAGGTTTGCGGACCTAGCTCGGCTAACAGACCGATTTCAGACCTATGAATTCAACAGGCGAACGCGCCTGATTATTCTGAGTGCGATAGGTGTGCTTACCAGCACTGTAGCTGCCCTACAGCGCGAGTTAAGTAGAAAATACCGACAACGCGTATCAAGTGGACTCGAATAATACGAATAGGTTTGCGGATCTAGCTCGCCTAGCAGACCGAGTTCAGACCTATCGATTCAACAGGCGAACGCGCCTGATTATTCTGAGTGCGATAGGTGTGCTTACCAGCACTGTAGCTGCCCTACAGCTCGAGTTAAGTAGAAAATGCCGACAACGCGTATCAAGCTCACTCGAATAATACGAATAGGTTTGCGGACCTAGCTCGCCTAGCAGACCGAGTTCAGACCTATCAATTCAACAGGCGACCGCGCCTGATCATTCTGCGAGCGATAGGCGTGCTTACCAGCACTGTAGCTGCCCTACAGCTCGAGTTAAGTAGAAAATACCGACAACGCGTATCAAGTTGACTCGAATAATACGAATAGGTTTCCGGACCTAGCTCGGCTGCCAGACCGAGTTCAGACCTCTGGATTCAACAGGCGAACGCGTCTGCTGATTCTGAGTGCGATAGCTGTGCTGGCCAGCTCTGTAGCTGCCCTACAGCTCGAGTTAAGTACAAAATACCGACAGCGCATATCAAAATGACTCGAAACGGCCGTTCCCGCCACCGTGCTTTTTGGCCTTCAAAGTTACCCGATCGAGCTGAGATCAAGATGGCGAGCGGGAATAAGATCGAATATCACGGGAAAAAATACTAGAGCTCTAACGAATGGTCAAATTTTGAGAACAAAATTTTCAACCGAGCAAAAGTTGTCAAAAGTTCAGTTCTTTTTTTTCGAGCCAACTAGCTCTCCGGCGCGCCGGAACTGGGCGCCGGCGGTAAACCGTCAACCTTTGTTACCGCCGGGGGACTCGTAGAGCTTCCTGACAACATATACTGTCGGAAAAAATTGCAGAGAACGAATAGTTTTTCAGCCCAACTCGAGTATCAGACCGAGTTCAGACCTCTAAATGCGACAGATGGACGCGTCTGATGTCTCCGAATCGAGGCCTCTAAATACCCGCCCTGCAGCCTCCCTACAGCCCGAATTGAGTGCAGAACGCCGACAGTAGCTCTCAAGATGACTGGAAGAACGAACAGTTTCGTGATTCTGGATCGCGCAACAGACCGAGTTCAGAGCTCTGGATTCAACAGGCGAACGCGCCTGATGATTCTGAGTGGGGTAGCTGTGCTTACCAGCACTGTAGCTGCCCTACAGCTCGAGTTAAGTATAAAATACCGACAACGCGTATCAAGTTCACTCGAATAACACGAATAGGTTTGCGGACCTAGCTCAGCTAGCAGACCGAGTTCAGACCTATGGATTCGACAGGCGAATGCGTCTGATCATTCTGAATGCGATAGCAGTGCTTACCAGCACTGTAGCTGCCCTACAGCTCGAGTTAAGTAGAAAATACCGACAACGCGTATCGAGTTGACTCGAATAATACAAACAGGTTTGCGAACCTAGCTCGGCTGACAGACCGAGTTCAGACCTCTGGGTTCAACAGGCGAACGCGCCTGATCATTCTGCATGCGTTACCTGTGCTTACCAGCTCTGTAGCTGCCCTAGAGCTCGAGTTATCTTCAGAAAACCGTCAGCGCATATTAAGATGGCTCGAAACGGCCGATCCCGCCAGAGTGCTTTTTGGCCTTCAAAGTTACCCGATCGAGCTGAGATCAAGATGGCGAGCGGGAATAAGACCGAATATCACGGGAAAAAATACTAGAGCTCTAACGAATTGTCAAATTTCGAGAACGAAACTGGCGCCGGCGGTGAACCGTCAACCTGGTCACCGCCGGGAACCTCGTAGAGCTCCTTTCACGCGTGAGAGTGCTCAAAGCCGAAAGAGAGAGCTTCTGGAAGTATTTCTGGAAAAAGGGAAAAATTGTTTTTTTCGTGTCGACATGGAGATAGTTGCTCCAAGTGTTCTGATAGTACAAGAGCGCCTACGGAGCTCATACTAAGACAGAGAAGCACTCATAGTCGTTTACAGGTGCGAAAAATCTGCTTTCTCAAAATGAATGGTTAAATATTTTTCTAAAAATCGCAAAACCACCTCAAAGTTATCACTTTGTCCTTTCTAGCCGGGTCGACCAACTAGCTCCACCCCGCGCCAGAATTCCTCTAGCTCATCGATAACGAAGAGCTCTACGAGGTATTTTCAACCGAGCAAAAGTCACCAAAAGTTCCGTCGAGATTTTTCTTGCCAACTAGCTCTCCAGCGCGCCGGAACTGGCGCCGGCGGTGAACCGTCAACCTGGTCACCGCCGGGAACCTCGTAGAGCTTCTTTCAGGCGTGAAAGAGACAGCTTCTGGAAGCATTTCTGGAAAATGGGAAAAATTGTTTTTCTCGTGTCGACATGAAGATGGTTGCTCCAAGTGTTTTGATAGTAAAAGAGCGCCTACAGAGCTCATACTAAGACAGAGAAGCCCTCATAGTCGTTTACAGGTGCGAAAAATCTGCTTTCTCAAAATAAATGGTCAAAAATCTTTCAAAAAATCGCAAAACCACCCAAACTGGGCGCCGGCGGTAAACCGTCAACCTTTGTTACCGCCGGGGGACTCGTAGAGCTTCCTGACAACACATAATGTCAAAAAAAATTGCAGAGAACGAATAATTTTTCAGCCCAACTCAAGTATCAGACCGAGTTCGGACCTCTGAATGCGACAGACAGACGCGTTTCATGTCTCCGAATCGATTCATGTGATTAACCGCCCTGCAGCCCCCCTGCAGCCCGAGTTAGGTGCAGAACGGCGACAGTAGCTGTCAAGATGACTGGAAGAATACGAACAGTTTCGTGAGTCTGGATCGCGCAGCAGACCGAGTTCAGAGCTCTGGATTCAACAGGCGAACGCGCCTGATTATTCTGAGTGTGATAGGTGTGCTCACCAGCACTGTAGCTGGCCTGCAGCTCGAGTTAAGTAGAAAATACCGACAACGCGTATCAAGTTGACTCGAATAATACGAATAGGTTTGCGGACCTAGCTCGGCTTGCAGACCGAGTTCAGACCTATGGATTCAACAGGCGAGCGCGCCAGATGATTCTGCATGCGATGGGTGTGCCCACCAGCACTGTAGCTGCCCTACAGCTCGAGTTAAGTTGAAAATACCGACAACGCGTTCAAGTTGACTCGAATAATACGAATAGGTTTGCGGACCTAGCTCGGCTAGCAGACCGAGTTCAGGCCTCTGGGTTCAACAGGCGAACGCGCCTGATCATTCTGCATGCATTAGCTGTGCTTACCAGCTCTGTAGCTGCCCTAGAGCTCGAGTTATGTTCGAAAAACCGACAGCGCGTATCAAGATGACTCGAAACGGCCGTTCCCGCCACCGTGCTTTTTGGCCTTCAAAGTTACCCGATCGAGCTGAGATCAAGATGGCGAGCGGGAATAAGATCGAATATCACGGGAAAAAATACTAGAGCTCTAACGAATGGTCAAATTTCGAGAACATAATTTTCAACCGAGCAAAAGTTGTCAAAAGTTCCGTCGAGATTTTTCGAGCCAACTAGCTGTGGGGCGCGCCGGAATTACTCTTAGCTTCCAGCTATAACTAGCTAAGGGAAGCTCTACGAGTTAAGTTATCACTTTGTCCTTTCTGGCCGGGTCGGCCAACTAGCTCCACCTCGCGCCGGAATTCCTCTGGCTCATCGATGCCGAAGAGCTCTACGAGGTATTACTCTTAGCTTCCAGCTCTAACTAGCTAAGGGAAGCTCTACGAGTTACTGGCGCCGGCGGTGAACCGTCAACCTGGTCACCGCCGGGAACCTCGTAGAGCTCCTTGAATCCGTGAGAAAGCTCAGCATCAAAGCGGGAGCTTCTGGGAGCTTTTCTACAAAAACTTCAAGTTGAGATTTTTTCGGAGTCAACATGAAGTCGGTTCCTTCAAGTGAACTGGTACTGAAAATGACTCTAGATGGCCGAGCTGATCAGGGAACGAAGTTTATATCTCAATGCTCGGAGTAAAAATCTGCTTTTTCAAAATGAATTGTCAAATATCTTTCAAAAAATTGCAAAACCACCCAAAAGTTGTCACATTGTCCGCCTCGGCCGGCTGGACCAAAGTTCTCACTCCCAGCGAAGCTATTCATATGAAGTCTCGCGCTCTCAGTGAGAGCGCGAGACCATTCTGCGTCGACAAAAATGCACCAGAACTCTCTAGGTCACCCATAGATCGATATAAATTAGAAAAAAAATCATCCGACACAAAAAATACAAAATTGTACAAATCGATATTTTTCATTGATTTTGAAAATTCTAATCAATTTGGGCACTCTCGAGGCTCCCATTCGATGTCTCGCATGTCGCTACTTCGATTGGAATGTACCTGGCATGCATAGCATGCACTCAGCTCGAATTATCATCGAAACACCGTTCGCAACACGCATACATAGAGACAGTATTTCGAGCATAACTCTGACTCAGCCATTTCTAGGAACTCTCGAGCTTCCAGTGTGACGCGCCAGATCATTCTGCATCGACTGGTGTGCGTGAGAGGTCTGTAGCTTGCTGACAGCTCGAGTTAAGTAAAGCCAACCACCGTCACCTGCCAAACTGCACTGCAGGCAAAGTCGGTTCCTGCAAGTCTTTTGACAGTAATATTGCCCCTAGAGCCCTGAAAATTTTACCAGCAGGTGCGCCATAGCTTACTGTATGTGAGAAAAATCCGTTTTCTGAAAACGAATTGTCAAATCTTGCACAAAGTTTCAAAAACCGACCCCAGGTTAACACACTGGCGCCGGCGGTGAACCGTCAACCTGGTCACCGCCGGGAACCTCGTAGAGCTCCTTGAATCCGTGAGAAAGCTCAGCATCAAAGCGGGAGCTTCTGGGAGCTTTTCTACAAAAACTTCAAGTTGAGATTTTTTCGGAGTCAACATGAAGTCGGTTCCTTCAAGTGAACTGGTACTGAAAATGACTCTAGATGGCCGAGCTGATCAGGGAACGAAGTTTATATCTCAATGCTCGGAGTAAAAATCTGCTTTTTCAAAATGAATTGTCAAATATCTTTCAGAAAATTGCAAAACCACCCAAAAGTTATCACATTGTCCGCCTCGGCCGGCTGGACCAAAGTTCTCACTCCCAGCGAAGCTATTCATATGAAGTCTCGCGCTCTCAGTGAGAGCGCGAGACCATTCTGTGTCGACAAAAATGCACCAGAACTCTCTAGGTCACCCATAGATCGATATAAATTAGAAAAAAAATCATCCGACACAAAAAATATAAAATTGTACAAAACGATATTTTTCATTGATTTTGAAAATTCTAATCAATTTGGGCACTCTCGAGGCTCCCATTCGATGTCTCGCATGTCGCTACTTCGATTGGAATGTACCTGGAATGCATAGCATGCACTCAGCTCGAGTTATCATCGAAACACCGTTCGCAACACGCATACATAGAGACAGTATTTCGAGCATAACTCCTGACTCAGCCATTTCTAGGAACTCTCGAGCTTCCAGTGTGACGCGCCAGATCATTCTGCATCGACTGGTGTGCGTGAGAGGTCTGTAGCTTGCTGACAGCTCGAGTTAAGTAAAGCCAAACACCGTCACCTGCCAAACTGCACTGCAGGCAAAGTCGGTTCCTGCAAGTCTTTTGACAGTAATATTGCCCCTAGAGCCCTGAAAATTTTACCAGCTGGTGCGCCATAGATTACTGTATGTGAGAAAAATCCGTTTTCTGAAAACGAATTGTCAAATCTTGCACAAAGTTTCAAAAACCGACCCCAGGTTAACACATTGTCTCTTTTGGTCGGGTCGGCCAACTAGCTCCACCCTGCGCCCGAATTCCTCTTAGCTCATCTCGTCGAAGAGCTCTACGAGGTATCCCCTAACCCTCGGCCGGATGCTCGCGGACTGGCGCCGGCGGTGAACCGTCAACCTGGTCACCGCCGGAAACCTCGTAGAGCTCCTTGCATCCGTAAGAGAGCTCGGGATCAAAGCAAGAGCTTCTGGGAGCTTTTCTACAAAAACTTGAAGTTGAGATTTTTCGGAGTTTACATGAAGTCGGTTCCTCCAAGTGAACTGGTACTAAAAATGCTTCTAGAAGGCTAAGCTGCTCAGAGAACAAAGTTAATATGTCAATGCTCGAAGTAAAAATCTGCTTTCTCAAAATGAATTGCAAATATCTTTCAAAAATTCGCAAAACCACCCAAAAGTTGCCACATTGTCCGCCTCAGCGGGGTGCGCCAACTGGGCGCCGGCGGTAAACCGTCAACCTTTGTTACCGCCGGAGGACTCGTAGAGCTTCCTGACATATACTGTCGGAAAGAATTGCAGATAACGAATAGTTTCTGAGCCTAACTCAAGTATCAGACCGAGTTCAGACCTCTGAATGCGACAGACGGACGCGTCTGATGCCTCGGAATCGATTCCTGTATTACCCGCCCTGCAGCCTCCCTGCAGCCCGAAGTGCAGAACGCCAAGAGTAGCTCTCAAGATGACTGGAAGAATACGAACAGTTTCGTGATTCTGGATCGCGCAACAGACCGAGTTCAGAGCTCTGGATCCAACAGGCGAACGCGCCTCATGTTTCTGAGTGCGGAAGATGTGCTTACCAGCACTGTAGCTGCCCTACAGCTCGATTTAAATAGAAAATACCGACAACGCGTATCAAGTTGACTCGAATAATACGAATAGGTTTGCGGACCTAGCTCGGCTGGGTTCAACAGGCGAACGCGCCTGATCATTCTGCATGCGTTAGCTGTGCTTACCAGCTCTGTAGCTGCCCTAGAGCTCGAGTTTTGTTCAGAAAACCGTCAGCGTATGTCAAGATGACTCAAAACGGCCGATCCCGCCAGAGTGCTTTTTGGCCTTTACAGTTACCCGATCGAGCTGAGATCAAGATGGAGAGCGGGAATAAGATCGAATATCATGGGAAAAAATACTAGAGCTCTAACGAATGGTCAAATTTTGCCAGGCCTCCCTTGCACATGCATTCTCCCAGGCCTCTCTCCAAGGGCTCCCTCCCACATCCCTCCCAGGCCTCCCTCATGCCTCTCCTCGCATCCCTCCCTCTGAGGCCTCCCTCCCAGGCCTCCCTCCCATCCCACATCCCCCTCCCAGGCCTCGCTCCCAGGCCTGCGTCGACAAACATGCACCAGAACTCTCTAGGTCACCCATAGATCAATATAAATTAGAAAAAAAAATCATCCGACACAAAAAATACAAAATTGTACAAATCGATATGTTTCATTGATTTTGAAAATTCTAATCAATTTGGGCACTCTCGAGGCTCCCATTCGATGTCTCGCATGTCGCTACTTCGATTGTAATGTACCTGGCATGCATAGCATGCACTCAGCTCGAGTTATCATCGAAACAACGTTCGCAACACGCATACATAGAGACAGTATTTCGAGCATAACTCCTGACTCAGCCATTTCTAGGAACTCTCGAGCTTCCTGTGTGACGCGCCAGATCATTCTGCATCGACTGGTGTGCGTGAGAGGTCTGTAGCTTGCTGACAGCTCGAGTTAAGTAAAGCCAACCACCGTCACCTGCCAAACTGCACTGCAGGCAAAGTCGGTTCCTGCAAGTCTTTTGACAGTAATATTGCCCCTAGAGCCCTGAAATTTTACCAGCAGGTGCGCCATAGCTTACTGTATGTGAGAAAAATCCGTTTTCCGAAAACGAATTGTCAAATCTTGCACAAAGTTTCAAAAACCGACCCCAGGTTAACACATTGTCTCTTTTGGTCGGGTCGGCCAACTAGCTCCACCCTGCGACCGAATTCCTCTTAGCTCATCTCGTCGAAGAGCTCTACTGGCGCCGGCGGTGAACCGTCAACCTGGTCACCGCCGGGAACCTCGTAGAGCTCCTCTCACTGGTAAGAGTGGAGGGAGGAAGGGAGGGCGGGAGGGAGCAGGGACGGAGGGAGCAGGGAGGGAGGAAGCAGGAGGAGAGAAGCAGGGAGGGAGGGAGGGAGAAAGAGAGAGAGAGAGAATGGGAAAGAAGGGAGCAGGGGAGCAGGGAAGGAGGGAGCAGGGAGGAAGGGAGGGAGAGAGGGAGGGAGGGCAGGTTGGGAGCAGGGAGCAAGGAGGGAGGGAAAGAGCAGGGAGGCAGGACGAAAGGAAGCAGTGAGGGAGGAAGAAGGGAGGGAGGGAGGGAGCGGAGGGAGGAGGAACGGAGGAGAGAAGTGGCTGGGAGGGAGGGAGCAAGCTCCATCCCGGCTTTTCCTCCCTGTTTCCCTTCCCTGCTACCTTCCCTCTCTGTCTCCCTCAGACATGTCTATACAGACGCAGTTTTTCAGTTCTCACTCCCAGCGAAGCTATTCATATGAAGTCTCGCGCTCTCAGTGAGAGCGCGAGACCATTCTGCGTCGACAAAAATGCACCAGAACTCTCTAGGTCACCCATAGATCGATATAAATTAGAAAAAAATCATCCGACACAAAAAATATAAAATTGTACAAATCGATATTTTTCATTAATTTTGAAAATTCTAATCAATTTGGGCACTCTCGAGGCTCATTCGATGTCTCGCATGTCGCTGCTTCGATTGGAATGTACCTGGCATGCATAGCATGCACTCAGCTCGAGTTATCATCGAAACACCGTTCGCAACACGCATACATAGAGACAGTATTTCGAGCATAACTCCTGACTCAGCCATTTCTAGGAACTCTCGAGCTTCCAGTGTGACGCGTCAGATCATTCTGCATCGACTGGTGTGCGTGAGAGGTCTGTAGCTTGCTGACAGCTCGAGTTAAGTAAAGCCAACCACCGTCACCTGCCAAACTGCACTGCAGGCAAAGTCGGTTCCTGCAAGTCTTTTGACAGTAATATTGCCCCTAGAGCCCTGAAAATTTTACCAGCAGGTGCGCCATAGCTTACTGTATGTGAGAAAAATCCGTTTTCTGAAAACGAATTGTCAAATCTTGCACAAAGTTTCAAAAACCGACCCCAGGTTAACACATTGTCTCTTTTGGTCGGGTCGGCCAACTAGCTCCACCCTGCGCCCGAATTCCTCTTAGCTCACTTGGTAGCGTCCAAAACCCGGATAGCAAAGAGGCACTCACACAAACGAGCACACGCACATAAGCACGCACACACGAACACACACACACACATACAAACACATATACATACACAAGAACGCACACATACGCCAGCATGTTCCACACACACACACGCACACACACACACACACACGCACACACTCACACACACACGGACACGCAACACATCCACGCGCAAAGGGCGACACACACGCGCAAACGCGCACACGCGAACACACAGCACATCTCACATACACACAGGGACGCGCACACGCACACGGATCACACAAGCACATAGACACACGGGGGCACACACAAACACCCACACGCACACACGCACACACACACACACACACACACTCGCGCACGCACAACCCACGCACACAGACGCACACGCAAGCATCCATGGAAACCTACGCACTGACGACCACACGATGACGCACGCACCGCAGCCAACTCGGCCCCCCCCCCCCGCGCTCCCCTGCCGCCCCCACGCACCCCCGCCCTCCCCGCCGGCGCTCCGGAGGGGGGAGGCACCGCCCCATTTTGGGGCCGGCCCTCCCTCCGCTCCAACCACTCCGCCCTCGCGGAGCGCCAGAGGGAGGGGAGGGGGGAGGGGTGGGGGGCGCGCGGACGGCGGCAGCACCGCGCGCACGCACGCGCACACGCACATGCGCAGACGAACAGCGAACAGGATGGCAAAGAGGATATCACACAAGCAAGCACACGCACACACACACAGACTAGCACACAAGAGCACACACGTACGCCAGCATGCTCCACACACATGCGCACATACACACATGCACACACACGCACACACACACACAAAGGTCCACACACACACGCGCAAACGCGCACACGCAAACACACATATATACACAAGAACCCACACAGACACACAGACACATGCAGCCACACATGCAGCCTGACAGACACACAGACACATGCAGCCACAAATCTGACACACAGCTTGAGGAGCTTGAGGACATGCAGCCACACAGACACACAGACATAAACACACGCAAACGTTTACACACACACGCACACACACGCGCGAGCACCCAGACACGCACGCGCACACGCACACACGGTCGCGCACACACACACACACACACACACATACGAGACACGCGCGAGCCCCCCCACACCACCACCACCACAAACACACACACACACACACAGCGCACACACAGACGCAATCGCGAACACCCGCGGCTAACCACGCACAGACGACAACGCGGTGACAGACCCATTCCCCGACTAAGCAGCGCACTCTACCCCCGCGCCCCCCAGCCGCCCCCAAGCGCCACCGCCCACCCCGCCGGCGCTCCGGAGGGGGGAGGCACCGCCCCATGTTGGGGCCGGCCCTCCCTCCACTCCAGCCACTCCGCCCTCGCGGAGCGCCGAAGAGATGGGGGGGGAGAAGGGGGAAGGGGGCGGCGGGGGTGCCAGCGCCGTGCTCGCACACAGACACACACACACACGCACACACAAGGATGCACGTTTCCTCAGGAAGCGCGCCGCGTCGCAGGCGCGAGCGCGGGTCTCAAGTGCACACGCGGACATACACGCGCACACTAAGACACACAGACACACATACACACACACACACGAATACACAAACGCACGCCCGCACACTCAATGAGGGACGCCCTGGCAAGCGGCCATGGAGGGGCGATCTCATCCCAACCTGTGTGGATCAGAGCGGGGTAGGTCTACGCCTGTCCTGTCTGTCACGCGGCCCCGTTCGCCCTCTTCGCGTCACCTGCGCGCGGTCTCCGCCTCCCTCGCCTGCTGCGCCTTCTCGTGAGCCTCCACGTCCGGAATCCCGATTGTGGCGATGCGCGGGCGCGCTTGAGGGCGCGGCGGTTCGGTGGACGCCGTGCCAGCGCCGGCGCCCACACGAACGACAACGCCAGCCACAATCCTCGTCGTCGCCCCGCCTCCACCGCCCACTGACGGGGCCGAAGCCCCACAGTGCGCGCCAGCATCCCCAGCACCCTCGGACGCGGCGGCCTCTCGCGCACCCTCGAAGCCGCCCTGGGCGAACACCTCTGGAGGCGCAGCCGCGGGCGAAGCCTCGGGCAGGGTCCCCGCCGCTGGAACCACCGGCGCAGAAACAGCGCCCGACGCACTGCGCGCCGCTCGCTCCTGGAACTCCTTCAACTTTGCCTCCGGGATTGCCCCGTCCACGCGCCCATGCCACCCCTTTGCCCCTTGCTGGCCGAAGTGCCTCTTGCAGAACACGCCGCATCCCTCCGCGGGGAAACTGCGGCACTGCGCACCCACTCCATCCCCCCAAGTACGAGCCAAACATTTCCTTTCATCGATCGTCTTCGGCGTAAAGCGATGCCACTCGCGGTCGGCAGGTGGCGCCCCCACGCCTGGCTCGACCGCGGCAGGAGCCGGGCCCGCGGACGGGACGCCCGAGGCCCTGCCAGCGTCGTCGTCCTCGCCGCCCGTGCTGCCCAGAGCAGGCGGGGACAGCCCGCGCTTCTTGCCCCTGCGCAACGGCGGCTGCGGCTGCCCCGAAGCGCCGGGGTCCCCGTCGCCAGCGCCAGGATCCCCGCCACCCGCCCGACGCCGCTTGCCCGGTGGCTCGCCACCCGACGCCTGCTGCCCGGCGGGCGCACTCGGCGGCGCAGACGGCGCGGCAGACGTGCTGGAAGCAGCGCCGCCGCCGCCATCGCCGCTCCCCGCAGACCCCGCCGCGCGCCCGCCTGCATGCCCGAGAGGCGCAGTCGGCGGAGCCGGCGGCGCACCAGACGGTCCCGCACCAGCGCTGCCGCCGGCGCCCCCCGCAGACCCCGCCGCCGCGCGCCCGCCGCCTCCGCCCCGCGGACCCGCCCTGCGCACATACGCAAACACATACGCGCCCATGTGCACCTGGTGGTTTCTGGCGATCTGCGCCCAAGTCTGGAGGTGGACAGTACTGTCGTCGAATTTGGCGTATTCGTTCACGCCCACGGATGCATACGCATAGTAGTGTCCGCTCGTCGCGCTTTCGCCCTGGTGCACCACGACCCCCGAGAAATCGTACTCGCACTCGGAATCCACAGGCCGCAGAATCTGAGGAAAGCGCACAGGGCGTCTGTCGTACCACTCGCCTATCACCCGCTGCACGATCACGAAGAGCACGGGCGGCGACCGCTCCCAGCGATTGCCTGTATATACCCTGATGCCTTGACAGACCCCGGCCGCCGCCCTCTGAGCATCATCGAGGTGAGCGTGCGCCGGACATCCTTGCCCTGGCTCACCGACATGCCTTAATTCCAGCCGGATCAACTCCTCCAGATCGCACGGCCCCCGGTAGTCGGGGCCGAGCAATTCGGAAGGCACCACCTTGAGAAACGTCTTAATTTCCCCCTTGTCCGAACTTGCTGTGCACGCGGCGCATCGCCTCCGCTGCCGAAACGCAATGCCGCAGACGTGCTGCTGGAGCACACTGCGCTGCCCGTGAGCCCCCCCTGCGGTGCAAACGGGGTGTTCGGCCGCGGTAACGGCATGGAGGGCGGCCAGGAAGAACTCTGACGCGTCGCATTGCTTCGGTCTCCCTTGCTGATCGAATTCTGCAAATTCTCGCTCACCAAAGAGCCCCTTGCGCGCGGCTATAGCGAGTGGCGCGACGGCGTCGACCCCCTGGACAGAGAGAGCCGCGGCCTGAGCTCCGAGCGCGCACGCCGCGCAAGAGTCTGCACCCAGAGGGCACCGGCCGTGCTCGTGGAGAAGCCGACGGAAGGGAGCCAGGCGCAGCAGCACCTGCGCGACTGAGCTCACGAAGCAAGTATTGCCGAGGTTTGCGATGCCCACGCCAGAGCCGCGGCCGCAGTGCCACTGCAGCTCCCTGGTGACCTCCTCCTGGGACACGCCGTAAGCTGCCATGCACAGATCCCGGTCCAGCGGGCGCAGCTCTGGCGGCTCTGCACCATCGCCAACAGTCGCCGCCGTGCGAAACATTTCCCCCCAAAGATCCCTCGGCACGACGGTGCCCCTACCGGCGCCGCGGCCGGCACCCCCGCGCCCACGCCCCCGCGAAGCAGCGCTCCCAGTGGACGGTGCCGCCGCCGCATCTGCGGTCGCCGTCGCGTCGCCGCCGCGGCCGCGGCCCCTGCCCCGCCCCGCAGGCCCTGCGTCGGGCGCAATGTATGCCGGTGGCACCGTCAGAGCCTGGCCCGGGCGCAGCGCGTGCGAGGGCAGAGGCGTCTGCACAGACGCCGCAGGGGCCACCTCCCCGTCCGAAGGCGCTGATCCAGTGGCGTCGTCGTCGTCGTCGTCGTCGCCCACCTCGTCACCGACGCCCGCTGAGCTCCCCACGGCGCGAGGCGGGCCTGGCGGCGACGCCCGAGGCACCGTCGGCGGCGCGGGCGCCGAGCTCGACTCCGGGTTGCCCCGTCCCGCGGGCCCATCCCCCACGTCCCAGCCGTACTCCTGCGCCCTCTGCTTGGCGATTTCGTAACTCGCTTTGAAAATCCTGCTTTCGAAGCGTTGGACCCCCTCGCGGACGTACTGGGGCGGGCCCCGCTGCAGGATTTCCCAGGGCGGCAGGTTGTAGACGAGGACGCGATGGGCCACGCGAACGCGACTGAGCATGACGTACAGGTGCAGCCACCAGTCATCGGCGCCCATGTTCATGGGCTTCTGGAGCACCATGGTGGCCGCATCCATGCCCAAGCCCTGCGCCGTCTGCACGGTGCGAACTTTCTCTGGCAGCAACGGGATCTGGTACCTCGTAACCTTCACCTTCCGAAGCTTTCGCTCGCCATCGTCTTCGTAGTAGTGATGGTTCCACTCCCAGGACGCCCTGTGCGGCGCGATCTGCACGACCCCTGCTCCGAACCCTAGGTCCTCCGTGAAGTCATCAAACTTGACGAGGACACCGCGAGGCAAACGCTTGCATCGATAATAACCGAGCCTGTGGGCGTCGTGAGTCTTCTTTTCGCGCCAATCCGCGCCCGGCGTCTCGAACTCTCGCGGGTGGAACCGCACGTCCTTGACTACCCCCACGGCGTCCTGGACGATCTGGTGCTTCGCCGACAACTTCACGGTCAGCCGCACACGCATGCCGATGTACAGCGGGCACATGCCGATGAGGTGACCAGTGTTGTTCACGTTCGGCACCTGCAGCATGGCCTTGTAATGCTCCTCACCGAAGGCCGTGGGGGCTGGGGGCAAGTCCACGGCCTGTACGTACAGCAGCATCTGCCCCTTCTCCCTGGCCTCTCGCACGGCCCGATACTGCATCTGCCTGTGCACGGCCTCCCAGGCGATGCCCATCTCGAACCCGTCTTTGACAGCGGGGTCCTGCAGCCGCTTGTCGTTCTTACCGGGTCGGACCACCCACCCTTGCACCACCCTTTTCTGCTCGGCCGTGAACTTCTTGCCCTCCCTCATGGTCTTCAAGAACCCCGGCATGAAAGGGCAGGGCGCGTGCGGAGTAACGAGCCTGTCCTTGAAGCGGTGCGTCTCGTACAGAAACATCGCGTGGGTCACGCCGTCCAAGAATATCGACTGCCCATTGCGGACGTGAACCCACTGGTCGGGTGCCTCACGCTGCAGCAGGGAAGACCTCTTGCCTTTGCCGCTCACAGGGCCCAGCTGATAAAAGTCACCCAGGAACATGACAATCGGAGCCTTCCCGAACATGTGTCCCCGCTCCATGTACAGGTCCACGTCGCAATTGTGCGTCGCCTTCCGGGCTTTGCACATGCGAAACGATGCAGCGCCGAGAAGCGCAGGCGGCACCATGGACACCTCCTCCACGATGACGGCCTTGAGAGCGTTCATGCGGTCCACGAAATCATCCTCGACTTTCTGCCCGGAGAGCCTAGCGATGGTCAAGGCCTGCTGCCCGCTCAGCCCGAAGCCGCTGTGGATCGTCTCCCCCCCGATGACGCGCGCAGCGCTGTTCGACGAGGCCACGGCGATCTCCGATCCCTTGCCGAACACCTCGGCGAACAGACGCCGCAGCAGTTTCACCACCTCCGTCTTCCCCGTCCCGCCCTCCCCGTGCAACAGGAGAGCCATCTGCTCCACCGGCTTGGGGCTTTTTCCGCTGCGCAGATCTTCCTCGTATGCCACGATGGCCTCCACCTGGCCCACGACCAGGGCGACCACCGCCTTCTGCTCCTTATTGAACGTCACCGGGTTGTCCGCCCTGGTCGCCCACTCGTCCAACAGCCTCTGCGCGATGTCGCGCGCCCGCGGCGGCCGCTTCTCGTCGCCGGCAACCGCGGGCGCCGGCGGCCGACCAGGCACGAGCGCGGCAGGCGCCGAACCCGCGAGGCCGCCCCCCCCGTCGCCATCCCCAGGCAAGCCCTCAGCTCCCTTCTTCCTGTATCGGAACGCCTCCTTCTGCTGTGCTTTGCCTTCCTCGAACTGAGAGTCGCCCAAGTCGAGACCACCGAATCCGGTCTGCCTTCCAGTACTCGCGGCAGCAGGCTGCGGCTTATGGTCTCTCGCATAACCCTCAAGGAAGATGTTCTTATAGACCAGGCTTTGTGACGACCCACGAATTTGCTCCAACTGGGCCACCGCGGGCACCTCGCTATCCGGCACGGCGAACCTGGCCTTCTGTCGGTGCGCCGCCCACGCTTCGTCCGCCTCGCCCTCGTCCACCTCCTCAGCAAAACCGTCGAAGGCTCCGCCACCGGCGCCCGCCCCCTCCTCCTCGTCCGCCTCCCCGGCAGGCCGATTCTCCGCTGGCTGCAGCTCAGAGTACACAAAGTCCTTGGCCTCCGGACGAGTCTTGATTCGCGGCCGCCCTTTCGCCTCCGCCTCCACGTCGAGGTTCGTCGCGACCTGGACGGTCCAGCGCGCCATGAACTCGGCGGCGCTGGGGCGCTGTGCAAAATGGCCCGGGCCCTCCTCGGAGCCGCGATCCAGATCGATGTCCTCGATCGTGAACCACTTTCCAGCTCGCCGCTCGCAAAGCTCGTACTGCCTGGACAACGCCACCTGCTTCGCCCACCACTCCTCCCAGGCAGGCTTATGCTTCCCGGACGCGTCGACACCGGCCCTGTAGGGCGCCCAGGCTGCCGCCCCCTTCTCAGCCGGCTGCAACGGGCGAAAAATCACCGACTTGAACAGCGCGTTCACCTCTTCCTCTTTCTCCTTCGAAGGCATCGCGAAGCCGAAGAACTTGGGCACCCTGAACGGCGCGCCGACGCGGAGCTTCTGCACTCGGGAGGCGGCGGCCGGGTGCGAGTCTGCGAACGCGTACGTCTCGAAGTCCTGCGCGTCGAAGTGGAGCGGGTTGGCCTGAGCTGTGTACACGTACATGGCGTAATGGTACATGCCCATGGACTTCAGGGGCTCCCTGTCGCCGCGATGCAGCCAGTCCATCTTCATGTCGTGCTCCTGCCGTGCCCGGTATTCGACGGCCTGCTGCTGCTGCTCCTGCTCGGGCTGGCCCTCCCCAGCAGCACCGGCACCCGCGCCCTCCCCGACGACGCCGTTGACGACCTCGGCGCGAAGCGTTGCGCGCCCCTCGCCCAGCGCATCCATGATACCGCCCCCCCCCTCGCCGTCCTCTTCTCCCGCGGCCGGCTGGTCCACCTCGATGTCCTCTGCGCGGGGGTCGGTCCAGAAGTCGTCCCTTTTCTCGTGAACGGCGTGGCTTGCCTGGAACGCCAGCGCCACGATCCCCTTGCAATACAGAGTCCAGGTGTCATGGGAGCAGTAGCACTCGTGGCCATACTGCATCTGAAACATCATCTCGGGCAACTTCTTCAGGAGCGCCCGGTGCGAGCTGGTCGTGAGCTTGATGATTGTTCGCCTGGCAGAGTCGAGCACTCCGCCCCAGCCGCTGCGACGAGCGACAGCAGCGGCCCGGGCCCCGTCGACGTCCTCCTTGCCCTCCTCCTCCGCCGCCTCATCCGCCTCCCGCTCCGCCCTCTGCTGGAGTCGGAGCCACTCCAACCCGGTGCTCTGCGCGTGCAGCACTCCGAGGTCTCCCGCGATCGGCCCCGCCTTGGTCGTGTAGTCCGTCTGGTAGTGCGCCATATTGATGGCGTCCATGAACACGGCCTCCAGGGAGTGCAAAACGTGCTCCCGCAGGCTGCCCGGCGGACCGCTGCCGCTCGCGCCAGCAGCTGAGGCGGAGGCGGCGGGCGAGGCAGGCGCGCTCGATGCAGGGCCGCCAGAGGCCGCGCTCGATGCGGCGCGGCCCGGCGCCCGCGACCTCGGCTCTGTCTCGACGGCTGATTCTGCCAGCTCGCGCTCCGCGCGCAGGTCGCTGTAGTAGCCCAGGCCCTGCTCCCCCTTTTTGAACACGAACCCGGGCCGGCTGCCGTCGTAACAGGAAGCCGCGCAGAAGCTCGCGGTGTCCTCGCCCTGTGGATCTGCCGGCCCGACTGCCTGCTTTACGCCGCTTTGTTCCGGCGTCGGCGGAGGCGGCGGACCCAGGTCATACGCATCGACCAAATCGAACACATCTTCATCGCCCCCACCCATGTCCCAGATGTCCCCCGCGTCGGGATCGTCCATCGTGGTGGTCGGCGCCCCGCCGAGCAAGCCGCCTCCCCTGGGCAGGCCGAGGCGGCGGCCCACGGGCAGGCGCGCCCCCCCCGCCGCAGGCGCGCGCACCGACCCCTCGCCCGCTCCGCCCACGCCCTGAGTTGCGGCCGACACCCCTGATTCCGTGGAACCTCCGCTCTGCCCGGCGCCCTCGTCGCAACCGGTGCCGCCAGTCTCGGCCCCAGCCAGCGCCTCCGACGCGTCGCCGACCGGCTCGGCGAACGCACCAGGCTCCGGAGGCGGCGGCACGGCCGGGTCGACGTCGGCCGCGGACGCGCCCCCGACGCTGTCGTCGCCGGGCAGGTCGAGCACCACGCGGTCCAGACACTGGACGTCCAGGTTGCTCCGCAGACACACCTGGCCCACAGGGTTCGTGCTCCCGTGGTACGGGTGGTACCGCACCACGTCGACGCGACCAGCTCTGCCGTACCGGTTGCAGCGGTGCGCCCACGGGCCGTAGCCTTCAGCCGGAACGTCGCCCAGATCCAGGCGCTCGCCAGGCGGGTTCCACTGCCCCTCCTCCAACGGGCCGCACGCGTACTGAACCTTCGCACCTTCCGGAAGCACCAAATCCTTCCCCTTGCGCAGGCGCCGCCAGACGAGAGAGGCGGCCGGGCGCTTCCTGGACGGGTGGCTGTACACCGCAGTCTCGTACTCGTGGTAGAAGCCAAGCCGGCACACCTTGCAGTGCTGAGGCACATCGTCGTTCGTCTTGTGCTTCCAGCACGTGGGACCGCACCTGTGCAGGTGGCCACGGATGATACACTTGCGCGCGTCCCGCGCGAAGCAGCCCGCCCAGGTGCGCGCCTCCTCGTCCGGGCGGTCCGCAAAGTGCATGGCCGCGGTGCCGCCCGCGCGCTCGCGGTACGCAGGCTTGCGGCGGTACTGCGGCTGCAGCGTCACGTGCGCACCCGTGAGAGGCTCGCCAAAGACCGCCGGGTACTGTGCCCGCTGCTCATGGGGATCGGGCTCTGGATCTGCACACGGCGCGAACGGGCGCTGCCGGCGCGGACCCTCAATTGCGGGCTGCTCCTGCAGCATCGCTCGCTCCTCTCCGAGATCGATCTTCATCATGGCCGCAACCTCGTTCCGCAGCTCTTCTGTGGACAATTTCTTGTCATCACGGACAGAGCGGCGCCCCGCGTCATACTCCGGCTTGAGAAGCTTCCCGAGCTGACGGCGCGAAGCGCCAGCGATCGTATGGTACTGCAAGGAGAGGTCGTCCTCCTCCAGCTTCCCGTCCGCGAACGCGAGACGTCGATCCCGCGGGGCGAGCGGAAGCGGCGGCAGCCACTCCCGCCCGCCCCGCCCGTCCAAGCCCAGCTGCCGGCCCACCTCCTCCGCCGCGTCGAACTGCACGCTGCCGACCCGGGCGAGCACGGCCTCCCTCCACTTCCTCAGACGCCCCTCGAGGCCTTCGACGTCCCCCGAGCGCAGCTTCGCGAGGAACGCGCCAGTCATCGGGTGCAGGCGCCACAGGTGGATGTGCGGATGGATGCCGCCGCGCCCCTGCGACTCCACGGGGCCGAAGTACGCGCGGACGAGCCCGAACGCTCCACACGCCCCCGTGGCGGCCACGCCGTCGGAGACGCCCGTGGCCCCGCGCTGCGGCGTGACGCCGACGACATGCTCCAGGAACAGTTCCAGCATGAGGTTCGTGACCATGGCCTGCGACACCGGGTCTGCGGCCACCCGCCGCAGCATCTCCCGCGTCGAGGGCATCACGGGAGCAGTCTCCTCCAGCAGCCGCCATTGCTGCACGGAGGCGCCCTCGTACATCAGGGACACCATCAGGTTCCGAGTGTCCGCGATGTTCGGCGTCGTGAACACCAGGGGCGGACCAAAGAGCCGGGTGTAGCTGGTACTGATGTGCCGCAGCGTGGTCCGGTGCGCGTCGGAGCCGACGACATCGCGGTTGCTGAGCAGCATGCTGCGCAGCGCGCTCTTGACGTTCCGGGGCACGCCCTCGTGGCCCAGGGCCTGCTTCAGGCCCGCCCCCCTGCCGAGCTCGGCCACGACCAGCGCCAGATCCTCCGGCGTCAAAGCGGCCAGGTCCGCGATGCTTTCCCCGAGGCGGTGCTTGCGCACGAATAACCTGGCCGACTGAATGATTGCCTTTCTGCGCCAGAGGCAATACTGGGCCGTGAGCAGGTCTGCGTGGCGACGCCAGCGCGGCACGGGCGACTCAGACGCGGCGGGCGCCTTCGCAGCGTCGGGCGCGGGCGCCCGCGCAGCGTCGGGCGCCGAGACGTCGTCGGGGACCACGTACTCGAGCTCCTCGCGAGCCATGAGGCACCGGCACCACTCGTCGTACGTCAACTTTGCGTCCCTCTCGAGTCCGAAGACGCCGTCCCCATACGGAAACGCGACAGGGTCGAAGGCGCTCCAGAAGCCGGGCGAGAACATGCTGACAGGCTCGGTTCCAGTGGGCACGACGACCCGCACCGCGCGCCTCGCACCCCCGGCCTCGGCGCCCCCGGCCGGCGCGCCGCCGCCGCCGCCGCCGCCGG
Source organism: Prorocentrum cordatum (assembly GCA_963575745.1). NCBI lineage: Eukaryota > Dinophyceae > Prorocentrales > Prorocentraceae > Prorocentrum > Prorocentrum cordatum. Next base: position 156,157 of record CAUYUJ010015244.1, read on the forward strand.
CCGCGCGCTTCCCGGCAACTCCTGGAGGAGGCCGCGTGGCCTGAATCTTCTGCTCCGTCTGCTCCAACTTCTTTGTGAGCGCCTCCTTCTTGCAGTTGGTGAGCAACTTCGCAGCCTTGCGGGCCTCTTCCGCGGCCTCCGCCAAGCGCCGGTCGAGATCTCGGTCCTGGAAATTCTCCATGCCGTCGAACTGCCGCGTTTCTGCCTCCGCGCGCTGCTTCTCGCGCGCAATCTCCTCCGCCCTCTGGAGGCTGAGGTGCACATTCGCCCACTGCTTGTCCAGATCGGCCATAATGTCGGCGTCCGCGACGGCGGCGCAGTACTCGCCTTCTTCGACACCCTCGCCGCCCTCTCCCTCGCCAGCCTCGCCCTCGTCGCCCTCTGCATCCTCCCCACCAGCGCCAGTAGCGTCCTCACCGCTGGCCCCTGCCTCGCCCTCTGCCTCGCCCCCGCCGTCTGCCGCCGCGTTCGCGTCGCCCTCCGCGCTCGCAGCGCCTGCACTCGTCCGCTTCGGCGGGGCCGAGCCCACGCCGGGCTGCACGGCATCGGCCGGGCCCTCCTGGCGAGCGTCGCCACCCTCACCCCCCACGGCCACGCACGCCGCGAGACAGCGAGGCAGGCCCAGGAGCGAGGAGCCGTCGCCATCGCCGTCGCCCTCGGGGTCCGCAAAGTTTCGCGCTGCCTCTTCGTCCCACCGCACTGCGGCGTACTGCTCGTTCGTGTCGCGGAGGTAATCGTAAGCGCGCTTGAAATCGTCGAGGGGCACGCCGAGCTCCTCCAACCGCGCCTTCTGCAGGGTGGCGGGATCGGAACCCGCGAAGACAATCTGCACAAACTCGACAAGATCGCTCTCCCGCGGCGGCAGCGACAGCACCTGCCGACCGCCGTCCGCCTGCGGGAACGCCACGAAGTTCCCCACGTACGCCTTGATCTGCTGGTCGATTGGAGCCCACTGGCCAGAATCGGCCTTGCAGTTGAACCGCCGCACGATGCCCCGCGCGATGGGCAGCAGAAGCTTCGCGCCCAGCGTGAGGTTCCGCAGCGGCGGTGGCAGCCGACCGATCCAGAGATCGTTGGCCAGCGCGCAGGGCGGCATCGTGGGCAACCTCTTGGAGAGCGCGCCGTGACACCCTGCGCAGATGGGCACCTTCTGCTTCGCGTCGGCCACGAGCACCCCGTCTGACTCGCGCCTGTCAATCTTGAAGCACTTCTTGTGCAAGAGCCACAGCTTCCCGTCTGGGCCAGGGTCGCGCACTGCGGACGCCTCCAGCTCCTCGAGGGGGATGCCGCCCGGGCGCTCGACGCCGTTGGGGCCCTCGCGCACGAAGCGCCACCGAGCGTGGTACCGTGCCGGGTCCAGCAGCGCGTGGGCGCGCTGCCGCTGCGTCAGGCGCATGGCCTGCGCCTGCGCGCCCGCGGCCTCGGATGCCTCTCCCCTCGCCGCCTCGAGCTCGGCGCGCGCGGGCGGCTTCGGCACCTCGTCGCAGAGCAGCGAACGCTCCCCGGCGCCGGCCGGCTGCTGCCAGAAGTGCACGCGGTGCAGCTCGTCCGCCCAGTGGAGACGAGCGCAGACGCAGCAGGCGACCCTCGAGCGCACGGCGCGGCGACTCTGCCCGGGCTCGGGCCCCTCGGCGTCCGACGCCGCCGGAGCAGCGCCCAGCGCGTCCATGTCCACGGGCGGCATGTCCACGCCCGCGGGCGGCACGGCCCCGTCCGCGCCTGGCGGCTTCCACCAGGCGCGCGGCGCGTCCGGCGCGGCAGCGGCGGCGGCGGCCTCCCCCGAATCGGCGGGCGCTGCGCAGGCCGGCCAGTCGTGAGACCCCGTGACGAGGTGCTCCGAGAAAGCCTCCACGCACTGCCGCCACTCCTGGGGCCTCACGGGCCGCACGTCGTCGTCCTGCTGGGGCCACTGCTCGGCCAGGTAGAACAGGCGCTTCCTGTACTCCGGCCACCCGTGGTGCTTTTCGTCCACGTGCTTTCTGAAGCCGGCATGCGTGGCGAAGTTCTTGTCGCAAAGGCGGCACGGGAACGGCGGGAGAGCCTCCGGGGCCTCTTTAAACGCCCGCAGAGGGCCGCGCTCGTCACACGGGAGGGCCACATACTTGGGCTGGAGCCTGGGCACGCGCGCCTTGCGAGCGGCAGCGATGGCCGGGGTCGGCGCGGGCGGGGCGCCGCCGGCCTGCGTCTCGCGCTTCCGCGCCTCCTTCACGGCCATGTCGTACCGTTCCGGGCACTCGCGGGTCAGGGAGCTGTGGCCCTTGTCCGGGTCCCACAGCCCGAGAGTTCGCTGCTCGGGTCTGCCATGGCTCCCACAGAACTGCCCTTCGCCTTTGCAAGGATTCCGGCACTGCGCGAGCAAGGACACGCAACGGTGCTGGCGCCAGACGCGCGCGCGGCACCTGCCAGCGACGCACGGCGCGGGGTCCAGGAGCCACGCCGGCAGGGTGCCCTCCTCGCTCACGTGGGGGTCATCCAGAGCCACGTTCACCTCCACGTCCCCTGCCTTCACTGTCTTCCCTCTGAGACGCTCCTCCTCTTCCTTCCGCAGCCGCTCCTGCTGCAACCGCTCCTGGTCCTTTCTCTCCGCCCCGCGAGTCCGCGGCCCTGGGCCCTCGGGAGCTGGCCTCTTGGGTCCGCCGCCGAGCAGCCGACCCGCGCCCCCGCCCGCGCCCCCGTCGCCGTCGCCGCCCGCGCCACCGTCGCCCGGCCCCCGCGCGCCAGAGCCCGACCCCGACGCTGGTCCACCGCCCGCACCGCTGCCCGAAGAAGGCCCGCCGCCGCCGCCGCCCCCCGAAGAGTCGTCGCCGCCGGCCCCTCCTCCCACCACCTCATCCCCGCACCCCGCCAGCCGCAGCCAGTCGCTGCATGTTCGGTCCAACCAGATGCGCACGAATTCCTGCGAATACTTCGTCGCCACCCTTGCAACGCCCCGCGCGAGCTTCGCTTCCTTGAAATCGGGCTCCCCGCGCCGATCGGCGAACGCGTCCGGCCAGACACCGCCGTGACGGGCACGGAAATCGTCGAGGGCAATCAGAGCGCGCCTGTCCGTGTCTGTAAGCGCCGCGTCCTTCTCCACCCCGGCGAGCAACGCGGGATCCCTGTCGAGCGCGGCGAGCAGGCGCTGCTGGTCCAGGTCCCAGTGCCCCGCGGCGAGGTTCCACGTCAAGCCCACGCCCGCCCGCTCCCGGCGCACGAAAGCCGCCACCTGCCGCGCCGCCTGAGGCTTCAGCTTGAGGAGCTGCTGCCAGACGGGCCACTCGGGGATCGCCTGCGGCTTCAGGTCCGCCAAGTACACGGGCGGCTTCAGGTCGCCACTCCCCGGGGATCGCCCGGCGCCCTCCGCGGCCTCCACCCTGTACATGATGTCGCGGTCGCCCTCGAGCTGCTGCAAGCGCGCGGCCAGGGCGTCGCCCATGCGAGCGACGCCGCCGCGCGCGCGGCACCAGGCCCGCAACAGCCAGAGCTCCGCGGGCACGTCGCCCGGCTCGCCCGTGTAGTAGCCGCGCCGCCCCTGGGGGAACGTGTCGGCGGGGAAGCCCGACTCCACGGCCTCGGAGAAGAACGCACCACCATGGCCGGCCCACGATTTCGGAATACCGAAGACGCGCGGCCACGGCGCCAGCCTGCTCCCGTCGGGCCCCGCGCGCTGGTACCAGGGCTCCAGGGCGTGTCGCTGGTCGTGCTTCACGCTCGCTTCGCAGTTGTCCTGGTGAAAGCACTCGTTCTCCAGCAGCAGACCGCGGAACTCAGCGAATCCGTTCTCCCCCCTCGCCGCGCACCCGGCCGCCTGCTTTCGCCGCACGGCGCGGGCGCGCTCCGCTTCCACCGCCTCGCGCTTCGCCGCCAAACTGGGCAGCTTCTTCTTCGACGTGAAATGCAGCCTCTCACACCACGAAGTGACCTCCTCGTCGCTCATCACGTCCCCTCCGCCCCGCTCGCGCTCGAACTCCTGCTGGCACTTGTAGCAGAGGAAATCAGAGGCGAGGCGCAGGAGCACGCTGCCGTGCACCGGGGCGCCAGGTGCGCCGTCCAGCCGCGCCTGCTCTGCGTACCGCGCCTGGCGAGTCGCCTCGCGCACCTCCCCAGGCCTCCAGACCTCTCCCTCGGCGGCGTCCAGCGACGGCAGCGGCGGCGCGCGGACCGGCCCCAGTTTGCCGTCGTCGCGGAGCGGCGCGCGCCAGCGCAGCGGCTCGCGACGGCAGCAGACCCAGACCTCGCGCTCCACGCCCTCCTGCTCGAGCCGGTCGAGCAGGCGCTGCCACTGCTCCCAGGGCTCCCGCACGTCCGAATTGGGCACGGGCGTGCGGCGCAGCAGCTCGGGGTCGGCCTTGCGCAGGCGCCGGATCGCCTGCGACCGCGCCACGTTGTCCTGCGCCGTGGCCGCGTCGCGCCCCAGGGCGACGTCCCGCAGCCGCTCAAGTCCCGCCACCTGCCGCTGCAGCTCCGCCTCCGGCGCCTCCCCCGCGAAGAACCTCGGCAAGACAGGCACCCACGACAGCATGCAGGTCGCCAGCACGTACCGCACGAAATCCTCGTGCTCCTCGCCGACGCCCGCGGGCAGCTCCCCCTCGTCCGCCATGCCCCGCGGCTCTTCGTCCGCGTCCGCCATCTCTGCGTCTCCCTCCTCCTGCTCTCGTCGCTCGTCGTCGCCCTCCTCCTGCTCCTGCTGCTGCTGCTCCTGCTCCTCCTCTTCCAGCTCCTCTTCCTCCTGCTCCTCTTTGTCTTCCTCCTCATCCTCCTCCCCGAGCGCCTCGCGGCGCGGCTCTTCGGCCGCCGGGGCGGCCAAGGCTTCACGGACCCGCCTGTCTTTGGCCAGGGCAGCGAAGACGTCGAGCCCGAGCGCGGCGCCCTGCAGCGCGTCCACGTACGACAGCAGGGCGCCCACGAGCGCGGTCTTCACCCGCCGAGCCAGCGCCCTGTCTGCCCTCTGGAACCTGGCGAACATATCCTGCGTGACCTCCGCGCGCCGCTCCTCCGCGAGGCAATCGGCCGGGTCCGGCTCTTCCTGCTCCTCCTCCTCCCCGCAGGCCTCCTCCCCCTCCTCCTCGGCCGCGCGCTGCAGCAGCTCCTGCCGCTGCGCCTCGAGCGCCCGCGCCTCCGCCTCCCTGCTCTCGGCGTCGCGACGCGCGGCGGCCGCCTGCGCGTACTTCTGCCGCAGCGCGTCGAAGGTGTCGGGCGCGTTAAACGACGCCTCGCGGCCCCCACGCTCGCGATTCGCGATGAACTTGGCCAGCTTGCGCTCCTCGTCATCCTCCGCCTTCTCCACCGGCATCCTCTGGTTCTTCTCGCACCACGCCTCCAGCGCCTGGACCTGGATGAGATCCGCGTCCAGCGCCGCCTCCAACTGCGCTCGCCAGTGCTCGTCCAGGCCCTGGCGGCCGTGCGCGCGCACGTTGCCGATCCACATCGCGAGCAGACGCTCCCGCGCATCGTCGTCATGACCGCCGCTCCTGGGCGCGCGCCCGTGTGTCTCCACGAAAAGCTTTACCTCGAGCACACGCTGCTGCGCCGTCCGCCGCTGCCACATGCCCCTGTTCACCAAACGATCGAACCTCTCCTGGTTGTCATCATCCAGCTTGTTCTGGCCAGTGGTGACATTGTGGATCCACTTCGCGAGCTTCTTCTCCTCCTCGTCCTCTGCCCCCCGCTTCGGCAGCTCGTCGAGCACCTCCACGTGCTCCTCGATGCGGTCCAGCATCGCGCGGGCGCGCGCGCGCCTCTCCTCCCGCCGGTCCACGAGCCCGTCGAACCGCGCGCGCCGCTCGGGCGTCAACGGGAAATGCCCCGTGCTCACGTTGTGCACCCATGTCCCAAGGGCGGACTCCTTCTGCGCTGGAACGCGGTCGTGCTCAGCCACGTGCCTCGCCAGCTCGCCCAGCATCTCCTCCGAGTGGTCCCGCGATCGCGCCTCCGCGCCAGCACGCTGCACACCGCTCATGTCGATGCCCAGGTGCGCCGCGAGCGCAGCCCTGTACACCTCAATGTCCAATCGCTTGCGGTCCGGGCCATCCCAGCGCCGCGAAGACGGCACCCCAGTCTCGCGGTCGCCCCGCAATCGCGCAGCCAATTTTTCCAATTCAGCGAAACTCATCCGGGCCAACGCCGCCGCGTCCACCCCATCGCGCGCGCCCCCGCGAGCGCCCTGCGCCCCTGCGGCACCCTGCTCCACACGGCGCTTCGGCGCCCCGCCCCGCAGCGCGCCACGCCCCGCACCCGCGCGCGGCGACCGCGACGCCGAGCCCGAACGCCCGTGCGCGACGACGCGACACCACGGCGCGCTCTCGGCTTCCCCCCACTCCACGTCACCAGAACCCACCGACTCCTCCACCGCGCACACATGACCGCCGTCAAGCCACAGCAGAGCACCAGCGCAGAAACCCGTCGCGTGCCCCAGCGACCACGCCACGCGCCCTCCCTCCTGCGCTCCGAACGCTTCCACAGATTCCGCAGAGAACACACGCACGCGCAAGAAGCGGGAGCGCAAGTGCTGGACCACGACCTCAAGATTGCAGCGCTCCACCACCGACCCACAAGCGCCGGAACCCTCGTGGTTCTGGCACGCGCGGCCGAAATGCCGCGCAGCGTCGCCCCCGACAAGCTCAGCCACTGCGCTCTGCAGACACTTCCCACGCCACTCGACTGGACAACTCCCGCGCGCGCGGCGGTTCCCCCGCCCGCGTCCGCCGCGCGGCCGCGGGCGAAGCGGGCGCGCGGCACCGAATGCACCCACAGACGTGGGCACGGCGCCGTCCTGCGTCGCCCCGCTGAGCCCCGCCGGACACGCTCCGAGCGCGATCATGGCGCAGGCAGCGCGCACGGCCATGTCCCCGACGAAGTCCTTGGACTCCCGCGCAGCCCGGCACTTCGCTCCGCAAATCCCGACGCCCGGCGAGAACCGGCGCGCACAGACGCGGCGGCCGCCGCACGTCCGCGCCGAGAGACCGTAGAGCGCGCAGCAGAACCACCTGGCGGTGACGACCGCGGCTGCACGATCGGCCAGCTCGGGCGCGTCCGGGAGCTCCCGCGCGAACACATCCCGCTGCCGCCACCAGCGCGCCGCCGCGATCTTCCTCGTCATCACCACTCTGCTGTCTTCTTGCGGTGGGCACACGCCGAGAGCGACCAGAACGCAGGCTGCGCGCAGGGCCGCGTCGCCCACGGTCCACGACGCGTCGGGCGCAGGCGCGGCGGCGGCGGCGCGGGGGGCGCGCGCCGGCGGCTCGTCCGGGTCGACGGCACGGGCCGCGCGCGCGGTCAGGAACTGCTCCAATCGCCCGTTGTTGCGAGCCGCCCCCCGCGCGCTGCGCCCAGACGAAGCCCGCTCTGGCGACGCATCGCGCAACAAGGGGCGCGGCACGACAGGGAGCAGCACACGGTGTGCAAGCTGCTCGTTCCGCTCGGCCGCCGCCTCCGTCCGCCGCGCCCACTCCGCCTCCCGCCGCGCACGCCGAACCCGCCGGCACGACGCGCGGCACGCTTTCCAGAGCGATTTCTGCTCGCGCTCCGCCGCCTCCAACGCGGAATCTTCGACGACCTCCTCGTGGATCACGCCGCGCTCTGCGTGCAAACACGCCTGCACCCGGTCGTCCCATGGCTGCAGCTCCCGAGCCGGCGCCGAGTCTTCAACACAGCGCGCCGGGCAGAAAAACGCTTGCGAAAAATTCGCGAGCGCTTGCCCTTCCCAGAACGCAGCTCTGTGCATTGTGCACCCCACTCCTTCAAAACTAATCTGATCTACCCTGTCCGGTACGGCCCAGGGGGTGCCTCTCGGCCTGGGGTGGAGGGTTCGGGCCCAGTACGGCGCCCGGGACGAGTACGTGCTGGCCCCTACAATAGCACCCCGGTACGGCTGTGCTATTGGGTCCACCAGTCGCCACTCGCCCCCGCCCGAGACGACAAAGGGCCCGGCACGGCTCCCGATGTCGTCCTCCAAGGTCTTCATAGCACCCCGGTACGGCTGTGCTATAAAGCGCCAAGGAGGCGGCGAGGTGAAAAGAGAGAACTCTGGTCCGAGGGATGGACCAGAGTGAGGAGGTTCGCGCTCCCGAGCCTCCGGCCAGTGCCGGAAGCCCGAGAGCGCGTCCAGCGCCGCTCAGGCGCCGCGCCAGCCGTGCGCGCCCCCCCGGCCGGCCCCGCGGGGCTGGGGGTGCGCTGGCGGCCGCGCGGCGCTGCGGCGCGGGCGTCGGGGCGTGGCGTCGTCGTTCTCTTCGTCGTCCCTCCTGCTGTGCTTCGGCTCTCTTTCTTCCTGCTTCTCTCCTGCTGCTCTTCTTTTCCTCTCTCGTCTCTCCTTTGTTCTTCCTTTTCTGTTCTCCTCTGTTGCTCTGTTTTTTCCCTCTCTGTCTGTTCTTTCCCCTTTGTGTCTTCCTTTCGCGTTCCTGTTCCTCCTGCTCTTTGCTCTCTTGCTTCTCTGCTTTTCCCTCCGTTCTTTTCCCCCTTAGTCCTCTGTTTGCTGTTCACTCGAGCAGTTTAACGACCTGCTCAGGTCGGGGCCCCCTTTCCCACTCGAGCAGTTTAACGACCTGCTCAGGTCGTGCTCAGGTCGAAGCTTAACGACCTGCTCAGGTCGAAGCCTCACTCACGAGGCTCACCGTGCGTGGAGACGCTGGAAACTTCGCGTGACGGAGCTCTGGGGACTCCGGAAAGCTTTCCAGGAAAGCTCTGGAGAGCTCGCCTGACGCGCTCCTGAACCGCTGCCAGCGACGCGTGCACGCGTGCCTGCACGCGTGCAGGCACGCGTGGACGCGTGCCTGGAGCGCTCCCGGACACGCTGCGAACTCCGGCAAGCCGCTGCGACGATCGTGGAGCGGCGGAGGTGGGCGTGTGCTCCTCACCACCCACCGCCGGCTTCTTATCTGAAACCCTCAGCTCTCCAAGGAGCTATCCGGGAAAAACCCGGATAGCGAAGCCAAGCGCGGAACGCCGCACGGGGACCTCTGCCAGGCCGCCCGAAACGATGCGCGGGACGCTGGAAACCTTGCAGGAGACGCTTGCAGGGGCGCTGTTTACGATGCGTGGGGCCCTGCAAAGCGCACAAGGAAGATCTGCCTAGGAGCCTGGAAGAACTGCCGAAGCTCTTCCGAAGCTCTGCCGAAGCGCTTCGCGCACCCTGGAGCCACGCGTATTGGGAAACGCTAGGAAGCCACGCTCCCGGACACGCTGCAGGCTCTGGCAGCTTGCTGCGGGGATCGTGGAGCGGCGGAGGTGGGCGTGTCCTCCTCAGCACCCACCGCCGGCTTCTTCTCTGAAACCCTCAGCTCTCCAAGGAGCTATCCGGGAATCTCATCGAAGAGCTCTACGAGGTACGAGGTATACCGCTCGGCCCCCCCAGAGCTCTCCCCCAGAGCTCTCCCCCAGAGCCCCTCCCCGGAGCTCTCCCCCAGAGCTCTTCCCTACGGAGCTCTCCCCTACGGAGCTCTCCCCCAGAGCATTTCCCCAGAGCTTTTCCCCCGAGCTCCCCCCCAGAGCTCTCCCCCAGAGCTCTCCCCCAGAGCTCTCCCCCAGAGCCCTCCCCAGAGCCCCCCCCCAGAGCCCCCCCCCAGAGCCCCCCCCCAGAGCTCTCCCCCCAGAGCTCTCCCCCAGGGCTCTCCCTCAAAGCTCTCCCCCAGAGCTCTCCTCCAGAGCCTTCCCCCAGAGCTTTCCCCCAGAGCTCTCGCCCAGGGCTCTCGCCCAGAGCTCCCCCCCAGAGCTCTCCCCCAGAGCTCTCCTCCGGAGCTTTCCCCCGGAGCTCTCTCCCAGAGCTCTCCCCGGGCGCGCTCCTGGATCGAGCCTGCTATGCGGATCTTCACGGCCTCCTCCACAATCCTATGCAAAACATGTTATAAACTGATCATGCGTGTTCCCAGGCGCGCCCCTGGATCGAGCCTGCTATGCGGATCTTCACGGCCCCCTCCACAATCCTATGCAAAACATATCAAGAACTGATCATGCGTGCTCCCAGGCGCGCCCCTGGATCGAGCCTGCTATGGTGATCTTTACGTCCGCTACGCAAACAATCCTATGCAAAACGTAGTATAAACTGATCATGCGTGTTCCCAGGCGCGCCCCTGGATCGAGCCTGCTATGCGGATCTTCACGGCCCCCTCCACAATCCTATGCAAAACATACTATAACCTGTCACGCGTAACTCGTAGAGCTTCCCTTAGCTAGTTATGGCTGGAAGCTAAGAGTAATTCCGGCGCGCTGGAGAGCTAGTTGGCAAGAAAAATCTCGACGGACCTTTTGCTGACTTTTGGTCGGTTGAAAATTTTGTTCTCGGAATTTGACCATTCGTTAGAGCTCTAGTATTTTTTCCCATGATATTCGATCTTATTCCCGCTTGCCATCTTGATCTCAGCTCGATCGGGTAACTTTGAAGGCCAAAAAGCAGGCAGGCGGGAACGGTCATTTCGAGTCATCTTGATATGCGCTGTCGGTTTTCTCAAGATAACTCGAGCTCTAGGGCAGCTACAGAGCTGGTAAGCACAGCTAATGCATTCAGAATGATCAGGCGCGTTCGCCTGTTCAATCCAGAGGTCTGAACTCGGTCTGGCAGCCGAGCTAGGGCCGCAAACCTATTCGTATTTTTGGAGTTATTGTAGCAGATGCTCTCGGTTTTTCGTACTCAACTCGATTTCTAGGACAGCCACAGAGCTGATAATCAAAGAAATCGATTGAAAATTATCAGGCGCGTTCGTCTGTTGAATCAAGAGCTCTGAACTCGGCCTGCTGCCCGCGCTAGGTTCGCGAACCTATTCTTCGAGTCATCTTGAGAAGTGCTCTCGGTTTTCTGTAGTCGAATCGTGCTGGGGGAGGGCTACAGTGCTGCTGGTCACAGGAATCGATGTCGCGACATCAGGCGCGTCCGTTCGACTGACCGAGAGCTCGGAACTCGGTTTGCTGTTCGAACGAGATCAGCGAAACTGTTGTATTATTCGAGTCATCCTGAGAGGTACTCTCGGTTTTCTGCACTTAACTCAGGCTGTATGGGGGGCTGCAGAGCTCGTAATCATAGGAATCGATCCGCAGACATCAGACGCGTCCGCCTGTCGCATTCAGAGGTCTGAACTCTGTTTCATACTCGAGCTCGATTGGCAAACTGTCATCTTGAGAGTTCTATAATCGCTTGGGCTGAAAAACTAGTCGTTCTCTGAAACTCTCTTCCACATTATATATTGTCAGGAAGCTCTACGAGTCCCCCGGCGGTAAGAAAGGTTGACGGTTTACCGCCGGCGCCCAGTTGGCGACCCGGCCAGAAAGGACAAAGTGTTAACTTTTAGTCGGTTTTGCTAAGATTTGAAAGATATTTGACCATTCATTTTAAGAAAGCAGATTTTTACTCCGAGCATTGACATGTAAACTTTGTTCCCTGAGCAGCTCAGCTCTCTAGAGCCATTTTTAATATCAGTTCACTTGGAGCAACCGACTTCATGTTGACTCCGAAAAATCTGAACTTGAAGTTTTTCTAGAAAAGCTGCCAGAAGCTCTCGCTTTGATCCTGAGCTTTGTCACGAATGCAAGGAGCTCTACGAGGTTCCCGGCGGTGACCAGGTTGACGGTTCACCGCCGGCGCCAGTTGGCAAGAAAAATCTCGACGGAACTTTTGACGACGTTTGCTCGGTTGAAAATTTCGTTCTCGAAATTTGAACATTCGTTAGAGCTCTAGTATTTTTTCCCGTGATATTCGATCTTATTCCCGCTCTCCATCTTGATCTCAGCTCGATCGGGTTACTTTGAAGGTCAAAAAGCACTCTGGCGGGATCGGCCGTTTCGAGTCATCTTGACATGCGCTGACGGTTTCTGAACATAAATCGAGCTCTAGGGCAGCTACAGAGCTGGTAAGCACAGCTAACGCATGCAGGATGATCAGGCGCGTTCGCCTGTTGAACCCAGAGGTCTGAACTCGGTCTGTCAGCCGAGCTAGGTCCGCAAACCTGTTTGTATTATTCGAGTCAACTTGATACGCGTTGTCGGTATTTTCTACTTAACTCGAGCTGTAGGACAGCTACAGTGCTGGTAAGCACTCCTATAGCACTGCTAGCCGAGCTAGGTCCGCAAACCTATTCGTATTATTCGAGTCAACTTGATACGCGTTGTCGGTATTTTCTACTTAAATCGAGCTGTAGGGCAGCTACAGTGCTGGGAAGCACACCTTCCGCACTCAGAAACATGAGGCGCGTTCGTCTGTTGGCAGAGCTCTGAACTCGGTCTGTTGCGCGATCCAGAATCACGAAACTGTTCGTATTCCAGTCATCTTGAGACTCTTGGCGTTCTGCACTGAATTCGGGCTGCAGGGAGGCTGCAGGGCGGGTATCACAGGAATCGATTCCGAGGCATCAGACGCGTCCGTCTGTCGCATTCAGAGGTCTGAACTCGGTCTGATACTCGAGTTAGGCTGAAAAACTATTCGTTCTCTTTTTCCGACAGTATATGTTGTCAGGAAGCTCTACGAGTCCCCCGGCGGTAACAAAGGTTGACGGTTTACCGCCGGCGCCCAGTCGGGCGCAGGGTGGAGCTAGTTGGCCGACCCGACCAAAAGAGACAATGTGTTAACCTGGGGTCGGTTTTTGGAACATAACTCGTAGAGCTTCCCTTAGCTAGTTATAGCTGGAAGCTAAGAGTAATCCGGCGCGCCCCAGAGCTAGTTGGCAAGAAAAATCTCGACGGAACTTTTGGTGACTTTTGCTCGGTTGAAAATTTCGTTCTCGAAATTTGACCATTCGTTAGAGCTCTAGTATTTTTTCCCGTGATATTCGATCTTATTCCCGCTCGCCATCTTGATCTCAGCTCGATCGGGTAACTTTGAAGGCCAAAAAGCACGGTGGCGGGAACGGCCGTTTCGAGTCATCTTGATACGCGCCGTCGGTTTTCTGAATATAACTCGAGCTCTAGGGCAGCTACAGAGCTGGTAAGCACAGCTAATGTATGCAGAATCTTCAGGCGCGTTCGCCTGTTGAACCCAGAGGTCTGAACTCGGTCTTTCAGCCGAGCTAGGTCCGCAAACCTGATTGTATCATTCGAGTCAAGTTGATACGCGTTGTCGGTATTTTCTACTTAACTCGAGCTGTAGGGCAGCTACAGTGCTGGTAAGCACTCGTATCGCACTCAGAATGATCAGACGCGTTCGTCTGTTGAATCCATAGGTCTGAACTCGGTCTGCTAGCCGAGCTAGGTCCGCAAACCTATTCGTATTATTCGAATCCACTTGATACGCATTGTCGGTATTTTCTAATTAACTCGAGCTGTAGGGCAGCTACAGTGCTGGTAAGCATACCTATCGCACTCAGAATCATCAGGCGCGTTCGCCTGTTGAATCCAGAGCTCTGAACTCGGTCTACTAGCCGAGCTAGGTCCGCAAACCTATTCGTATTATTCGAGTCAACTTAATACGCGTGGTCGGTATTTCCTGCTTAACTCGAGCTCTAGGGCAGCTAGAGTGCTGGTCAGCACACCAGAATCAGCAGGCGCGTTCGCCCGTTGAATACAGAGCTCGGAACTCGGTCTCTTGCGCGATCCAGAATCACGAAACTGTTCGTATTCTTGCAGTCATCTTGAGAGCTATTGTCCGGCGTTCTGCACTTAATTCGGGCTGTAGGGAGGCTGCAGGGCGGGTAACCACAGGAATCGATTCGGAGACATCAGACGCGTCCGTCTGTCGCATTCAGAGGTCTGAACTCGGTCTGATACTCGAGTTGGGCTGAAAAACTATTCGTTCTCTGCAATTTTTTCCGACAGTATATGTTGTCAGGAAGCTCTACGAGTCCCCCGGCGGTAACAAAGGTTGACGGTTTACCGCCGGCGCCCAGTGCTCCGAGGCGCGCCCCTGGATCGAGACTGCTATGGTGATCTTTACGTACCGCTATGTAAACCATCAGAATCCCATGCAAAACAAACATATTATAAACTGATCATGCGTGCTCCCAGGCGCGCCCCTTCATCGAGCCTGCTAGGGGGATCTTCACGTCCCGCTATGTAAACCACCACAATCCTACCCAGAGCTCTCCCCCAGAGCTCTCCCCAGGCGCGCTCCTGGGTCGAGCCTGCTATACGGATCTTCGCGGCCTCCTCCACAATCCTATGCAAAACATATTATCGGACCATGCGTGTTCCCAGGCGCGCCCCTGGATCGAGCCTGCTATTCGGATCTTCACGGCCCCCTCCACAATCCCATGCAAAACGTACTATAAACTGATCATGCGTGCTCCCAGGCGCGCCCGTGGATCGAGCCTGCTATTGTGATCTTTACGTCCCGCTATGCAAGCAATCCTACGCAACACATAATATAAACGGATCGTGCATGTTCCCAGGCGCGCCCCCTGGATCGAGCCTGCTATGCTGATCTCCGCGGCCCCCTCCACAATCCTATGCAAAACATGTTATAAACTGATCGCGCGTGCTCGCAGGCGCGCCCCTGGATCGAGCCTGCTATGGGGATCCTTACGTCCCGCTACGTAGACCATGACAATCCTATGCAGAAAAAAATTATACACTGATCACGCGTGCTCCCAGGCGCACCCCGTCATCGAGCCTGCTATGGGGATCTTTACGTCCCGCTATGTAAACCACAACAATCCTATGCAAAGCACGTTGAAGTCGGGCGAACCCTCGAGTGCGCTCGACCCGACCCGACCCGCTTGTTACGGTTCACGCGTGTTGCTGGGACGCACATCACTCACTCAGGCTGACGCCAGCACTCCTTCCCCCCTTGATAGGGGGGAGCGTGGGGGGTAGATCCCTAAACCCTAAAAGCAATGACTCTGGGTGGATGGGGTGGGACAGAACGCATCCATCCATCCCCCCCTACCTCCTGAGGAGGGGGGGATAGGATGGTTCTGCGCAGAAGCCCTAAACCCTAAACCCTAAATTCCCAAGCACCTCGTTGTGCTTCTGCCCACCCACCGCGCATCACAGTCGCCGTCTACGAGAGACAGGGCATCTCTGAGAAGCGTCCGCTGGTTGCCAGACTGGGTCGCCCATGCAGCCGTAGGCTGCCCCCTGGGAGTCGCGATTCAAAGATAAACTTTCCTTTGATCCTCGAAGAATATAACACCCTAAACCCAAAGACTTTTGACTTGGAATCCCCCCTTATGCTTCTCCGACACGTAAAAACACGTGTGGAGCGCTTCGACCGCCTCTTGGGCGCATGTGGGAGCGCCTGGGAGCGCCTGGGAGCGTGTGGGAGCGCCTGGAAGCGCTTGGGAGCGCCTGGGAGCGCCTGGGAGCGTGCGGGAAGCGCCTGGGAGCGCCTGGGAGCGCCTGGGAGCGTGCCGGGAGCGCCTGGGAGCGTGCCAGGAGCGCGCAGGAGCGCCTGGGAGCGCTTGGGAGCGCCTGGAAGCGCCTGGGAGCGCCAGGGAGCGCCTGGGAGCGCCTGGGAGCGCCTGGGGGCGCTTGGAGCGCATTGGGAACTGGGCGCCGGCGGTAAACCGTCAACCTTTCTTACCGCCGGGGGACTCGTAGAGCTTCCTGACAATATATAATGTGGAAACGAATTTCAGAGAACGACCAGTTTTCGCTTATGAACCTCCAAAGATGACTCTAACAAAAACAGTTTCGCAGATTTCGTTCGAGCAGCAGACCGAGTTTCGAGCGATCGGTTCGACGAACGGACGCGCCTAATGTCTCGAAATCGATTCCTGTGACCAGCAGAGCTATAGCCCTTCCCCAGCACGATTTATGTACAGAAAACCGAGAGCACTTCTCAAGATGACTCGAACAATACGAATAGGTTCGCGAACCTAGCTCGGAGAGGAGGCCGATTTCAGAGCTCTTGATGCAACAGACGAACGCGCCTGATAAGTCTCAATCGATTTCTGTTAGTATGAGCCCTGTGGCTGCCCTATAGATCGAGTTTAGTACGAAAAACCGAGAGCGTCTGCAACAATGACTCGAATAATACGAATAGGTTTGCGACCCTAGCTCGGCTAGCAGACCGAGTTCAGACTTCTCGATTCAACAGGCGAACGCGCCTGATCATTCTGAACGCATTAGCTGTGCTGACCAGCTCTGTAGGTGTCCTGAAGCTCGAGTTATCTTGAGAAAACCGACAGCGCCTATCAAGATGACTCGAAACGGCCGTTCCCGCCCCCCTGCTTTTTGGCCTTCAAAGTTACCCGATCGAGCTGAGATCAAGATGGCGAGCGGGAATAAGATCGAATATCATGGGAAAAAATACTAGAGCTCTAACGAATGGTCAAATTTCGAGAACGAAATTTTCAACCGACCAAAAGTCACAAAAGGTCCGTCGAGATTTTTCTTGCCAACTAGCTCTCCAGCGCGCCGGAATTACTCTTAGCTTCCAGCAATAACTAGCTAAGGGAAGCTCTACGAGTTACTGGGCGCCGGCGGTAAACCGTCAACCTTTCTTACCGCCGGGGGACTCGTAGAGCTTCCTGAAAATATAAAGTGTGGGAAAAAACTCCAAAGAACGACTAGTTTTTCAGCCCAAGCGATTCCAGACCTATCAAGATAACGTTAACAAAAAACAAACAGTTTCGCAACCGAGTTAGGGTATCAAACCGAGTTCAGACCTCTGAATGCGACAGGCGGCCGCGTCTGATGTCTGCCAATCCACTCATGTGATTCCCAGCCCTGCAGCCCCCCAGAAAACCGACAGTATCGACTCGAATAATAGAATAGTTTGCCCGATCTAGTTCGAGCAGCAGACCGAGTTCCGAGCTGACGAACGCGACTGATAATTCCCCATCGATGTCTGTGACAAAGAGCCCTCTAGCTGCCCTACAGCTCGAGTTAACTACAGAAAACCGAGAGCGTCTGTCAAGATGACTCGAATAATACGAATAGGTTTGCGGACCTAGTTCGGCTAGCAGACCGAGTTCAGACCTCTGGATTCAACAGGCGAACGCGCGTGATGATTCTGAGTGCAATAGGTGTGCTTACCAGCACTGTAGCTGCCCTAGACCTCGATTTAAGCAGAAAATACCGACAACACGTATCAAGTTGACTGAAATAACACGAATAGGTTTGCGACCCTAGCTCGGGTAGCAGACCGAGTTCGGACCTCTGGATTGAATAGGCGGACGCGCCTTATGATTCTGAGTGCGATAGGTGTGCTTACAGACACTGTGGCTGCCCTACAGCTCGGGTTAAGTACAAAATACCGACAGCGCGTATCAAGTTGACTCGAATAATACGAATAGGTTTGCGGACCTAGCTCGGGTAGCAGACCGAGTTCAGACCTCTGGATTGAACAGGCGAACGCGCCTAATGATTCTGAGTGCGATAGCTGTGCTTACCAGCACTGTAGCTGCCCTACAGCTCGACTTAAGTACAAAATACCGACAGCACGTATCAAGATGACTCGAAATGGCCGTTCCCGCCTGCCTGCTTTTTGGCCTTCAAAGTTACCCGATCGAGCTGAGATCAAGATGGCGAGCGGGAATGAGATCATATATCATGAGAAAAAATACTAGAGCTCTAACGAATGGTCAAATTTCGAGAACAAAATTTTCAACCGACCAAAAGTCACCAAAAGGTCCGTCGAGATTTTTCTTGCCAACTAGCTCTCCAGCTCCCCGGAATTACTCTTAAGCTTCCAGCTATAACTAGCTAAGGGAAGCTCTACGAGTTATTTAGGGGCCGGCGGCCCTAAACCCTAAAAGGCTTTAGTTAGGGAGGTTGCCGGCCCTGCGGCCGGGGGTGGGAAGTGGTTGCAGCTCTGGCGCCCTTCGCCAAGCTTGATCGGGTCGGCTAAACGCCCCCCCAATCAAGCTTGCCGAAGGGGGGGCAGCATTGCCTGGACTGTCGGCCGCTGCGCGCCCGAGAAGCCCTAAACCCTAAACTGCAGGCGCGGACCTGGGGGCGCGCGCCGCCACGCCTGTAAGGATCTGCTAGTGAGAGCGAGCTGCAAGTCGAGCTCACCGCGACCATAAGCCTGCCGGCTCGAGGCGGTGCTTCGCTTGCACACTGACTGGCGCCGGCGGTGAACCGTCAACCTGGTCACCGCCGGGAACCTCGTAGAGCTCCTCTCACATTGCAGAGAATCGACACACAGTCAAAAAAATGAAGATTTTTCGAAAATCTTGAAATTCGATTTTTTCGATGTTGATGTTCGCTCAGTTCCCGGAAGTCAGCTCATGCAAAAATGCATCGAGAGAGCTGAGCTGCTGTCAGAGTGAAGTTCATATGCCAATGCTCGGCGTAAAAATCTGCTTTTTGAAAATGAATTGTCAAACTGGGCGCCGGCGGTAAACCGTCAACCTTTCTTACCGCCGGGGGACTCGTAGAGCTTCCTGACAATATATAATGTGGAACGAATTTCAGAGAACGACCAGTTTTTCAGCCCAAGCGATTATGAACCTCCAAAGATGACTCTAACAAAACAAACAAACAGTTTTCCAATCGAGCTCGAGTATGAAACCGAGTTCAGACCTCTGAATGCGACAGGCGGACGTGTCTCATGTCTGCGGATCGATTTCTGTGATTACCAGCTCTGCAGCCCATACAGTATGAGTTAAGTGCAGAAAACCGAGAGTACCTCTCAGGATGACTCGAATAATACAACAGTTTCGCAGATTTCGTTCGAGCAGCAGACCGAGTTTCGAGCGATCGGTTCGACGAACGGACGCGCCTGATGTCTCGAAATCGATTCCTGTGACCAGCAGAGCTATAGCCCTCCCCCAGTACGATTTATGTACAGAAAACCGAGAGCACTTCTCAAGATGACTCGAACAATACGAATGGGTTCCCGAACCTAGCTCGGGGAGAAGGCCGATTTCAGAGCTCTTGATGCAACAGACGAACGCGCCTGATAATTCTCAATCGATTTCTGTTAGTATGAGCTCTGTGGCTGCCCTATAGATCGAGTTAAGTACGAAAAACCGAGAGCGTCTGCTACAATGACTCGAATAATACAAATAGGTTTGCGACCCTAGCTCGGCTAGCAGACCGAGTTCAGACCTCTGGATTCAACAGGCGAACGCGCCTGATCATTCTGAATGCATTAGCTGTGCTGACCAGCTCTGTAGCTGCCTACAGCTCGAGTTATCTTGAGAAAACCGACAGCGCGTATCAAGATGACTCGAAACGGCCGTTCCCGCCCGTGTGCTTTTTGGCCTTCAAAGTTACCCGATCGAGCTGAGATCAAGATGGCGAGCGGGAATAAGATCGAATATCATGGGAAAAAATACTAGAGCTCTAACGAATTGTCAAATTTCGAGAACAAAATTTTCAACCGACCAAAAGTCAGCAAAAGGTCCGTCGAGATTTTTCTTGCCAACTAGCTCTGGGACGCGCCGGAATTACTCTTAGCTTCCAGCTATAACTAGCTAAGGGAAGCTCTACGAGTTTATATTCTTTCAAAAAATCGCAAAACCACCCAAAAGTTACCACTTTGTCCTTTCTGGCCGGGTGGGCCAACTGGGCGCCGGCGGTAAACCGTCAACCTTTCTTACCGCCGGGAGACTCGTAGAGCTTCCTGACAATATATACTGTGGAAAAAAACTCGAAAGAACGACTATTTTTTAAGCCCAAGCGATTTCAGACCTCTCAAGATGACGCTAACAAAAAACGAACAGTTTCGCAACCCAGTTCGAGTATCAAACCGAGTTGAGACCTCTGAATGCGACAGGCGGGCGCGTCTGATGTCTGCGAATCCACTCATGTGATTCCCAGCACTGAAGCCCCCCTACAGCCCGAGTTAAGTGCAGAAAACCGACAGTATCGATTCGAATAATATAATAGTTTTGCGAACCTAGTTCGAGCAGCAGACCGAGTTCCGAGCTCTGGAATCGACCGAAAGACGCGCCTGATGTGTGCAAATCGATATATGTGACCTGCAGCACTGTAGCCCTTCCCCAGCACGAGTTGAGTGCAGAAAATTGAGAGCATGTCACAAGATCATTCGGACAATACGAACAGTTTCGCGAACCTAGCTCGGGCAGCAGGCCGAGTTCAGAGCTCTCGGTACGATAGACGAACGCGACTGATAATTCCCCAGCGATGTCTGTCACAATGAGCCCTGTAGCTGCCCTACAGCTCGAGTTAAGTACAGAAAACCGAGAGCGTCTATCAAGATCACTCCAATAATACTGATAGGTTTGCGGACCTAGCTCGGCTAGCAAGCCGAGTTCAGACCTCTGGATTCAACAGACGAACGCGCGTGATGATTCTGAGTGCGATAGCTGTGCTTACAAGCACTGTAGCTGCCCCAAAGCTCGAGTTAAGTACAGAAAACCGAGAGTGTCTATCAAGATGACTCGAATAATACAAATAGGTTTGCGAACCTAGCTCGGCTGGCAGACCGAGTTCAGACCTCTGGATTCAACAGGCGAACGCGCGTGATAATTCTGAGTGCGATGGCTGTGCTCACCAGCTCTGTAGCTGCCCTACAGCTCGAGTTAAGTACAAAATACCGATAGCGCGTATCAAGATGACTCGAACCGGCCGTTCCCGCCCGTGCGCTTTTTGGCCTTCAAAGTTACCCGATCGAGCTGAGATCAAGATGGCGAGCGGGAATAAGATCGAATATCATGGGAAAAAATACTAGAGCTCTAACGAATTGTCAAATTTCGAGAACGAAATTTTCACCGAGCAAAAGTCAGCAAAAGTTCCGTCGAGATTTTTCTTGCCAACTAGCTCTCCAGCGCGCCGGAATTACTCTTAGCTTCCAGCTATAACTAGCTAAGGGAAGCTCTACGAGTTACTAGCTCCACCCCGCGCCGGAATTCCTCTAGCTCATCGATGCCGAAGAGCTCTACGAGGTATAACCCCTAACCCTCGGCCGGATGCTCGCGGATACCGCTCGGCTCCCCCGGAGCTCTCCTCCAGAGCTCTCCCCCAGAGCTCTCACCCTGAGCTCTTCCCTACGGAGCTCTCCCCCCCAGAGCTCCCCCCCAGAGCTCCCCCCCAGAGCTCCCCCCCAGAGCTCCCCCCCAGAGCTCTCCCCCAGAGCTCTCTCCCAGAGCTCTCCCCCAGAGCTCTCTCCCAGAGCTCTCCCCAGAGCTCTCTCCCACCAGACCCCCCCCCCAGAGCCCCCCCCCCCAGAGCTCTCACCCGAGCTCATCCCCAAGAGCTCTCTCACCAGGCTCTCCCCCAGAAGCTCCCGCCAGAGCTCCCGCCCAGAGCTCTCCCCAGGCTCTCGCCCCAGAAAGCTCTCGGCCCCAGAACTCTTCGCCAGAGCTCTCGCCCAGAGCTCTCGCCCAGAGCTCTCCCCCAGAGCTCTCCCCCAGAGCTCCCCCCCAGAGCCCTCTCCCAGAGCTATCCCCCAAGCGCTCTTTCCCAGAGCTTTCCCAAGGCGCGCCCTTGGATCGAGCCTGCTATGCGGATCTTCGCGGCCCCCTCCGCAATCCTATGCAAAACATAGTATAAACTGACCATGCGTGTTCCAAGGCGCGCCCCTGGATCGAGCCTGCTATGCGGATCTTCGCGGCCCCCTCCGCAATCCTATGCAACACATATTATAAACTGATCATGCGTGCTCCCAGGCGCGCCCCTGGATCGAGCCTGCTATGGTGATCTTTACGTCCCGCTATGTAAGTAATCGTATGCAAAACATAGTATAAAGTGATCACGCGTGTTCCCAGGCGCGCCCGTGGATCGAGCCTGCTATGCGGATCTTCGCGGCCCCCTCTACAATCCTATGCAAAACGTAGTGTAAACTGATCATGCGTGTTCCCAGGCGCGCCCCTGGATCGAGCCTGCTATGCGGATCTTCACGCCCCCCTCCACAATCCTATGCAAAACATACTATGAACTGATCGCGCGTGCTCCCAGGCGCGCCCCTGTATCGAGCTTGCCCTGGTGATCTTTACGTCCCGCTATGCAAACAATCCTATGCAAAACATATTATAAACTGATCACGCGTGTTCCCAGGCGCGCCCCTGGATCGAGCCTGCTATGCGGATCTTCACGGCCCCCCTCTACAATCCTATGCAAAACGTAGTATAAACTGATCATGCGTGTTCCCAGGCGCGCCCCTGGATCGAGCCTGCTATGGTGATCTTTACGTCCCGCTATGTAAACAATCCTATGCAAAACATAGTTTAAACTGATCATGCGTGTTCCCAGGCGCGCACCTGCATCGAGCCTGCTATGCGGAATCTTCACGCCACTCAGCCACATCCTGATGCAAACTTGTTCGTTCTAATCATGCGTGTTCCCAGGCGCGCCCCTGGATCGAGCCTGCTATGCGGATCTTCACGGCCCCCTCCACAATCCTATGCAAAACATATGATAAACTGATCATGCGTGCTCCCAGGCGCGCCCCTGGATCGAGCCTGCTATGGTGATCTTTACGTCCCGCTATGTAAACAATCCTATGCAAAACATGGTATAAACTAATCCTGCGTGTTCCCAGGCGCGCCCCTGGATCGCGCCTGCTATGCGGATCTTCACGGCCCCCTCCACAATCCTATGCAAAACATATTATAAACTGATCATGCGTGCTCCCAGGCGCGCCCCTGGATCGAGCCTGCTATGGTGATCTTTACGTACCGCTATGTAAACAACCATATGCAAAACATAGCATAAACTGATCATGCGTGCTCCCAGGCGCGCACCTGAATCGAGCCTGAAATGGGGATCTTTACGTCCCGCCATGTAAACCATCACAATCCTATGCAAAAAATGTATAAATGTGGTTTGCCGTGGCTCCCAGCGCTCTCCAGGCGCGCCCCTTCATCGAGCCTGCTATGGGGATCTTTACGTCCCGCTGTGTAAACCACCACAATCCTATGCAAAGCACGTTGAGGTCGGGCGAACCCTCGAGTGCGCTCGACCCGACCCGACCCGTTGACACGGTTCACGCGTGTTTCTGGGACGCACATCACTCACTCAGGCTGACGCCAGCACTCCTTCCCCCCTTGATAGGGGGGAGCGTGGGGGGTAGATCCCTAAACCCTAAAAGCAATGACTCTGGGTGGATGGGGCGGGACAGAACGCATCCATCCATCCCCCCCTACCTCCTGAGGAGGGGGGGATACGATGGTTCTGCGCAGAAGCCCTAAACCCTAAACCCTAAACTGCAAGCCACGGGCGGTGCATCGTCAGAAGCCCGTGGCGCCTGGCCGAGCGATCAGCGAGTCCGCCCATGCGCGCGCGCCGCACCGACGAAGCGGCGATAGCCGCTGAGGAGGATTCGTATCCCGCGGGTATGCATCCCCGTGGGTGTGCTTCTGAGAATAAAAAGAACCCTTAACCCAAAGTCCCAGCCAAAGGGTCCGCCACGATCGGTGCCATCCCCTGGGGCTCCAAACCTATGAAAATACAGCATGCGGCGCCCTTTCGGCCGTCCGTGGGGCCGCAAACCACATGAAAATACAGCATGCGGCGTCCTTTCGGCTGGCGCACGCCCCACGCGCTCCCAAGCGCTCCCAGGCACTCCCAAGCGCTCCCAGGCGCTCCCAAGCGTTCCCAGGCGCTCCCGGGCGCTCCCAGGCGTTCCCAGGCGCTCCCAAGCGTTCCCAAGCGCCCCCCAGCGCTCCCAAGCGTTCCCAGGCGCTCCCAAGCGCTCCCCGGCGCTTTCGGCACGCTCCCAAGCGCTCCCCAGCGCTCCCAGGCGCATGGCGCTCTCAGGCGTTCTCAGGCGCTCCCGGCACGCTCCCAGGCGCTCCCCGGCGCTCCCTGGCGCTCCCAAGCGCTCCCCGGTACTCCCAAGCGCTCCCTGCACGCTCCCAGGCGTTCCCAGCCTGCTTAGGCTCTCCCTGCGGCGCTCCCAAGCGCTCCCTGGCGCCGCCGAGCGCTCCAGAGCGCTCCGAGACACTCCCAGGCGCTCCGGCGCGCTCCCAAGCGCTCCCGGCACGCTCCCAGCACGCTCCCAAGCGCTCCCAGGCGTTCCCATGCGCCCCCAAGCGCTCCCAAGCGCTCCCCGGCGTTCCCAAGCGCGTTTAAGCAGTCCAAGCGGTCCCATGGCGCTCCCAAGCGTTTTCATGCATTCGCAAGCACTCGGCAGCGCTCCCTGGCGGCGCTTCCCGGCGCTCCCCCGCAGTGCAGGTGCTGCCGCAGCCATGCGCGCGCATCGTAGCGAGTGGGTGCCAGACCCACCCCCTCGCGCTCCCTCTCCAGCCACGCAACATTCGCGCCAAAGGCGGGTGCGTCGACAATGCGCTCGCTTCAGCGGGGGCGACGCCAACGGTCCTGCCCAATGGACAACCCACGGCCCGCACTCGCGGTGCACTCTGCGTGTCCTGTCACGCTCCCAGACGCTCCCACGTGCTTCCATCCTGGGGGAACCTCGAGGCGCTCTCTTCCCAGAGGTCTCGTTCATCCCGATTCGGGAGTCGAACATGAAAAACAACATGTTGTGTATGTTCATCTAGAATCGGGATTATATGATATAGCGCGCATGTGATCCCAGAAACGGGGCTATATAGTCGAATGCGCACTGCACCCATCAGATGGAACTGTACGAGCATGCGGACGTATGTACATATGGGTGCGTTTGAGCATATGTGTGCGCGCGTTTGCGCATGGATCGTCTTGCGAGCGTGTGTTTTTGAACGCGTGTTTCGTGCGCGCGCGTTCTCGCGCGCGTTTGTGCGCGCGCGCGTTCGTGCTCGCATGTTTGCGTGTGCGCGCGCAAATGTGCGTTCGCACAATCCGATCGCGGTGCGCATGCAACGCCATTCTACGAATGCGCAGCGGGCCTTTGTGCGTGCGTGTGTGTGTGCTTGGTGAGGGGGGGAGGTAGAGGCGTTACCTTCCTGATTTCTTGTTCCCCGTCCATCACCCATATCTGCGGCGCGTTTGTCCGTGGCCCGTGGCCGATGGTTCGGCGGCGCATTGCACGCGCGGGAAAAATTGCGCGAGAGAGGGAGAAGGAGGGAGAGGAGCGGGGCACAAGTTGGGAAAAAACAAAAAAGGAGGAGAGATGCATATGTGGCAGGGTGGCCGAATTGCAAAGTCTAGCCGCTGCCCCTCGAACCCCGATGCCCCAGTTTTTGTTATTGGCTGTGGGCGCAGGCCGCCCAGACCGGAGCTCGTTGCTTGAAATGGAAGTTCGCGTCGGGTGCAGGTCGGTCGGGGTGGGTCGGCGGGTCGGCGGCAGCCGCGCCGACTTCGGAAAAACGAGCAAAACAGGTCGTCGACACTTTCGTGGTCAATGCCGCTTCTCTCCTACATATGTATCTGCGTGTATGCGTAGATGTGCATGTGTAGTCCGTATTCTCTTTCTCTCTCTCTCTCTCGTGCGTTCCCTCTTTCTGTTGTGTTTCTATAATGTGTGACTTGGCACATATTTCATCAATAGATGTGTGCAAATTTACGCGCATCTTTACACGCGTATGTAGATGTATGGATGCATGCATGCATGCATGTATGCATGCATGCATGTATGCATGTATGCATGTGTGCATGTATGCATGCATGCATGCATGCATGTATGCACGTATGCATGTATGCATGTATGCATGTGTGCATGTATTCATGTATGCATGTATGTATGTATGTATGTATGTATGTATGTGTGCACGTGTATACGTGTATGTAGGTATGTGTGTATGTGTGCATGTGTATGTCTGTATATATGTCGGACCCCTTTCCACTGTTTCTCCCTCTTTTCTTTCCCCCACGCTCCCCTTTTCCTCTCTCTCTCTGTGTCTATGTCTCTCGATGCTAGTATCGCTATGCTGATTTCGAGTGGTCATGTTCCTCTCTCTCTCTATCGCTCTCTCTCGCTTCCTGGTGGGTGGACTTCGTGGGCGGAGCAAGTTCGCCTTGCAGCCAGAAGTTAGCATCTCGATGAGTCACGATCGTCGTTGCCCTCCTCCTCCACCTCCTCCTCCTCCTCCTCCCCCTCCTCTTCCTCCTCGTTTCAACGCTCCCCTTAATTTGGTGGTTGCAGACGCGGGCATCCGTGCCATCTCGCCTCGAGTCGGCCAAGTAACTTCTTAAGACATGTAAACCATGTTTGGCGCTCGTCGAGAGTAGACCCGTACATTCTATTTCCAGATGCCGACGATGGATCTCTGGCATCAATGTGGCGAGCGCCACGCTGTCCAAACTCCCGCGCATGCAAGTGCATTCTGTTCGATCCCTCTTGCGACGAGGGCCCCCTCCCAGCAAAATGATCACCGCGCCGCGCCTGCTGGCCCCGATCACGCATCAGGCAGAGCGGGCCTCCAGGCAATGAGATCTGCCAGCAAGCACGCCACCACCAGGCCGATGTCCGGAACCGCCATGGCGTTGCCGATCGCGCGGTTGGCGGCTTTGAACGAGTCGAAGCGGTCAACGATGTCTTGAGCGAATCCTTGGAGCATCGCTCTCTCGTAGGAGGTGATCTTCCTGTCGTACCTCGGCAGAGTGGGACTGAGCCCCCACACCCACAGTTCATTGTGCGTCATGATGGTGGGTGTCACGTCAAGCTCCCACGAGGGCCTGCGAACCTTGTTGAAGCCGCGGGAAAGATCACACACGAGGACCACGTCTCCGAACTCTGTAGGCGTAGTCGGCAGCGAAAGGCTCCTCGTAGCTGCTAGCTTGTAGTTCTCGAGATTCTTTGTCATGATCTCGGTGAGCTTGTGGGTCTGGCTCGGGAGCGTAGGGTCCAGAATCTGCCTCAACGAGATCCTTTTTATCATGATAGTCTCTGGATTGAACTCAGGGTGGTGGCGCTTGAATCGCATGGCCAAGCGTCCGACTAAGTAGATCCGCTCACGCTGCTGAGGAAGCGAGTGTCGGCTAGCGTCCACCTTCCAGAACCACACATCCCACGACGGACCCAGCTCGTTCTTCAGAAGCTCCATCACCTCATCTAGGCAAGACGTCGGGAAGGAGTCGGCGTCGGAGGTCTTGCGCTTCTGTGCGAAGCCCAGCACGTTCTCCAAAATGAAGAACTTGAAAATGGAGCACGGGTGGTTCGCCTGGTGCGAGATGCACTGGGTGATCCCCTTCAGCACGTTCGTGCGCTCGTCCGAAAACAAGAGCTCGTTGCCTTGCTTGGAGAAAGGCTGGCAAGGGTGGCCGCTGATGAGACCGTCGTACACTGTGAGTTTCTGATGCTCAACCTGCGAGTGCGCAGAAACAATAATCTACAATCATGCCCATTCTCTCCTCAGCCTCCTGCCTCTCCCCCATCGTCGTCGTCGTCGTCGTCGTCGTCGCCGTCGCCGTCGTCGTTGTCGTCTCGTCTTCCTACCCCTGGGGAGAAACACGGATTGTGAGGCGTCCGACTGGGGATGAATGGGAGGCGGGTTAAGGGGGGGACGGTTGGGGCGACAACGCCTCGGCGTCTTCGCCGATCTCGGAGAGGGCCGACGCGAGGGGCGCCCACTCGTCAGCTGTCGCCGCCAGAGGAGGTCAAGGAGGGAGGGAGGGAGGAGGGTGATCAGGCATTACACACATTGGACGATGAAGAGGGGATGGGGGTGATGAGGAGGAGGAGGGAGCAGGGGGGCAGAGTGGATGTCGAGGAGGAGGAGGAAGAGGAGAAGGAGGAGGAGGAGGAGAAGGAGGAGGAGGAGGTGGAGGAGGAGGGACCCTTGGGCCGTAAGCGTTGTGTCTGGGAGGGTGGCGGTCAGTCATATTATACCCGTGGCACTTTGTTGAAGTCGCCGTCGTCTGGGCCCACGTGCACGTGCAAGCCGTCGTTCTCGTGCACGTGTAGGCATTGTTTGTAAACTGATGCGTCGGCGTCCCAACACTTCGATTCAACTTCGACCCCCATCTCCCGCATGGCAATGATCGGTGTCTCCACGCCGCAGCAGGGGGTGATCCGACTCGCCCCATCCCGCGAAGCACCCTGCACCCCCTATGTCCAGGACCCCCCTTGCCACCTTGGATAGGTTTTCGAGATGCGTCCAGCCGTAAGTCCCCAATCGCTTGCCACTTCACCTTCCCTACCCCGCTCGCACAGTTGGCCATCTCTGTTTGGCTTATTCCTGGGGTCAGCGGTTGTCGGCGTCGACCGATCTTAGGATGCGAAGCGGGTCAGGCATGCCCGATCCGCTGACATCTTTAAGAATCGTTGCAGCGGCTGCCTGCCAGGTCTCCCATTCCACGGGTTCGGTACGACGCGCGCGTTTCCCCATATGTGCGCGTCAGAAGCTGCTCGGATGGGGTCTTGCAGCAATCAAATTGCTGCTGGGGTTCAGGGCGGAGGGGGCAGCGGGGAGGGGGCGGAGGAAGAGGGGGGCGTTCCCCCGTGGGCACCCATCCCGCTGTTTCTCTTCCCTCGATCTCCTCTCCTCCCTCGCTCTTCTCCCGCTCCACGCCAACCCCTCTCTCCTCCACCCTCTGATCCCGAGCTCTTGTCGGCGCGGTGTTCTAGCACGCAGGGGGGTCACAGTCAGAGCCGTCTACCAGCGCCTCGCACCGCGCACGTGCCAGTGGACTGAGGGCCTGATCGAGACACAAGGCGAGCTGGGGGAGGAGGAGGGGGAGGAGTAGGAGGAGGACGATGAGGAGAAGGAGGATGAGGAGGAGGAGGAGGGGGAGGATGATGAGGGGGGGAGGCGGAGGAGGCGGAGGAGGAGGGGGAGGAGTAGGAGGGATGATGCGGAGGAGGAGGAGGAGGCGGAGGAACAATATAATATGGAGGAATGGGGCTGACTATTTGAGGCCACGTGTTTGTTCCTCATGCTCAAAGTCGCTCACAGCTTAGCGAAGTAAGAACTACTGTTCACGAGTGGAAGCAGCCTAATGCGATCGAAAATGCTTTTTCTCCCAAGTGGCTCGGTGCGCGGCCCCTGCTATGGATGACAATATTTTGTTCAACCCTTCGTCCAAGAAACATGAATACCCACAGGGTCGGTGCGCCGGATGATAAGGCGCATTCCAAACGCGCCAGTTCTTTGCGAAAATGCGCCAGTTCCCAGGCTGCCGCGCCTTTTCGCAAATAGCCGCGCCTTTTCTCGCATTGCGCCACACACGTACCAAACGCATGATGATACACGATTGCGCGCATGTTGACGTATGCTGATGTTGCTTACATACAAGCCTCTTAGCTTTAATACATGCGCATACATCGTGATGATATATATATACATAGTATGTACAAATTCACACAAACAAGTTATCTGAATATATATATATATATATATATATATATACATATATAACAACCACCCACACATGCACACCAACACAGACACCTATATCTAATTATATGTATACATGTTGTTGCGCATGCGTCTTTCTCAAAATAATGTTTTATGCGCGCTCGACCCATATCTGACATCGCATACTTTTTCGGGGAAGCAGCAAGTTTTGCGACGTTTGCGCGTCCGCGAGGGAGGCTGGCAATTGGCTCGAAGCGTGTGTTTTCACATTTGGATGGTGGGGGCGGCGGCGTTGTTTTTCGTCGCTCCAATCGCCGCGCTGCATTGAGGGTGTTCTGTATGTGTATGTATATATAAATATGCATCAACAAACAAATCAAACCAACACAAATAACAAAAAAACGCGCAGGACCCCTTGGGCGCAAGGCCCGCATCCTCCATGACCGCGCCTTGGAGGCCCCGCCCCGACAACGCAAAGTTCGACGGCGAATCGTATCATGCCGCTGCGGAAATTCGCGGCCATTATCTGCCGACGCGCAGATAATGCCATTTTGTTTTCAAACAAACGTCGCCACGTGCACTCCCCGCCGAAGGTTGTCGGTCCGTCTGCCGTCGTTGTTGGGCGATCGAAGAATAAGAGGGCGGGCATCGATTGGCTTGGATATCCACGTTGGTTAACACGCGGGTCCAAAACAACGTTCGGTCTTGACGCGATTGTTGTTGTAGTTGCTATAATTGTAGATGTAGCAATATTTGTAATAGCAGTGGTAGTACCAGTATGAATAGTACTAGTTGCCGTAACAGCAGCAAACGTAGAAAAAGCAGTAGCAGCATCAGTCGTGGCAGTAGTAGTAGTAGTAGTAGTAGTAGTAGTAGTAGTAGTAGTAGTAGTAGTAGTAATAGTAGTAGTAGTAGTAGTAGTAGTAGTAGTAGTAGTAGTGGTGGTGGTGGTGGTGGTAGTAGTAGTAGTAGTAGTAGTAGCCGAGCAGTAGAAGTAGCAGGAGAAGTAGTAGTTTTTTTTAGGTATTAGTAATAGTAGTAGTAGTAGTAGTAGGTGTAGTATTAGTAGTAGTAGTAGTAGTAACAGAGTAGTAGTAGTAGTAGTAGTAGTAGTAGAAAAATAGTTCGTAGTTAGTGGTAAGTGGTAGTAGTAGTCGTAGTAGTAGTAGTAGTATTAGTAGTAGCAAGAGTAGAGTAGTAGTAGTAGTAGTCAGGTAGTAATCGTTACAGTACTATAGTATGTCTAGTACTAGTAGTAGTGGTTAGCTCGTGTGGTAGTAGTACTATAGTAGCAGCAGTAGTAGTAACAGGGAGTTGGTTACTAGCAGTAGTAGTAGTAGTAGCTAGTAGTCAGTGAGTCGTAGTAGTAGTGGAGTAGTGGTCGTAGTAGTAGTAGTAGTAGTAGTAGTATGGTAGGAGTAGTTAGTAGTGTAGTAGTAGTATAGTGGTAGTATGGTAGGGTAGTGGTAGGTCGTAGTAGTAGTAGTAGTAGTAGTGGTCGTCGTCGTAATATTAGTCGTGGTTAGTGTTAGTAGTGTAGTAGCAGTGAGTAGTATAGTTGTAGCAGTAGTTCAGTAGTATGCGTTAGTAGTAGTAGTAGAGTAGGTAGTAGTAATTGGTAGTAGTAGTAGTCGTCGTAGTAGTAGTAGTGGTAGTAGCAGTAGTAGTAGTAGTAGGTAGTAGTAGTAGTAGTAGTAGTAGTAGTAGTAGTAGTAGTAGTAGTAGTAGCGGGCTTAGTTGTTAGTGGTAGTAGTAGCAGTAGTCGTAGTAGTCGTAGTAGTCGTAGTAGTCGTAGTAGTAGTCGTAGTAGTCGTAGTGGTAGTAGTAGCCGTAGTAGTAGTAGTTGTAGTCGTAGTCGTAGTCGTAGCCGTAGTCGTAGTCGTAGTCGCCGTAGTAGTCGTAGTAGTAGTAGTAGTAGTAGTAGTAGTAGTCGTAGTCGTAGTCGTATTAGTAGTAGTAGTAGTAGTAGTAGTAGTAGTAGTCGTAGTAGTAGTAGTAGTAGTAGTCGTAGTAGTATTAGTAGTAGTTAGTGGTAGTTAGTGGTAGCCGCAGTCGTAGAAGTAATAGTAGTAATAGTAGTAGTGGTGGTAGTAGTAGTAGTCGTAGTAGTAGTAGTAGTAGTAGTAGTAGTAGTAGTAGTAGTAGTGAGTGAGTGAGTGGTAGTCGTAGTAGTAGTTGCAGTAGTAGTAGTAGCAGTAGTAGTAGTAGTAGTAGTAGTAGTAGTAGTAGTAGTAGTAATAGTAGTAGTAGCAGTCGTAGTAGTAGTAGTAGTAGTAGTAGTAGTAGTAGTAGTAGTAGGCACTGCAGTAATACGAATGGTCGTTGTTCTCATTGATTAGTAGTGGTAACAGCAGCAACAGTAGTCGTGATTGGTGGTATGTGTGTTGTTGTTGGTTGTGGTGGTGGTGGTGTGGTTGATGTCGTTGTTGTTGTAGTTAGCGGTGGTGGTGGTGTTGTTGTTGTTGGTGCAATTGTTGTTGGATGTCGGTGCGCCGTCGCCGTTGTCGTCGATTCGTCCTCGCAACGGTTTCGTGTTCGTCGTCCCGCTGCTTCGGTCGTCGTCGCATTCGTTGTCTTTGCATTCGTTGTCGCGGTGGTCGTCGGGGCGGCGGGGGGGGCGTAGCCCTGTAATTTCAAGCGGGGCGAGCGGCGGAAACGGCGAAGCCATGGGAATAAGCAAGTTTGGCAGCGGGGGGGGCGTAGCCCTGTAATTTCAAGCGGGGCGAGCGGCGGAAACGGCGAAGCCATGGGAATAAGCAAGTTTGGCAGACCACCCAGAGCGATCTGCGCCCCAGGCGTTCACCGCAGCACAGGCCCCACGCGCGAGGACATCCCAAGCGAAACGGAAGGTGAGGGAGCGGAGTACGAGAAGGAGGACGAGGACGAGCATGAGGGGCATGAGGGATCGAAACATGAGGGGCGCGAGGCGAATGAGTATGAGGATGAGGAGGGGGCGGGAGAGGTGGGCGAGGAGGAGGAGGAGGAAGCATTATATTATATTTGCGTGGGGGCGGGGGGAGAGGTGGAGGGAGTTGGAGGAGGAGGAGGCGGAGGAGGGGGAGGAGAAGGATGTACGGGTGCATGACCAGGCCCATGAGTCCTAGGTGGGTGAGGTATTTGAGTTGCTTGCGTTCCCCCGACGCCCCGCCCTCGAGCATGATGCACCGTCTGAGCCTTGCACTCACAGAGCGGCATCATCCATCATCCTGCCGCCTCCTCCATCTCTACCTCCTCGCCCCCCTCGTCGCCGTCGCCCTCGCCGTCGCCCTCGTCACCCTCCGCCTCCGTGTTTTGGTTTGTGAGTGTTCTCCGCGCATGGTTTCCGATGTGTAGTCGTTCTACTCCTCCTCCTCCCTCCTCCTCCTCCTCCTCCTCCTCCTCATCATCCTCCTCTTCCTCCTCCCCATCCTTCTCCACCTCCCCTCCTTTGTTCCCTCCGCTTCCCTCCTCCTCCTCTTCCCCCTCCTCGTGCACGATCTCGTCCTCGTCGTCCTCCTCCTCCTCCTCGCGTTCAAATCTTAAGGTCCGTCGGCGTCGCGTTTGGCTAAGACTGCAAAGGTCCGACCGACCCGTCCGCGTTTCTTCCCCCGCCTCCTTCTCTTCTTCGCCATCCTCCTCCTCGCCATCATCTGCGTGGTCGTGTCATTTCTCGAGTGCGTACGGGTGAGTGTGGGCTATTGCTGTTGGCTGCTCTTCTACCTCCTCTTTCGTCTCCGCCTCCCCCTCCTCGAGTTTCCTCCCCCCGCCCCCCCTCCTCGTCCTCCTGCTCCTCGTCGTCGTATTCGTCGTCCTCGTCGTTGTCGTCTTCGTCGCCATCGGTTTCTATGACGGGGTGAACTCTAGACGCTTCGCGTAACCCCACCAGCCCATCCAGAAACGACGCCTATAGGAAGTGCATTGATCAGGGAAGTGGGCAGCACGCAGAGGAAGGGTTCCCCAGTGGAGGCCTCTTGGAGCGTCTTGGTGGCCTCTTGGCGGTCACGGGCGCCTCTTAGAGCGCCTCGGGTGCCTCGGAGAGCTTTTTTGGGGGCCTCTTGGGGGTCTCTTGGGGGCCTCGTTGGGCCTTCCTAGAGTGCCTTGGGCCTTCTTAGAGTGCCTTGAGCCTTCTCTTGGGGGGCCTTCTTAGAGTGCCTTGGGGGCCTCTTAGGGGTCTCTGTGGGCGCTTCTCACTCGAGCTCACGCGCCTGATGTTCAGGACTGCACTGCTACCAGTGCTTCCACATTGTCGAATACTTGCGCCTCGCAAGCAACAAAACTTGACCAACGCTGCATGTGTCTCGCAAGCGACACTGAGCTCGGCAAAGAGACGGGCGCACAAACGCCACTACAAAAATAAACAAACTGGAGCGATGCATGTGCGGCAACAGGCGGTGCACATATGAAGCAGTTGCTCCTGGCTTGATCATAAATACATATATAGATCTACACATATATTTACATATATCTATATGAAAATGTGTATACACATGTTCAAATATCATAGGTACACATAGGTACATACATATATGCATATGTGTATGTGATCTCTCATATCTTAACCCCCCGTTCCCTTGGGAGTTGCACCTATGCCAGCATCTTAAACTTTATCAGCGTAGCAACAGGCGATGCACAAGCCCAAGCAATTGACTGCCATCGCGTTGCCTGAAGCAACTTGGTTAGCACCCTTGAGGCTAAACGTGTCCGCTAGCTCGGATGGCAAACCCTGCATGGCGAATCTCTCGCCGAAAGAAAGGAAACGGCGATGCTTGGGTGACTGCGCCGCCTCGACCCAGAGAGTGCTGTTGCGGGTCGTCAAGCACGGGCAGACGCCGTCAAAGCGCCCCTCTAGTTTGCGCACTTTGCCAGACGACCTCGACAGATCATAGAACCACACCTTGCCACGATCGCCTTTGCCTTCCTTGCAGCGGCTCCGACCCAACATGCGGTACGCCGCCAAATTTTCCACCTGGGTGCAGTTGCAAAACAAATGCTGATGAGAGGGGGAATGATAATAACGCAAGCCTCGGCCCCCATGTCCGATAGGAATGCACCAACTATACACCAACACCGATCCTGGCCCAGGATCACCCTGGGCCCAGGATCGGCGCAGGGGCGAGCGGGGATAAGGGTGGAGGCGGCGGAGGACGAAAGCGAAGAGCAGCAGCAGGGGCAGCAAGCAAGACCAGGAGGAAGGGAGGGAGACACGAGGGGGAGCGGATCCGTGGATTGAGTGAGGGAGCGTCGATGACAAGGACCACGAGGTTGCGATCGTTGGGGTTGGAAGGGCTATTTTGCCGCAGCCCGTTCGGGCAGAAGCTTCATGTCCGACTGCGGCAAGAGGAACCGGATGCGCCGAAGGGAGTGCAATGGTGGGTAGTTGTGGCGGGCCAAGAGGCAGAGGATTGAGAAACGCGTTGGAAAAGGCGAAAGGCAAGGAAGGACAAGGAGGAGGATGAAGGTTGGGGTGGATAGCGTGCTCCCGCGGTCCTAAACCCCTCGCCCTCGCGGATGGGTCCAGCTCGCGCCCCGAAGCATTCCGCTGCGAAATATGCGCGACATCTCTGATCTTATCCGCCAGACCCCCAGGAATCTCTCTCATATATATATATATGATATTTTTATACGTACACATATGTGTGTATATGTGCACACTCATTCGTCATGAGGCTCTCATGCCTCTCGCGGGATAGATGCATACATATATATATATACACAGCGTATGTGTTAATATGCAGATATGTTGTATAATGTGCATACGCGTCCCCTCTTATTCAATCAACTCGGACACTTGCCCTCGCGCCTGCTTTTCGGTCAGACCAGCTTCCTTGGAGTCGAGGTCGGGATCGAGCAACTCGCGGGCATCGATCATCTGCACTGTGATCTCCGCGGGTGATATAGACGGGATAGGGCGCGAAAACGAGGCCACGCGCCTCCCGCATATATAGATCCTCTGCCAACAGAGGGGCCGCGGCCCAAGTAGGACGAGGAGGGGGAGGAGGGATAGGACGATGAGGATGAATACGATGAGAAGGTGAGGGCGAGGAGGAAAAATGCGAGGATGAGGAGGAAGAGGAGGAGGAGAAGGCAGAAGAGGAGCACGATAAGGAAGACTCAAATTTCTATATGCGGGAATCCTTGGCCTGGAGTGGGGCAGCCCGTGCCAGACGCTGTCCACCTCCCAAAACCAGAACTTGAACCCAGGGACCTCGGCGTTCAACTTTTTGATGATGCCGTCCATTGGGCTGGTGCCAGTTTTCGACCCGTTCTCGATCCCTTTGACATTCTCGATCAATACGATTTTCAATTTCTTAGAGGGCCTAGCTGCTTGATCTTTCACATGTGCAATCGTGCCCTTGAAGGGCTTCGAGCGCTTGTCGTTCCACGAGCCGCCTGGAGGCGAGCGTGGATCTCGATAGAAAGGACACAGGAGGACGAGAGAACTGGATCGAGAGAGCGAGAGGGACGAGCAAGGAGCTGAGGGAGAGGGGAGAGTGAGGGGGAGCTAGAGGGGAGGGAGGGGGACGAGAGAGCGAGTGAGAGTGAGTGAGCGCGGGGGAGAGATAAGAACGTTAGGGTATAGAGAGGGAGAGGAGAGGGAAAAAGAATGGCGAGAGAAAACGATAGACCCTCTCGGGCTACGGAGTGCGTGGGTCTGCTTACTGCATTGCCAGTCGGCCTGAGCCGCATTGACTCCATGGCGGGCACGGGGGCCCAGCAACGATGATCTCGACGTCGGGGATGGTGCTCTTGTCGATGCTGCAGATGTCCCCCTTGTCCCCGATGAAAAACTTGCCCCCCTCGCAGTAATTCTCGTGCACGTGCCGGACGGCGCTCTCTAGGTTGGGGTCGGAGTCGAATGAATAGCTCACCACTTTGGCCCCCAGCTGAGAGAGCGCCACAGACGCTGTCTCGACCCCGCAGCAAAGAGAGAGAACAGTAACCTTGCTATCTGCCAATCTAGCTGCCATGGGTTGCGCCGCCTCCAACCATGTATCAGCAATCACTGAAACACTGCGTTTTTTACTGTGCCCTGGCATGGTACGGGGACGAATGAAGTCTCAGCTTGAACCTTCACTGAGGCTGGTCCGAAACCGTCGGCTGGGGGTTCAATCGGTGACAAAAGCATGTGAGATGCAAGGGTTGTACTTCGAATTGCTTAGACACTATGTTGCGTGCGTTTCCAGTTCCCAATTCGCTTAGACACTATTGCGTGACTTACTCAAACACTATTGCTTAGACGCGATTGTTTAGACATTATTGCCTAGGTACTCGGCTGGGCGCCCCTGAATCCCATCGTTCATTCCCATCGTCGCCCCCCCTCCCGTACCCCGCGCATGGGCTCTTTAGGGTATTATGCCGCAGCGGTGTCATTTACGTTTCTGGGTCTGCTGGGGCTCCGTCGTGGCCCTGGCTGGGTCTCCTTTGGGAGCTCTGCCCTCAGCGCGCCCTCTCCCGAGGTGCGCTCCGAGAAACCGGAAGAGACGGAGCGCAGAGGAATGGCATAGGGAGGAGCGAAGGAGGATAGAGGGGAGGGGGGAGGGAGTGCACAGTTGGGTAGAAAAAATGAGGGTAGCAGAGGTGGCACATTGAAGTTGGACTGAGCTCCTCTAGCCCCCTCGCGGGGCTGTCGGGCTGCTTCCGCGGCCAGCTACTGGGCGGCGGCCAAGTCCGACGCCCCATGCAGAGGCGAGTCGCACATCCGATGCCCAGAGAGATCTGATTTGGCGGCAGGACGGGGAAGAATGAGCAGGAGAAGGAAGAGGGCGAATTGAGTGGTAATTAGGGAAGAAGAGGATGAGGATAGTGTTTCAGATGAGGAGTGTGCCCTTCGTGACACGAGTATGTGATTCACTCGGCTGCGTGCTCAAGTGCTAGCAGCGTGCCACTGCGCCTGAGTCGCAGTGGTCTTTCTCCTCCTGCTCCTCCTCCTTCCACTGGCCTTCGTCGCTGTCGTCGTTGCATCGTGCTACTCCTCATCCATCTCCTCCTCATCGTCATCCTCCCCGCAGGCCCCATCCCATCACAGGCATTGTCAATGCCCTTGACAAGGATATCAAGAGAACGCAAATGACGAATTGTTCTCCACGTACGGGAGAATGCGAAGGCGTGCAAAAATCGCCTTGTCCCAGCGTCTCCTATGAGCAGCCTGGGCAATGCACTTAATGATATGATTTAAAGATTCGTCCAGAAAGCACGAATGGTATCTAGGATTCCCAGAAACTGGTATCTTTAATGTCATGTGTACTGCTTGGTGGATTTTAGGAATCACTTTTGCATTGGCCAATCTGAGTAGATTGACGTACCTGAGAATCAATTCGACTAGTTGTCGGCATTGCAGCCTCGGGACGATCCTGGGAGCTGTTTTCATGATGCACATGTACTCACATAAAGTCTTCCCCGCCGCGAGAAACACGTCACCCTGCCTCGCTTGGCCGCTGAACCTCCCGAGAACATCCACTGCCCAGGGCAATAGGGTTCCAGTTTCTGCTGCTTTCGCTGTGAACGTTTGCCTCTCTTGGCTGCCTAACATGGTTTGCGTTAGCACGGCCAGCCGATCGCACACATTGATACCTTGTCGCTGATACCACCCCACCATATCATTGTACGCCAACTTGCAGCACTGATCTATCCTAACCTGCATCGGCCCCACAACACCCCATACATTGCTGCCTATGAGTAGCCAGATCACCTGCGCAATGAATGACTGAATGACACCCAAATGGAGGCAGTGCAACGTGTCGATCATGAGGTGTTCTTGGGGCTCGAGGCCCGTGGACGGGCAGAATATTGGGTTTCTCTTTAAACAACCATTTAACCTCCTGTGTAAATGATCGCGCCTGTCCCTCCAGAAAACAACCGAAAATGGCACTGGCGTGTCAATGAAACGAGCGATGTCAGGAAGCTCTGCGCTGGGATCGAGCCTGTCGTGGGCCCGTAGGTGCAGCGACGGCACATCGCTTGCCAATATCATGCCCTCTCGCAGTCTGGCGTCGGCTCGCTTGTCCCAATGAAGCCCGCCCTCTCCTAGTATCTTCAAACGGACGGCGTCGTCAAAAATCAACACCTCTATTTCGCACTGTGCACAATCAACATCATATGCAACAGCATTCCCCCAAGCGTGCCCTGCAACTGAGACTCTTGCCATATCATAACCGCTTGGCCCACGTAGGTGCCACCGCGGGCGTGCCATCCACGTTCCTTCTCCACATCACCCCCCTGCCCCCCTCCCCTTCGCCATCCCCCTCTCGGTTTTCCGCGCGCCCCCCCGTCTTCAGTTATGCCCCTCGTTGTCGCCCCGCCCTCCTTTGCTTTTCGTTGAGCGGGGCAGGGGGGAGGTGGCGCGTCGGACGAGGGCGGGGCGAGCAGCGAGAAGGAGGAGAGAGGAGGAGCAGGGGAGATGGGATACCAAACATATTGGACGCATCTTATCCCTCCCCAAGTTGCCCTGCCCCCCCCCCTCCCCTCTTGTGTTCGGGCGGGTGATTTCATCAGATGCATCGTATAGGTTGGGCTTCTGACACGCGCGCCAAATGCATGGCTTGTTAAATGACTGCCAGTTCTGAAATCCGAACGTGCTGCAGTGTTCCATCCAATCCCCCTTGATTTCTATTGGAACAAATCGTGCTGGGAGACGCTCTGGAAGCGATGCGAACGGGTCTCCTGGAGCATATTCGGATCCGTCCCAACGTTTGTTTGGTCGTATTCCCCGAATCCCTGCTTCCAAACACCATCTGAGAAATTGCATAATGGGGAACATAGTGCACCACCCCTTGCAGCCGCATTTGCATTGTTCCCTTTTTGATATACAACATATTGCATGCCGTTTTCCAGACGCGAGATTATATGCAGTGAAATTTATCAAGCTGTCTTGTTTGCCTACTTGCGTGGCTCTTGTGTACCTCACCCCATCGCAGTAAAGTGCGATGGGGAACACTGGCCTCGTATCCCCTGGAATATGGCGATGGCGGTGGTCTTCAAATGCCTTTTGCCAGACAGCAGCCCTGGCAGTGCGGATGATATGGCCTTCGTCTAATCCATCGAGCTCGAGCTCACTAGCCTCGCGAGGGCAGACCGAAAACGCTCTTGATGGGCGCGGAGGGGCGGCGAAGGAAGTAAACGGAGAATGGGCATTGCGAGAAGCCAGGAGGGAACGGAAGGGGGCTCTGAGAGGTGATGGGGGACAATGGTGAGCCATGCGTTCTCGGTCTGCCCTCTACGCCATACATTCGTGCACTGGCGCCATCAGGACCTTTTTCTCCTTTTTGGTACAGCATAACTGTGTTGCCCCCCCCTCGCTCGACCACTCCTCCCCCAAGGCGACCTCTCAGTCGCTGTCGCTTCCATATCTTTTCGAGCCGAGCCAGGCGCTTCGACGAGATAATTGTATGTACGCAGAGTTTCTTACCCATTGTCCTCCCGCTTGCCCCTGATGACCATTGGAAGGGCAGCTTGTCGTAGTGCAACGTTGCTGGAGATGGGGAGGACACGGTCCAAGTGTTTCTGGAAATTGCCTGTCGACGAGGTTGGGTCCTTCGAGAGCCGAGCGATGCCTATCCCCTTCGCCCCTGCTTTCACAGCAAGGTAAGCAATAGAGCAGATTGCTTTCGCCGACAACCGTCCTCGCGAATACAGTGTGAGAAGTTCTTGCTCAAGTAATCGACCGTGCTCCTCCTGTGATTCTATGTCCTCGCGCAGGTTCTCTCTCAACGTCGCGTTCTCCCACCGACGAGCCGAGAGCGGGTCCAGATCCCATCCACGAGAGGTCATTCTAAATTGGATTCAATATCCAGTCAATCGCCGAGCATCGCTCTGACCTTGATCCAGGATGTGCTGGAGGATTCGGACGTCAGAGGCAGAGGGCTAGCATGATTGACGAGCGAGGCATAATGATAGGTCCGAGAGGAGGAAAATGATCACGGGAACGAGCCAAAACCAAGCGAGCAAGCCTGGCACACTGGGTTTGGGGCAGGGGTTAGATTGGAGAGGGTGCAGCTCGGAGGGCTGTGATTTAGGGTGGGGAGGGGCTTGCTGCTGCATTTTGTCACCCCGAAAGCGCATGCCAAATTCACCGCACATTCACCGGATATTCACCGGAATTTCACCGGATATTCACCACCCTGTTTGTGTTTAAAACAATATGTAATCTGAAATTCACCGCAAAATCATTGGATATTCACTGGATTTTCACCGGATATTCACCGCCCCCGTTCGCGAGCACTCACCGCCTCTCCTCCGAGGCATGTCAACTAGGCAGAGGCCGTAAATTGCCCATATCAGCCGCGAAAGCGGTCTCTCACTGAAAAACAACCGAGCTTTCCAGGCCTTAAACTTAGAGTTGCAAGCTGCGCGCGCCGAATCTTCCACTCGAGCGCTGCCGTCGCGACAGAGAGGAAATTGCCAGGAGAGATACTTGCCCGAACATCGTTCGCCTGAGCTCGGAACCCAGGTCGATCTAGGATTCAAATTAAGGCAATCAGCGTGACCCAGCCCAGGTCGAAACAGAAATGCAGGGAGCGCATCGGACTCGATGCATGAGTTCCCCCTTTCAAAAGCTGTTGCTTCTTTGCCCCCCCCCCCCAGGCAGCCTGCAGCTGGAACGAAACGCGCGAAAGAGATCGATCGCACATAAGACAATAGAGTAACTACACAGTACGCAAAAAAAAGCTGCAGATCGGCCACTCGTGCAATGTTCGTGTCAGTATCCCGTGCCCTACCTCTTTTCATCTCCTCACATTTCCCCCCGTGCCTTATCCCCCCCATTTTCTCCCCTATCCCCCCTATATGTCATGATGGGCCAATCCCTTCCCATATCGACTTGACACGCTGCTCTGCTCAGGCCTGGCATTTCTCTGTCATATCCAAAAATGCTCGCAATTTCCTACACTTTTCCATGAGCTCGTCGATCTTGGGCCTCTGGGCGGCGATCGCGCCGAAAGCCATCGACATCTCGGCCTCGTCCCTCTGCCCCTTGAGCTCGGCTGCCCCGTACATCAGCAGACCGTGCATGTTGGAGCAAGAAAGAGCGGCCGTCTCCACGGCTTCCAGGCAAGACTCCAGAGGCTTCCCGAACTTTGCGCTATCCAAACCGCTGTCGCCGCGGCTGATCTCCGAGATGAGGACCCTCGGGCGGCGGGGGGGATCGGGGAAGAGGAGAAGGGGGAGAAGGAGGAGGAAGAGGAGCAGCAGAACGAGGAGGAGGAGGAGAAGGAGGAGGAGGAGGAGGTGGAGAAGGAGGAGGAGGAGGTGGAGGAAAGAACTTCGAGCATGACCAACGTCAACACATATGAGGAAGGGAGGAGGAGCAGGACGAGCACGAAGCAGGAGAAGGGGATGGGCTGATGAGGGGGAGGAGTAGGAGTAGGAGGAGGAGGAGGAGGCGAAGACAGGTGAGGAGGACGAGGACGAGGATGAGGATAAGGATGGTGGTAATGATGATGATGATGATGATGATGATCATGATGATGGTGATGATGATGGGGATGATGATGATGATGATGCTGATGGTGATGATGATGGTGCTTATGATGATGATGGTGATGATGATGATGATGGTGATGGTGATGATGCTGATGATGATGACGATGATGATGATGATGGGGGATGCTGATGCTGCTGATGATGATTGTGATGGTGATGGTGATGATGATGCTGATGATGATGATGATGAGGAGGAGGAGGAGGAGGATGAGGAGATAAACGATGACTAAGGAGAAGCAACATCAGCGAGCAAGACTGCTCGCCTCGCTTGCATGGTGGCCTTCGTGTAGAGCGAGCCCGTCTCGATCGCCCTCTTCTCGAGGGAGCCCCCTGCCTTGACCTTGCCGCCCCTCGGCGTGGAAGAGGGGGCTGCTGCCGCTGCACCTGGCTTGCCCGCGCGGCGGGCACGCGCGCCAGCAGCTGCGCCTCCGTCAGCCGCTCCAGCCACGCCAGCCACGCCAGCATTGGTCTTCGCCGTCGGCTTCGGGGGCGTGTCCTTGGCCAGCTGCAACGCCCTGGTGGTCGGCGTGGTGTCGACTGCGGGCCCTGCTGGCAGCGCAGCTGCGCTGCTCGCGGCAGCAGCCGCTGGCGCGGCGCTTGGCTGCGCCTTGGGCTGCAACGGGGCGGCGGCTGCAATGTTGGCGTGGACTGCAGGCGGGAAGTTGCCGAATGCCGTGGGCTGGTTGAAGTGGGCGATGGCACGCTCCCGCGCCGCTGCCAAGTCTGGCGACATTGTCGAAGGGCCAGCCGATGACTGCGCAGGGCGTGCCGTCTGCTCCGACGTCGTCCGCCAGATCTCGCTGGACTCCTGACGCGTCTCCTCGGAGATGTGGCGGAACTTCATCCTCTTGCTGTAGGGGTCGATGGCGACCCACCCCGCGCCACGCTCCAAGGCGGACTTGGCTATCTCATGGGCACCCGCAATTGCGGTGGCGCTGTGGTGCCCGCCCTCAGCTGCGATGAGCTGGTCCAGGTTCATCATCCGTCCAATCTTGATGTCGGACTCGGAGTCCTGCGTCACTTTGGACCGCTTCTTGATGGCCTCGCTGTACTGCTCCTCGGCCCACTCGCGCCTGCGCTTGGCCTTGGCATCTCTCGCGAGCCTGCCAAACCCATCCCACTGTCCATTTGCCTTCAGCCAGCGCGTGAATCTACTTCCCAGGGCGCCCCGAGCCGCGAAGTCGAACCCAGCCTTCGCACGCGCCTCCAACACGTCGTCGTCGATGCCCTCCTCATCCTGCTGGGCACCCCCCACGGTGGTCGGCAGCTCCTGCCCCTTGAACTTCTGCTTGAAGAGCGCCACCATCTCCTGAGGCGATGGAAGAGCTCCTCCTCCTCCTCCTCCTCCTCCTCCCCCTCCCTCCTCCCTCCTCCTCCTCCTCCTGCTCCTCCTCCTCCTCCTCCTCCTCCTCCTCCTCCTCCTCCTCCTCCTCCTGTGTTTCCCCCCAGCACCCCCGATGAGGGGATGATGCGGGAGATTGAGGTGGCCAGAAGATGAGGAAGTCAGGGCAGGTGCGGAGAGCGCATATCTTTCGAATGTAACCTCTGGGCTCCTGCTCGAAGCTGCTGATGCGCGTCGCGCAGTCGACTGCGGAGGGCGGCATCGGCTGGCTCGGGTCCAGCTCGGGCTCGTGGTCACAAGAGTTGGTGTCCACCATATCTGGCTGGCGGTCTGGCAGCTCCTGCTCCGTGGGCACCTCCTCCCCAGCTTCGCCGACTGCGGCGCCC
Organism: Prorocentrum cordatum; assembly: GCA_963575745.1. Lineage (NCBI taxonomy): Eukaryota > Dinophyceae > Prorocentrales > Prorocentraceae > Prorocentrum > Prorocentrum cordatum. The sequence goes on from CAUYUJ010015244.1 coordinate 199,266, forward strand.
TGGCTGTCCGCGGCTGCGCCGTCGAGCACCTCTGGGCGCGCCTCGCTCGGCGCCCGCTGGCCCTGGCCAGCAGCCGAGCCACCGTCGACCATCGGCTGGCTGAGCTCGGAGCGACCTTCCGAGCCCGAGCTGCCCTGGGCCACGCCAGCATCCATGTTGGGCTCGGGCTGCGGCGAGGCTCCAGCGCGCGTCGCCTGGGCACCCAGGCTCGCCTGCGCGCCTGGGGTTGGCGGGGTCGCGCCGCCTGGCTGGTCGACGGCGTCGTACTGCAGCGTCGCAAGCTCCGCGGCGGCCCCTAGTGGCTGCGTCTCTGGCAGAGTGTCCTGCTGGGCGGCGATCGCGAAGATCGGCACGCTGTCGAGGTCGGCAGGCTGGCTGATGTTGTCGTCGCCGCGAGCGCGGAGCTGCCACCGCCGATGCGGCCGAATGGGCTGCTCATCATGTTGCACGGGCTCGCGATCCAAAGTATACTGAACAAATTCGTCGAGTGTCGGGGTCGGGCGTACCCAAGGCTTGGTCGCAACTACAGTCGGAGTCCGGCTGGCTGGCTGAACTGCGATCGGGCCCTTGTCGACGACTGTCTGTGTCTCCTCGACGTCGCTGTCGCTCAATGAGACGGGTTGGTCCGGCCCAGCTGCGTCACGCTGGGATAGCTGCTCGAACCCGTGGCTCTGGCGATCCTCGAGGCAAGCATACGGGCGACGCTGCATACACATATATACATATATATATATATGTATATATATGTGTGTGTTTGTGTGTGTGTGTGCGTGTGTGCGTGTGTGTGTGCGTGTGTGCGTGTGTGTGTGTGTGTGTGTGTATGCGCGCGCGCGTGTGTGTGTGTGTGTGTTTGTGTGTGTGCGTGCGTGTGCGTACGTGTGTGCGCGCGTGTGCGTGCGTGCGTGTGTGCGTGCGTGCGCGCATTGTGCGTGTGCGTGTGTGTGTGTGTGTGTGTGTGTGTGTTTGTGTGTGCGTGTGTATGTGTGTATGTGTGTGTGTGTGCGCGTGCGTGCGTGCGTGCGTGCGTGCGCGCGTGCGTGTGTGCCTGTGCGTGCCCTGTGCGTGCGTGTGCGTGAGTGTGCTTTTGCGTGCGCGTGTGCGCGTGCGCGCGTGTGCGCGTGTGTGCGTGAGCGTGCGCGTGCGCGCGCGTGCGTGTGTGCGCGCGCGCGTGCGCGTGCGCGTGGGCGCGCCCGTGCGTGCGTGTGCGTGGTGGGGGGAGGGGGGCAATCGCAACGATTGGTGGTGCGGCTATCTCACCACCCTCCGTCTTGCCCCCTTCCACGCGGGGGCCACGCGTTGTCCACGTCACCATCTTAAAGGGATTGGTCACCCCATTACTCGATAATGTTGCCCGCGGGATCCGAGATGACCGAGACCCCCCCCCCCTCATCCTCCAAAAGCTATCCCGTGGATTTGATGCTGCCTGTCCTGCTGGTCATTCTCCGCCAGGGCCCTGGGCGCCGCCGAAACGATGCGCACCGTCGCAACCTGTGGGAGAATGACGCAATGGGTCGGCACGCGGACGGAGGCTGAATCTTATAGAGAGGAGGAGGTGAGGGATGAGGAGGAGGAGGAGGAGGAGGGAGGGGGATGGAAAGGAGGATGAGGAGGGGGAGAAGGAGGAAGAGGGGGAGGAGGATAGTCGGGGAGTAGGCGGAGGCGGAGGAGGAGGAGGAGGACGAGGACGAGCACGAGGAGGAGGGCTGCGAAAGAGAGGGCGAGAGGAGTTGGTTCATCGGATTGCCCCCGAAGTCTGTTATCAAGGAATCCCCGCGCAACCCGAGCAGCTGCGCCCTCGGCGTCGGCCATTGAACCCACTTGTCGAGTGCCAGCCCTAACTTGCCGAGTGGCAGCGGAGAAACTCGAGGCCAAAATGCTCAGGACAGCATCGGGGTTCGATCGGTGTTGTCTGCGTTCGCATTCGAGTCGTTATCGCACGGTGTTCTGCATTCGTTCGACTCGCACTTGCATCGAATGAATTATTTCAATGATCGGGGTCCGATGCCCGCTAGCACCCACTGCCCCCCTGGTCGCCACGGCTGGACGACTCCCGAAATAGCTACGCCGAATCGCCACGGCTGGACGTTGCCCTCCTCTTCGCCACGGCTGGATTGCCAACGTGCACCGAACGCCCCGAGTGGCTACAGTCGGGGCCGTGAAGAAGGAACCCTTTTCGTTGGGGAGGGGCTCCGCGTTCCTTAAGTGTTTCGCAGTTTGTCTCAGGTTTTCCTTATGTTTTCGATCGGAAGTCGAAACTAAACGTATAGAAAAAAAAAAGGCCTCGTTCCTTATTTTGGGTTCCTTGGGTCAAGGCCCCGACTGCATAGCATTCGTTATCTTCCGCGATGGGGCATCTAATTGGGCATCTAATCCTTTCGTTGCGAAGCTTTTTCCTCTGGCCTCTTTTCAACTCCCACGTTCTTCTAGACAACTGTCTAGATCACCAGCCCGACGGGGCTGCCCGAATCAAACCCTACATGTCCAGCGTGAATGGCCCCTCGGGCGAGGGGGGCCTCGGCCTCGCTGGTGGGCGCGCCGCTGCGTGCCTCTCAGGCACTGGCGACCCAGCGGCCTGCTTCGGGTCGGGGGTCTTGGGCGCCGTCGTGTTCGTCTTCCCCTGGCCCTTGGTGTTCTGCCCCTGGCCCTTGCCCGAGATCTCGATCGTCGCGCCGTTGGCCATCACGGTGTCGCCCGCGCCGATGGCGACGCCCTTGCCCCTGCCCCCGACCTCGCCGATGTTCGCGCCCTCGGAGTTGCCCTCCACGATCCCCGAGTCGCCCTCGCCGATGTTCTGGCTCTCGTCCGCGATCGAGTCCTCGCCCTCGCCGATGTCCTGGCCCTCGTCCATGATCACGCCCTCGTCCTCGCCGATGTTCTGGCCCTCGTCTACGATCACGTCCTCGCCCTCGCTGATGTGATGGCCCTCGTCCGCGATCACGCCCTCGCCCTCGTCGATGTTCTGGCCCTCGTATACGATCGCGTCCTCGCCCTCGCCGATGTCCTGGCCCTCGTCCGCGATCACGTCCTCGCCGATGGCCTGGCCCTCGGAGCCCCGCGGACGCTTCGCACCTCCTAGGGAAAACCAATGTGTAAGATGTGGGGCCCAACCATCTTACATGCCCGCCCCTCCATGCGAAGGGGCGCGGATTACCGTATCAGCTCAGGACCGTTTCGTCTAGGTTCAAACATTGGAACAGTTGAAAAGCTTGCCGGCCTGACCCCGCCCTCAGGAGAAGCCAGATCATTTTCAAGGGGGGGGGGGGAGGGCATAGCACATGGAAGACGGTTGGCATTGAGGAATGGTGTGTGGACGAGGGTGACGATCGAGGGAGGTGAGGAGGATGAGGAGGAGGAGGAGGAGGAGGAGGAGAAGCAGGAGGAGGAGGCGAAGGATGAGTAGGAGAACGACGAGGAGAAGCAGGGTGAGGCTCGAGGAGGAGGAGGAGGAGGAGGCGGAAGAGGCAGCGAAGGAGGAGGAGGAAGAGGAGGAGGAGGAGGAGGAGTTAAGGAAGTAGGAGGTAGGTTGGCTCCTTCTGCTGATGCCCTTGCCGCTGCTGGCCTCTTCTTCATCGCCAGCTTCCCTTTCATGAGCATGGTCTGCTGCGCCTTCTCCAGCAGCGCGTCCTCTCTTGTGATGGTGTTGTTCGCTAGGCGCGTCGCTACGTCGTTGCACCAGGCCATCGCCAACTTCTCGCCATCATTGATGTTCTCTGCGAAGTCCTAGCTGGAAAATTCGGCTGGCCGACGACGATTACGACTACACCCTGCGAGATGCTTAAGAAATCATTGGTTAAGAAATTCATAGTCTCAGAAGTTGAATAAAAACCCCAAAAAACTATTCAAATCTTAGGATTTACATTGAAACATTAAGAATCAACGAGACTCTGGCCGAAAATTTAAGTTTTCTTAAGCATCGCCTAAGGTGCACGACGCTGTCCTGTATCACGCCTTCCCCCTCCACTCCTCCAACTCCTTCCCTTCCTCCTCCTTCCACGTGTTGCTGAGGGGCCCTCGGGTCCGCCACGTCCATCTGCAAGACCTGCCAGCCGTCCTGCATGATCCTGGCCAGCCGTTGAGGAGGAAAGCCCTTGCGGTTGTTGTTCCTGGCTGGTCCCCCGCATTTTTTTTCTCTCTCTCTCTCTCTCTCTCTCTCTCTCTCTCTCTCTCTCTCTCTCTCTCTCTCTCTCTCTCTCTCTCTCTCTCTCTCTCTCTCGTTCTCTGCCCCCCTTCCTAGGTTCTCCTCTTCACTTCTTTGTTCCTCTCCTCTTCCCCTCTCCTCCTCGTCCTCCTACTCCTCCTCATCCTCCTCCTCCTCCTGCTCCTCGTCCTCCTCCTCCTCCTCCTCCTGCTCCTCGTCCTCATCCTCCTTCTCCTCCTCCCTCCCTTCTCCTCCTCCTACTCCATCCCATTCAACTCCTCTCCCCAGTGTTTTTTTCAAATTGCTTTTGCCCCAGTCGGTCTTGAACGACGTGGAGAAGTGCGTCTCCTCGGTCTTGATATTCACCAGCTCGATCCCCTCTGTCTGCGCACTCTTCTTGCCCTTGCCCTTGCCTTTCGTCTTCTTGCCGACCGCGTCGACGCGTTGCTCGATGGGCGCACCCTGGAACTGCATGACGATGGCCTCAACGGGCGGAGGATGGAGGATGGGGGTTGGCAGGATTGAAAGGAGAAGGGCGATGACGACAAACTGAGAGGAGAGATGCCCCGACGCCTGCGGCACACTGCGCGTGAGCCCGTCGGACCACTGGGCAATCATCGCGTCCGTGGGGAGCGCGTTCTTCGGCGGGTGCATGATCTGGCAGTAATCCTTATACTGATTGTTCCGGATGCGCTCGACGCGGAAGGCTTTCTTCAGCTCTTGGTCGTAATCGAAATCCCACTTCTGCTCGATGCCTTCAGGGGAAGGCGCCGACCCCCTCTCCTCCGCCATCCACCCCCGTGGAAGCGAGGGGGGGGGGGAGAGGGAGAGAGAGAGAGAGAGAGAGAGAGAGAGAGAGAGAGAGAGAGAGAGAGAGAGAGAGAGAGAGAGAGAGAGAGAGAGAGAGAGAGAGAGAGAGAGAGAGAGAGAGAGAGAGAGAGAGAGAGAGAGAGAGAGAGAGAGAGAGAGAGAGAGAGAGAGAGAGAGAGAGAGAGAGAGAGAGAGAGAGAGAGAGAGAGAGAGAGAGAGAGAGAGAGAGAGAGAGAAAGAAAGAAAGAAAGAGACAGAGTGCGAGAGGGGGAGGAAGAACATTGCACGGAGGAGTGAGGAACCCGAGGAAGAATACGAGGAAAAAGAAATTCATAAGAATAATAGGTCGACGCGGAAGACGGGGACGAGGGATAGGACCTGACCCTGCAAGGGCCAATGGCCGAAACCGTACCAGATTTAACTGTGCCGATCGGTGCCATTTGTTGTTTTGAAGCTCTGGTTTTGGTCGGCCCGCGCGGGCCGTCGTCAGCGCCAGAAGCCTCGCCGCCTGGGCCCTCGCCACCACCGTGGCTACCGTCGTCGCCTGGGCCCCCGTCGTGATTCTCATCACCCTCTCCATCTGGGACTTCTGGCCTGATCGGCTTACTCTTCTCACGAACCGGCCTCCGCGGCCCATCGCAGCCCTTCCCCTTGCCTCGGGACCCCCCCAGAACCACGAATCTGGGCTTGGTCGCAGGCTCGCGCGAGGCCCTCTGGTTCTGCGAGGGCGGCGGGCTCTGCTTCAGGGTCAAGCCGAGGCCGCACAGCTGGAACCATTTCGGGGGGCGTCTGGGAGCGCGTAGGTTTGGCAATAGCTGGCTTCCCACCCCCTCCAGGTCTTGCAATGATCCTATTCTGTGACATGCACCCCATCTGTGATCCCTGCGCGTCTCCTCCGCCACCTCCTCCTTCTCCTCCTCGTCCGCCTCCTACTCTCCCATCTCCGTCCCATCGTCCTCATCTTTTTCTCTCTCCTTCCCTCCTGCTTCTCGACCTCCTCTCCCCCTTCACCCTCATCCTTCTTAATCGAAACGGCGTGTCCTGCTGTGCCTGGCCGCGTGCCTGAAGAGCGTTCTCAATCTCTTGCCGTTCTCTTCCGCCCAATCGTCCAGCTCGTCGGGCGACAGCGGGAACCTCGGAGCGAGTGTTGTGTCTCTCATCTCTTTTTTTTTTCTTTTCTCTCTCTCTCTCTCTCTCTCTCTTCTCTCGCTCTCTCTCTCTCTCCTCTCATGTTTATACTTCTCTCTATATTTATTTCTCTAGTTTTTTTTGTTTTTCTCTCTCTCTCTCTCTCTCTCTCTCATATATAGCTCACTCTCTGTCTTTCACCTCCCCTATTCCCTGCTGCTCTGCACCGTCGACGCCCCCGCTCAGAGAGAGAGAGAGAGAGAAGAGAGAGAGAGAGAAAGAGAGAGAAAGAGCGAGAGATAAAGACATGGCAGACAGAGAGAGTGAGAGAGCGACAGAGAGAGAGAGAGAGAGAGACAGAAAAGAGAGAGAGAGAGAGAGAGAGAGAGAGAGAGAGAGAGAGAGAGAGAGACAGCGAGAATGAGGGATAGAGAAAAAGAGACAGAGAGCGAGAGAGAAAGAGAGAGAGAGAGAGAGAGAGAGAGAGAGATTGCGCGTAAGCCGAGAGAGAGAGGAAGCGACAGCTAAAGACAAGGAACCCGCGGTCACTGGCGATGATCTTCAAGCCATCCTCGAGCGACAGCGGGCGGAAGCTACAGTTCGGGGACGCTGTGCGAGCAGCCTTCCGCTGGCCCGATCGCGGGCACCACCATTGTGAAAATGCCCCCCTGGCGGCAGAAGACCCTAAACAGCGCAACCGCCGACGACCGAGCCGACGTCCGACGCCGTCGTCGGCGTCGTTGTCGTCGTCGCCATCGTCGTCGTTGTCGTCTTCGTCGTCGTCTTCTCGGGCCCCGCCCCCTGCGGCTCCCTCCCCGACGAACGAGCTGAAGGCGTTCGTGACCAGAATTTCGGAAAGTCGGATCCAACCGTGGCGACGCCGTTTGCGGATCTCCCTGGGCTCCGCAGCTCCTCCTCGCCACTTCCACCGACCGACCACCGACCGACTGCCGACCGATCGACTACCAATAACGCGACGACGACGACGACAACGATGACGACGACCATGACGACCGACGACCGACGACGACGACGACCGAAGACGACGACGGCCGATGACCGATGACGACCCACGATTGACCCGACAACTGGCCACCGAAGACGACCGAAGGAGAACCGACCGAAAACAGGCGGAGTCGTCGAGAGACTGGGCCTAATTAGTGGCGCGAGGATCCGCATTTTGGAGGGGGCCGGCTTGCTCCTGACAGGGTTCTTGGGGTACTGGATGAATCCAACCTGCTGGCTGGCCAACCCCCCGCCCTCCAGGAAAATATTGGTGCGAGCACAAAGGACAGGCGAGGCGAGAGAGGAAGAGGAGCAGGGCGACGGAAGAAACACTGAGGTGGCGGAGGACGAGGACGGGGACGAGGATGAGGAGGAGGGTGACGAGGAAGAGGACGACGAGGGTGAAGAGGATCGGCACAGCCTTGGTCACCACTGGCCGAAGTGCTTCAACTATGGCGGCGGTGTCTGCAAAGCGCGGTTCTTTCGCCTTGCACCTCGGCGCGTGGCCCGCTGAACTCGAGCCGGACATGCTCTGGGCCGAAGAGGGGGAGAGGGGGCGAGAAGCCGGAGCTCTCGCATCTGCCACGCCCAACAAAACAACTAGGACCCCTGTTTGCAGGGAAAGTCCGCCGATCCCGCAGAATCACAGGCCGTAGTTGTCGTGAACGCCGCACATTGTGATTTCGCCTCAGCGCGTGCTACATTCTTGTCGTCCTACACAATTATTTTCAACCCCTGTTTGCAGGGAAAGTCCGCCGATCCCGCAGAATCACAGGCCGTAGTTGTCGTGAACGCCGCGCATTGTGATTTCGCCTCAGCGCGTGCTACATTCTCGTCGTCATACACAATTATTTCAACCCCTCTTTGCAGGGAAAGTCCGCCGATCCCGCAGAATCACAGGCCGTAGTTGTCGTGAACGCCGCACATTGTGATTTCGCCTCAGCGCGTGCTACATTCTTGTCGTCATACACAATTATTTTCAACACCTGTTTGCAAGGAAAGTCCGCCGACCCCGCAGAGTCACAGGCCGTAGTTGTCGTGAACGCCGCACATTGTGATTTCGCCTCAGCGCGTGCTACATTCTTGTCGTCATACACAATTATATGCACAGTCGCACACGCATACATTATATACAAGTGTGTACAACCGATAAAACATGAAATGCGTATACATGCATACATACATATACACATATATATATACATCCATACATACATGCATACATATATATATATGTATATACATGTATATATATATGTATATATGTATGTACACAGCTAAACATAACAGTTAACACTACTATGCACATACCATGTATACATATATATATGTATATATATACATATATATGTGTGTAATAATATGTTTGAATGCATGCACGGGTGTACGTATACACACGCATGTTCGGTGCGAGTGATACGTCGTTGATGATGGTTGTGAAAAAACGAAAAGGCGCACTGCGCAGCGATAGGGCGCAAAAAAAAAAACGCGCCCTTTCGCAAACGCAGCCGCGAAAAAGAGCCGGATGAAAAGGCGCACCGACCCTGTGGGTACCCAGACGGGTTTCCGTGTATACCAACATTCAATGTCAGATGGCACCAGAGGTGGTGTTTGGGTTGATAGTTATATCCCAGATCTCCCAGGATGGCCAGATGCCGCAAGGCCGCGTCCAAGAGAGTCTGTCTGTCTGCCCTTGCCACTTTTGCAGGCGATCTCTTGATCGTCATCATCCATTCAGCCAAGCACTCTCCTGCCGCCTGCAAGTCTCTCCCTATGCCCTGCGGGTGCCTTTTGCACCAGTCGGTGGCCCACCATGCTAGGGGGGCCGTCTCCGCAGCTTTTGTTTTTAGGTCTGGGCTCTTGCGTGAACCCAACATTTTTGTTGTCAGCGCTTGTAGCTGGTAGCTCTGGTCTACCCCCCGCTCTCGGTGCCAAATTTTCAAGTCGGCGAACAGGCGGCGGACGGTGACTTCTTTTACCGTTGCCGCTGGGAGGGGCGCCTGGTATACATTGTCTGTGATGGCGTGCCAAATAACATGCTGACAATACCTCTGCGAGATTCCAAGGTGCACTGCGTGCAGCGCGTCGATGCATATGTTGGCGGGCGTCGTCCCCAGCCCATTCGAAAAGAGCGAGCACCTGCGGACAATCTTGTCGGTACATCTCTTCGCAACATCATAATGCCGCCTCCAGAATACGACTGTGATCGGCAATCGCACGTGCTCCATGTCCCCGATGTCGGCCATGCCCCTACACGGTTCCAGGCGATCTCCTGCTTGGAGCCTCAATTCGGGAACATCGCTGCCAAGGGTGCGGCCCAACGCTTTGCGTTTCGGATCCCACTGCAGCCTCCCCTTGTTCAAGATCAGGTCCCTGGTGCGCTCCGTGCTGACATCCACTTTCACCTCGCACTTATTGCACTCCTCCTCGTACCAAGTGTTGGCCCGGTGCCCCCACTTGTGGCCCGCGAGGCAGATGCCCTCGTAGGTGTGCGTGGCTTCCTGCGAAGAACATGCCAGAAAAAATAAGAGGAGGAGGAGGAGGAGGAAGAGAAGGGAGGGGAGGAGGAGGAAGAGGAGGAGGAGGAGGAAGAGGAGGTGGAGGACGAGAGCGGGAGGGAGAAAGTAAACCTGAGAGGCCGAACCATTTGTTCTTCTCACGTCGTCCTCCCCCGTTTCCGTCCCCCTACCTCCTCTTCTCCTCCTCCTCCTCCTCGCCCTCCTCCCCATTCCTGCTGCTCCTCCTCCTGTCCGTCCTTGTTCCTGTTATTTCTAATGTCCCCTCACTCGTCCACGTCTTCCCCCCCCCCATAGTCTTTGGATTCCCCAGTTCCTTTTCCCTCCTCGAGTTCTCCCCACGTCCTCCTTCTCCTTCTCCTCCACCTCCTGCTCCTCCTCCTCCCTCCTCCTCATCCACCTCCTCGTTTTCTTCGTCCTCCCACTTCTCTCCCCCGCCTCCCCTCTACATCTTCATCAATCTACTTGTCCTACGTGGTGGGGTTGGGGTTGGGGGCCCATTGGCACCGAGCTCCTGCCGCGCGTCGCAGAATGGGCACGGCGAGCAGATGCTGGACCATGCTGGAAACGAGAGCGTGCTAGAAAACTCAGCCCAGTCTCCTTTGATCTGGCACACGATGTATCTGGCGCCAAGCTGGGGATCCAAAGCTCGCGCCTGCCCCAGCAGGGAGTCGCCTGGGTACTCGCTGTTGTCCCAACGCAATGCTGGGCGTTCGCCTCCCGCAGCTCCTTCGAGCGACCAAGCCACGCAATTCAAGGCCGCCCAGATGGAGCAATGGCCTCTGCAGCCGCACTTGCACTGCTCCCGCTTGGAGAGCACGCAGCATAGATGCCGCTTTCCAGTCTGCAAATTGTAAACCCAAACGCCGAGAACTGAGTCGGTTTTGCCCGCGCCAATCTGCTTCGTAGAGCGCACTCCGTCTACGTAAGCCGCTAACGGGTACACTGGCCGAGCGTCTCCAGGCAAGTGGCGAAGGTCGTGGCCCGTGAAGGCCGCCGACCAGTCAGCATCTGGCAGAGGATCACCCAATCCTCCAGCGAGGCGCTCAGCTTCTAGCACTTCGTGAACAGGCACGATAGGAATTCGTTTTATATTCCTTTTACCACCCACGAACATTGGCACATCTACCATGCAATATCCTGGAGCTGCTTCCGCCACAGGGAGTTTCTTATTCAACCAATCTTTGTATTTTCCACTCTGCAAACCTGGCCGCCTGCCGTACGTCTGGAGGTTGTCGCCAACGGCACCTGCACGGGCTGCCCAGTAGCAGGTCACGCAGAAGGACTTGGCGTCCATGTGGCCGCTAACGTATTGCCGCAGGAGCATCTCCTCGAGCTCTCGACTCGCGTTGAGCCGATCCCTGCGAACGGCCTCGATGTCATCATCGCTGCTGCCTCTGAAGTCGCGTTCGTCAGTTTCCCAAGATCTCAGGCGCTTCCACATAGAGGCTTGAGCCAAAATGGCTATACACGGCATCACAACCAGAAGAAGTGCGAAGCATTCGTGTGAGTTTTCTTCCTCGTCCTCCTCTTCCTATTCCTCCTCCTCGTCGTCCTTCTCCTCCTCCTCCTCATCCTACTCATCGTCCGCGCTCCTCCTTTTCCTCCTCCTCCTCCTCCTCCTCCTCCTCCTCCTCCCTACTTCCAACTCTGCCCTTCGTTTCTATATTCCTGCTCTCTTTTCCATCCCTCCTCCTCCAAACTCCCCCCTCCCTCCTTCCCTTCCATGTTTTGTGTCTGGACATCCAGATTTTGTGACACAGAGGGGCTCCGAACTGCTCGCAGGCGGTTTCGGGTGACATGAACCTCCAAAACTCAACATCTGATTCCTCAGAATCGGCCCCAGAGAACCTGACGGTTCCTGACGGTTCCTGGACGGTTTCTGGATGGTTTCTGACGGTTCCCGGACGCTCACCATCCCTGTGTTTTTACAGGGTCTGAGGCGTCAGCTGACGCTTCCTGACTCTTTCTTTATGGTTTCTTTACGTTTCCTGACGGTCCCCGCCCGTGGCGTTCCGGACGCATAGTCCGTCTGAAATCCGGTTCGAAAGTCGTTCCGGCTGATTTTTCCTATTTTTTCAGGTTTCGTCTGATTTTCTTGCTAGCGACCCATTTTTTTCGGATTTCAGTTGTCCGACTAGCAAATCTTTCGAACGTGGCCACACGCATCATCTTTCGACAGCGAATCGCCTCCTACACAGGATGCTGGCGGACATCAGCTCGATATAGCACCGTGGCACTACCCGCGTCTGCAGAATTCGAGCACAAAACTACAGAATTCGACTGAGTGTGGGGTTCAGGCATGAACGAGGGCAAAGAGCATTGTGTACTGCACGTGTCGCGCACCAGATCGGGGGCGAGAAACTCCCGCGGAGGAGGGGGAGGGGGAGGAGGAGGAGGAGGAGGAGGAGGAGGAGGAGGAGGAGGAGGAGGAGGAGGAGGAGAGGAGGAGGAGGAGGAGGAGGAGGGAGCAGAGAGAGAAGGAGGGGGTGGGAGGAGGAGGAGGAGGAGGAGGAGGAGGAAGAGGAGGAGGAGGAGAAGCAGGAGAAGGAGGATGACCCTCCAACCGTCCTTTCTATCACCTGCCGCTCCTCTTCCATCATCTCCCCTCCCGCCTATTCCTCGCCACCCATCCTCCCGCCCGTCCACCCCCGCCCGCCCCCTCCCGCCCGACCTCTCCTCTGGGCCCTCCCATGGTTCTTCCCCAGCCCCCTTGCCCGTCAAATAGGATTGGCGGGCTCGCACCTGACTGCGCGGCTGCATCTCAATGTGCAAGCAGCATGCAGCAAAGCTGCGCGGAAATCCAGAGATAGCGTGCATGGGGGACGAGGAAGAGGAGGAGGAGGAGGAGGAGGAGGAGGAGGAGGAGGAGGAGGAGGAGGAAAAGGAGAAGGAGGAGGAGGAGGAGAAGGAGGAGGAGAAGGAGGAGGAGGAGGAAAAGGAGAAGGAGGAGGAGGAGGAGGAGAAGGAGGAGGAGGAGGAGGAGGAGCAGGAGGAGGAGGAGCAGGAGGAGGAAGGGCAGGGGGGCGAAGAGGAGGAGGAGGAGGAGGAATCTCAGCAGGAGGAGCATCAGGAGGAAATGATGAGGAGACGCAGGGAGCGAAGGTAGGGAGCACGAGGAGCAGACGTAGGAAGAGGCAGAGGAGGCGAAGGAGGATGAAGATGAGCAGGAAAAAAATCATGAGGAAATGATGCGGGGAAGCAGGGAGCGAAGGAGGGGAGGGGGGACGTGGTGGAGGAGTCGGCGGAGGAGGAGGATTGCCATCTGCTCAAGCTGTTGCTGAATCACAAGTGGCGAGAGAACACATCACTCGGGCTCCGTCTCCTGCAGGGCCCACATCTCGTCATTGATCTCCTTCGTGCGGCGGATGCGCCTCACCACCGCCATGCAGGCATCTATGATGGTCTCCAGGTCCTCGATCTGCACGGCGATGCGCTCGAGGTTCTCCGTGTCGATGTCGGGCTCGTCCTGCTCGAGCGCGGCGGCCTTGCTGAAGGTGGGGTCGTTCTTGAACGCGTTGTCCAGCTCAGCAGCGCTGGTCCTCAGGGCGTCCTTCAGCGTGAAGTGCTTCTCCTTTGCGAAAGCCCAGCCCGTGTCCGTGGAGGAGAAGCACTTCTCGATGATAAAGTTGGCATGCATCATCGTCGTCTTGTACTTCGTGAGGATATTCATGGCGTGCGTCTTGACGTTCTTCTCAGTGTTGGGCTTCTTGTTGGCCTGTCTCGAATTCCTCCCCGCCGCCTGCGGGGCCCCCACTGCGCCCGCCGATCCGCCCCTCAACCTTCAACCTGCCCTCCGAACCCCTTTCGGGGGGAGGGGGAGGAGGAGGAGGAGGAGGAGGAGGGGGGGGTGGAGGAGGAGGAGGAGGAGGAGAAGGAGGAGGAGGAGGATGGGCGGGCGCAATGGACATCCCCAACCACCTTCGCCTTCGCCTTCGCCTTGCTGCCCGAGCCAGGCCCCCCAGAAGGCTTGCGCTCTCGAGAGCCTGCTGCAGGGAGCTTCTGTGGCGTCGGCCTCCAGGCCCCCGCTGGCGATCCTGGCTTGGGCTGCGGCGTCTCCGCTGGAGTTCCGGCGCTTGCTGCTGGTGCCGCGCCGCCGCCGCCGCCGCCTGCGTCCGCGCTGCCCGCGACGCTGATGGCTGGCCCAGCGCCGCTCGGGTTGTTCCGCTCCCTCTGCTGCTCTGTCCACGAGGTCTGGTTGATCTCATGTTCCTCCCTGCTGAGGTAGCGGAACTCGATGCGCTTGCTGAATTCGTTGAACATGACCCATGGCGCACCGCGCTTGATGCACTCGCGTGCGATGTTCAGGCAACCCCTGATGACGGCGGCCGAGTGGTGGCCGCCCTCCCTGGCGATCATGGCGTCCAGGTTGAGCATCGTGCCCTTCTTCACCGTCTTGGTGGTGCGCTCCTTCACCTTGGTCCGAAGCTCCTGCGGATGCGCGAACGATTCGCATGAAGAGAAAAGAGGAGGACGGAAAGCAGGTCCGGAGGAGTAGGGCGAGAACAAGGGGGGGGGCAGGGGAGGAACTGCTGGAGGAGCGCGAGAGGAGGTGGAGGAAGATGAGAAGGAGGAGGGGGAGAAGAAGGGGTGGACAGGATGGGATGTCCTCTTCCTCCTCCTCCTCCTCCTGCTCCTCCTGCTCCTCCTCCTCCTGCTCCTCCTCCTCCTTCTCCTCCCTCCTCCTCTTCCTCCTCCTCCCCCTTCCTCTTCCTTTCTTCGTTGGACTTCCTTCAGTCCTACTCCCTCCCTCATTCCTCCCTTTGTGATGCTCCGATGATGTTTTTTTTGGTTCGCGATCAGTCGAACATGCCGAGCTGCGGTGGCTCGATCGTCCTTTTTGTGATCGGGCTGCTGGCAGGCGCCTTCTGCGGGCTGCTGGCAGGCGCCTTCGTCGGGCTAGGCGTCCTAGGCGCATGCGACGCAGGAGCTACGGCAGCTGGCCTCTTAATGTGTGCGCCCGCCGAGTCCAGACTTGCGCTGGCATCGGCGGCGGCTGGCTTTTTTGGCAACTGGCCCGCTGGTCTCAGCGGCGGCTGGACGCTTCGCGAGGGCCTTTGCACTCACACCCGACTGCTGCACGAACTTGTTCTTCAACTCCACGCACTGGTGCCTGTCGATCTCTTGCTTGTAGAGCTGCTGCGCAACGTTGTTCATCCACTTCACCATGGCGTCTTCGTCGCCTTTGAAAAACTTCAGATTGATCTGCATGATGTGGCCATCTCCGTCCTTCAGCGTGCACAGCCGCTGCTTGTCACCTTTGGGTGCATCCCAGCGTAGCCCCACGATGACGTCGCCCTCTTTGAACAGCCTGCTGCTGCTGCCGCTGCCGCTGCTCTTTGTCGTCGACGGCTTGGCCGAATCGTTGTACCTCTGCACCGTCATCTCGGGCACCTTGCGGGTGGTGCCGTCCTTCCACGTTGCGATGCACGCGTCAGTGCGGTGGGCGTTCGGAGGAGGCTCCAAGGTTTCGCTGCACTCAGGCAAGGCCTTTGGCAAACCACATGACACTCGATATGCGAGCCCCATCTCCTTGTCGAAGTTGCAGTCGAAGTCCTGGGTCGCCGCGGGCCTTCTCGTCGGAGCCGCTTCCTCCACATCGGAAGGGTCGACCTCCTCGTCGCCAACCGCGGCCTCCTCTTCCCCGCCCTCGTCCTCCTGGTTGGCCCCCCCGTCCTCTTGGCTGCCGTCGTGCTCGAAGCCAGCGTCGATGAACCACTGGGAGGGCTTGGACTTCTGCATTCGCACTTGTCTCAGCAACGTTCGCAATCGCTTGCCCAACGACTCAGCCCATGCCTTCTTCTCCGATTGTTTGATGCTGATCTGGCCATCCGCGACAAGCTGTTTCATGCACATCTCGGCCTCCAACTTTTTTCACGTTGCATGACGGCCTCACCTGCGCGAGAAAAAAAAGGAGGAGGATTGCAGAGGGAGGGGGGGGGGGAGGAGGGGGGGAGAAGGAAGAGGAGGAGGAGGAGGAGGAGGAAGAGGAGGAGGAGGAGGAGGAGGAGGAGGAGGAGGAGGAGGGGAAAGGAGGAGGAGGAGGAGGAGGGGGAGGGGGGGGAGAGGAGGAGGAGGGAGGAGGAAGGGGAGAAGGTGGAGGGGGAGGAAGAGGAGGCCGAGGAGGAGGAGGAGGAGGAAGGGGAGGGGGAAGAGGAGGAGGAGCAGCATGAGGAGGAGGAGGATGAGGAGGAGGAAAAGGAGGAAGGAGGATGAGGAAGTTTACGGGATTAGGACGGGGGAGGAGGAGGGGGAGGAGGAGGAGGAGGAGGAAGTTGACAGGGGGGAAGAAGAAAAATAAACGCTCCCTCGTGTAACCTTTGTCACAGCGACCACCAGGTCCTTGTGTGATATGATGCCCTGCTGGTCCAGGTGCGCATCCTGCGTGTCCTCTGAAAACTTGATGAAGTTCGCATTCGTGGCAAATGGTTGGATCGCGAGATATAGGCCCTCGTCTAGCTTAATGGACATCGCGTCTGAAACTCTTGAGCCAAAACCGCTACGGAAACGTGATAGGTCGGGGGCCCGCGTTCGTCGTTGTGTTTGGGTTTCAGGGGGGGCGTCAGCGAAGCCCGTGATTGAATCGGCGATGCATCGATCACACAACACTCGTCGTAGACATCGACGTCGACGCCGACGTCGACGACGAGGTCGACGACGACGTCGACGGCGAGGGGGGCCCGCACAACGCGGCACAGGAGACCCCGCGCGCGAGGTCGAGGAGGATGATGATTTTGGGCGAAGGGGGAACATATGAAGTCTTACGCGGGGGGGGCCAACGTCGACTCGAACGGTAATCTCGTCACCCCTCGACCTATAACTTGCAGGCTTCAGCCGCGTTCGCCGCCGGACCCCATCAGGCGGAAGATGCGGGGCCAGGGGGGAGGAGGAGAAGGAGGAGGAGGAGGAGGAGGACCAGCAGCAGCAGCAGCAGGAGGAGGAGGATGAGGAGGAGGACGAGGACGAGGAGGAGACGGTGGAGAAAGCAGCGGAGGGGCGGGGGGGAGATCAGGAAGAGGTGGGAAGAGGTGCGGGGAGCGCAGGTTGACGAGAGAAGCAGATGAGGAGGGGGAGGAGGAAAGGGAGGAGGAGGTGGACGAGAAGGAAGGCGAAGGGTGGTAAGGAGGAAGACGACGAGCCTGAGTGAGGGGATGAGGCGACGGAGGAAGATGAGGAAGATGACGAGGGATCCAGAGAGAGGAAGGGCGACCCAGAGTTGGATGCGGGGCAGATCTTACTTACAGTTGAGGTCGGGGTGCCCGCGAAAAAATACAATGAGGAGGACGGTGGTAATATGTGGAGGAGGGGGAATTAGGGTGATGAGAGGATGAGCATCAAGGAAAAACGATGAGTAGAACGGGGCAAGGGTCTCGAGGCCTCTTGAGCCCGAAGGGGCCTCCCGTGGAGCCCGTCACCACTCTCAGCAAAGAGCCCTCGTAATCCTCATCCTCATCCGCGTGAATCCTTGGTCTTACCTCCTTCCTCCTCCAGCCTCCTCCAGCCTTGACCTCCTCATTTTTCCTCGTCTTATCCTCCTTCCTCTCGTCAGCCTCCCCTCGTCTACTCATGGCGGGCGTCTGTCCTCGTACACATCCCACTTCT
The DNA here is from genome assembly GCA_963575745.1 of Prorocentrum cordatum. Classification (NCBI taxonomy): domain Eukaryota; class Dinophyceae; order Prorocentrales; family Prorocentraceae; genus Prorocentrum; species Prorocentrum cordatum. The sequence continues at coordinate 216,465 of CAUYUJ010015244.1, forward strand.
GCGCCGCCCACGCCATCTTGAGCCGCTTCTTCTCGGCCCTGTCTGCCTCGTCGAAGGCCCGCTGCTCGTCCTGCCGCTTATCCAAATATCGCCTGAACCGTGCGCCCATGGCGGAGTCCATGGGGAAGTTGAAGCCAGCCTGGAAACAGTTCTCGAGGACCTTGTCTGGCTTGAATTTGGACTCCTCGTCGTCGCCTCCGAAATCGGCAGTCTTGCCGTCGCGCTTCTGGTCGGACATCTCGTTCGTCAGCATGGCCTCGAGCATGCTCATACCTCCGTCTTTGCTGCCGCTCTCGACCATGGCCAACGCCAGCTCCTCCTGGGCGTCGCTCTTGGCGAAGTCGGGCAACTCCTTGTCCGGCATCTGCGACAGCAGCTCCATGTCATTCCCTCGGGGTGTAGCCTGAGGTTCAGGAGGTGCGACGGCACGGGTGTCGGGCGGTGCCGCGCTGGGCGCGGCGGCGGGCGCTGCCGCGCTGGGCACGGCGGCGGACGCTGCCGCGCTGGGCACGGCGGCGGGCGAGGCCGCGCGCTCTTGGTCAGCAGGAGTCTGGAGCGGCGGCGTCGGCACCAAGGCCCTCGCCGCGCCCTCTGCATGTGCAGGCGGGCGCGGCGTCGGCGACAACAGCGGCGGCCTGGATGCCTCGCCAGCGCCTGGAGGCGCGGGTGGCGTCGGCGCCTCGGCGCCCTCTCCACGTGAGAGCTCACGTGTTTTAGCTCTCTTATTCGCCCTCTCCTCCAGCTTTGCGTCGTACGACTCGGTCCAGCGGTCCTGCTGCTGCGACTCCTCCGTGTCCGAGGCGCCCACCTCGACCCCCTTGTTCGTGCTCGGCGCCCCTGCCACGGTGAGCAGCTCATCGAGGGGGACATCGTCGGGGAGCGTGGCGGCATCGAAGATGGACGGCGGCTGGACCTCTCGTTGCTCAGCACCTGCTTGCGCCTCGCTCCAGGCGCCATGGCGCCTTGATGGGGACGGCGCGGGGGAGGCCTCTGGCATTTCCTCGTCGGCCGAGTCCGTAGTATCAACGTCGATCGGCTTTTGCTTGACAGGCTCTGCGTCAGGCATCCAATACTCCATGCGGATCTCGCCCGTCTTCCTGTCCTGGCCCCAGTTGATGATCTGCGCGCCCGTCTTCCTGAACGCCTCTAGATCGCCCTTGCTGCGGAGCATGCACGTTCTATGCGCCATCTCCGTGGTAGGTGTCGCACGCGAAAATTGCCGAACTACTAGCGAGCCAGACTATACTTGAGCCAGAGAGGCTACGTGTTTGCGTTTATTGTTTGGTTGTTTGTTGTTTGTTTGTTTGAGAGGCTACGTGTTTGCTGTTTGAGAGCCCTCGCCCGATTTTAAATCGCTATATAGTCGCCCATGCGAATCTACGTCCGCTGCGCGGATCTCTCGAGAGACGAATGCGGAGGGGGGGGATCTACGATAAACCGAGCGCGAGGGGTGGAAAAGGTCAGAAATTGTCGAGGACGTCTCACGCGGGAACACCGAATGCTTATATCGATATAAGATAAGTTGTGTGAGCTATATACTATAATTTATCGGGTTGGAAAATAACTATTCAACAGCGCATCCAGAATCTAGAGTAAAGCTACAACTTGGGGGGATCATCCAGAATCTGGAGTCATGGAATGGTTTCGGATGATCATCCGGAATCGAGATGAACAAGACCTCTGGGAAACGGAATAATAATAACGAAATTGATAGTACTCGTAACAATGGTATTCGTAGTACGAGCCGTAGTAGTAGTAGCAGCACAAATATTAACAGTCGCATTAATTTTCACAGTCGTAGTATCGCTAGTAGTAAAGTGGTTTTCGCAGTCGTAGTAGTAGTAGTAGTTGTTGTCGTCGTTGTAAATGCTGTTGCAATAATAACAATAATACCAACAGACCCGTCCGTTTGCCCAGACGGCTGCGGCGTCGTCTTCTTTGTTACCCGTGATGCGTACTCTTCTGTTAAATGTTGTCATGGTGTGCGTTGCTGTTTGAGCGTTCCCCTGTACTCGTCACTTTCTGTCGCTTTCCTTCCTTCGATATCCTCCCCCTGGGGCCCATGGGAGGGGGCCAGAAAACCAAGACACTGAGAAAACCTGGCCAAGCGCTGTTTTTTTTCTAATGTGTCTGGTCTGGGGGCTCAAAAAAGCTGGTCAAGTTTTTTTGTTGCTGATGATCCTGGGCTGGGGGCCCGCAAAACCTGGCCAGGCGTTTTTTTTGTTTGGTTTGCCTGGTCTGGGAGCCCACGAAACCGACCCTGGAGGTATGGGGACTTGCGAACTACTGCCGTCAGATCAGAAAAAGCAAAACAACAGCAATGCCCGGCCAAGTTTTGTGAGCCCCCAGGCCTGCAAAAACCACAAAAAAAAACAACGCCTGGCCAAGTTTTGTGGGCTCCCAGACCAGACCCCCCCCCAAAAAAAAAAACACGCCCGGCCACGTTTTCTAAGCTCCCAGACCAGAAAAGCCAGAAGAGCGAACCCCTGGCCAGGTGTTCTGAGTACCTGCAACAAAAACAACGCCTGGCCAGGTTTTCTGAGCTCCCAGGCAAAAGAAAAGAGAGAAACAACAGCGTCTGGGCAGGTTATCGGGAGCTCGCAGGCGCAATGTTTCCTGTGTGTCGGAAGCGCAATCTTTCCTCTCTGTCGGAAGCGCAATGTTTCCTCTTTGTCAGAAGCGCCAGGCTTCATGTTTGGTTGAACGCAGTGTTTTGGATTCATCGAGGCGCAATGCTTCGTCATCGTCGGAAGCGCAATGCTCTGGACCCGCCGAAGCGCAAGGCTTCGTGCTTGTCGGAAGCGCAATGTTTCCTCCTCGTCGAAAGCGCAATGCTTCCTCCCTGTCGGAAGCGCAATGTTTCCTCCTCGTCGGAAGCGCAATGTTTCCACTCTGTCGAAAGCGCATCCTCCTCGTCGGAACGCAACGCTCTGGACCCGTCGAAGCGCAAGGCTTCGTGCTTGTCGGAAGCGCAATGTTTCCTCCTCGTCGGAATCGCAATGCGTCCTCTCTGTCGGAAGCGCAGCGTTTCCTTCTCGTCGGAAGCGCAATGTTTCCTCTCTGTCGGAAGCGCAATGTTTCCTCCTCGTCAAAAGCGCAAGGCTTCATGTCTGGCGGGACGCAGTGTTTCGAAGCCATCGAAGCGCAATGCTTCGTCCCCGGCGGAACAGTAACGCTTCCGTAGCTTTCCGCGTGGTCGAGCACTTCCCTCTTCGCTCCTGCACCCTCCACCTAAACCCGCGCCCTCGCCATGCTCGCCCTGACGGGTTACGCGGCCAAGACCCAGCACCCCGCGAAGGCGAGCACAGGCTGCGCCAACCCGGACATGACCGCCGCTTCCGGCCACTACGCTGTCATGCTCGACGGCGTCAGCGGCGCCCCGCCGCCAATGACCCCCGAGGGTCTGGCGCGGGACATGCGCCGTCACGAGGCTGCTGAAAAGCAAGCTGGCGCGGAAGACGGCTGCCATGTTGCGCCGCCACTGCCGCGACAAAACCTCAGCTGTCCAGGAGACGAAGCTGCACTTGAAGCTCGCGGCGGGGGGTAATAGCGCCGAATCGCTGCAGGAACACATCAAAAACACATTGCGCCGAGTCGGCAATGTGGGCCGCCACAACGCCGCCGAGCTCAAGAAAGCCGTGCAGACATTGTCTGGCGCTGCCTTGCTGAGGCGGGCGGGTCTAGCGAGCGTGCTTGATGCGCTGCGTCGGTACAGGGTTAGGTGCAGTAGCGGCGCAGCGCAGATGGCGCCGAAGGACTGCTTCCGCGCGGGATTGTGCAAATGGGCCCAGGCCTAAATAATCCTCTCGTGTGTCAGCTAGCTGCATGTGCGTTTTGCCGTAGATGCAGTTGCCGCCTCGGCATCAGATCGCGCGCGAATGGGGCGCGTGCAACAGAAAAACAGTGCGCCCTCCTTTCACATACCCACCCCATCTCTATTGTCTTGGTGCGCGTGCATGATCTTTCTGATTCGTGTGAATTGACGGCGTCGCGCACGACGCGCGTCTGGGGGTTGAGAAGAGGAGAACAAGGCGGACGAGGAGGGGGATAATCAGGAAAAGAAAAGGGATGAAGAGGAGGACCAGAGAGAGGATGAGGAAAAGAAGAGGGGGCGAAGAGGAGGACGATGCCCCCTCAGTCTGGGCAAACGGAGGGGTCTGGTCGCCAGGAAAGTGAGATTACTACCCGAAGAAGTTACAATAGTAGTAGTAGTAGTCGTCGTAGTAGTAGTAGTAGTAGTCGTCGTCGTCGTCGTAGTAGTAGGAGTAGTAGTAGTGGTAGTAGTAGTAGCAGCAGTGGTAGTAGTAGTAGTAGTAGTAGTAGTAGTAGTAGTAGCAGTAGTAGTAGTAGTAGTAGTAGTAGTAGTGGTAGTCGAGATCGTAGTAATCGAAGTCGTAGCCGTTGTAGTCGCAGGAGTCGTCGTCGTAGTAGTAGTAGTAGTAGTAGTAGCAGTAGTAGAAATAGTAGTAGTCGTAGTAGTGGTAGTAGACGTAGTAGCAAGACTAGTAATGTTAGTAGTTCTGGTCGTAGTAGTCGTCCGTGGTGGTAGTAGTGGTCGTGATAACACTACTAGTAGGCATGACTGTAGCAGAACTGTTAACAGTAGTGCTAGTATGAATAGTAGTAGCAGTAGTAGCACGAGCAGCAGTAGTCGTAGTAGTAGTAGTAGTAGTAGTAGTAGTAGTAGTAGTAGTAGTAGTAGTAGTAGTAGTAGTAGTAGTGGTAGTGGTAGTAGTAGTAGTAGTAGTAGTAGTAGTAGTAGTACTAGTAGTAGTAGTAGTAGTAGTAGTAGTAGTAGTAGTAGTAGTAGGGGTAGGCACCGTACTACGAATCAGACTGATCGGATCACATGCCGCATTTGTGGCCGTAGGGGTGGTAGCCGCAGTATGGTCGGAGGGGTTCCTGTGGCCTCAATGGCAGAAGTGAGAAATGTGGGGCAGTAGTGGAAGCAAAATCAGGTGTCGCGGTGGTGATAGCTGTACTAACGGTGATGTCCGTAACACCAATCGCCTGAATAGTGGGAATGTGATGGATGTGATCGTAGTCGCAGGAGCAATCATAATAATGATCGCCGTAGCCGTAGTAGTGATAGTAAGCGCAGTAGTAGTGGCATTGGCCTGTATCAAAGACGATGATAGTATAAGTCGTACGACCATACCAACTACTACTAATGCTCCTACTACTACTACTGCTACTGCTACGGCTACTACTATTACGACTAGTGTTAGCACTAGCCTTGGCAGTAGTAGTAGAAGTAGAAGGGTAGTAGCAGTAGTAGTAGTAGTAGTAGTAGTAATAGTCGTAGTCGTAGTCGTAGTCGTAGTAGTAGTAGTAGTAGTAGTAGTAGTAGTAGTAGTAGTAGTAGTAGTAGTAGTAATAGTAGTAACAGTAGTAGTAGCAGTAGTAGTAGCAGTAGTAGTAGTAGTAGTAGAAGTAGTCGACGTAGTAGTAGTGATGGTGGTAGTAGTAGTAGTAGTAGCAGTAGTAGTAGTAGTCGTAGTAGTAGTAGTAGTACTCGTAGCAGTACCAGTAGTAGTAGTAGTAGTAGTACTACTACTACTACCACTACTAATAAGAATACGGGTAGCCATAGTAATCGTAACCGTAATCATGGTAGTAGTAGCAGTAGTCGGAGTAGTCGTGGTAGTACGAATCATATTGATCGACATAATAATAACGTAACACTAGTAGTAGTCGTAGCATTGTTTGTACAAGAGGTAGTGCAAGCTGCAGTCGAGGTAATCCTAATAGTGGTGGTAGTAGTGGTGGTCGCATTCATAGTAATAGTCGTCGTAGTAGTCGTAGTAGTAGTAGTAGTAGTAGCAGTAGTAGTAGTAGTAGTAGTAGTAGTGGTAGTAGTAAGTGATAAGACTCGTAGCAATAGAAGTAAAAGTGGTAGTAGTTGCTGCCATGGTCATAGGAATAATAATAGTGGTGCAAATAGTAGTAGTAGTAGTAGTAGTAGTAGTAGTAGTAGTAGCAGTAGCAGTAGTAGTAGTAGTAGTAGTAGTAGTAGTAGTAGTAGGAGTAGTAGTAGTAGTAGTCGTCGTCGTCGTAGTAGTAGTAGTCGTAGTAGTAGTAGTATTAGTAGCAGTAGCAGTAGTAGTAGTAGTAGTAGTAGTAGTAGTAGTAGTAGTAGTACAAGTAATAGTAGTCGTGGGAAGAAAAAGAAGTAGTAGCGGTAGTAGTACTTGTGGTAGCCATGATATTTATGGTATTCGCAATACTCTGGGTCTGGATGCCACTAGGAACCGTCGGCGAACTCGTATGAACAATACAGGTAGCATTCGTTGCGCTGCGGTCCCAGTTGTCGGGGAAGTACGGGTGCTACTAATGGCTGGCGTGCTCGTGGAAGCAATAGTCGTAGTAGTAGTCGTAATCATAACAATACTGGAAGTAGTAGTAGGGATCGTAGTAGTAGTAGCCGGATCAGGAGATAGTAGTAGTAGTAATAATAGTAGTAGTAGAAGTAGTAGTAATAGTAGTAATCGTAGTAGTAATGGTGGTAGTCGGCGCAGTAAGAATAGTAATCGCAGTAGTCGTAGAAATAGTAGCAATAGCAGTAATAGTGGGATTACTAGTAAGACGAATAATGACAAACGTCGTGGTAGTAGTAACGGTATTGGTAGTACCGGTAGAAGTAGTAGCTGTAGTCGTCGTGGTAGTAGGAGTCGTAGGAGTAGTACCTCTAGTAGTAGTCGTAGTAGTAGTAGTCGTAGTAGTAGTAGTAGTAGTCGTCGTAGTAGTGGTAGCAGTAGAAGAAGTAGCAGTAGTAACATTTACGAGTAGCAGTATTGATATTAGTAGTGGTAGTAGTGGAGGTCGTACTAGTAGTGATGGGAGTTTTAGCAATGGCAGTAGCAGCAGTGTGCGTAGTAGCAGTAGTAGTAATAATAGTAGCGGTAGTAGTAGTAGTAGTAGTAGTAGTCGTAGTAGTAGTAGTAGTAGTAGTAGCAGTAGCAGTAGTAGCAGTAGTAGTAGTAGTAGTAGTAATAGTAGTAGTAGTAATAATAATCGTAGTACGCGGAGTCGCCGTAAAAGTTGTAGTAGTAGTAGTAGTAGTTGCAGCAGCAGCAGTAGTAGGAGTAGTAATAACAATAGCGGTGGTAGTAGTAAGGATGGTCCTTGTAACACTCATAAGTGTAGCATGAGTTGTAGTTAAAGCAGCAGTAGTCGTCGTCGCAGTAGTAGTAATGGCAGTAGCAGTAGTAGCCTCGGAGGTAGTAGTAGTAGTAGTCGTCGTAGTAGTAGTAGTAGTACTACTACCACTAGTACTAGTAGTACTAGTAGTAGTAGTAGTAGTAGCAGTAGTAGTAGTAGTAGTAGTAGTAGTAGTCGTAGTAGTAGTAGTAGTAGTAGTAGTCGTAGTAGTAGTAGTAGTAGTAGTAGTAGTAATAGTAGTAGTAGTAGTAGTGGTCGTGGTAATAGTAAATGTGATAATCATCAAACTAGTAGCAGTAGTGGTTGTGGTTGTTGTGGTAAAGGTGCTAGTGGTAATAGTAGTAGTAGTAGTAGTAGTAGTAGTGGTGGTAGTAGTAGTAGTAGTAGAAGTTGTTGTAGTAGTAGTAGTGGTACTCGTCGTCGTCGTAGTAGTAGTAGTAGTGAAAGTCGTAGTGGTAGTACTACTCGTAGTAGTAGCAGTAGCAGTAGTAGTAGTAGTAGTAGTAGTAGTAGTAGTAGTGCGAGTACTAGTAGGAGTAGTTGTTGTTGTAGTAGTAGTAGTAGTAGTAGTAGTAAGACCAGTTGTGATCGTGGTAATAGTAGTAGTAGTAGCAGTAGCAGTAGTAGTAGTAGTAGTAGTAGTATGAGTAGTAGTGGTAGTAGTCGTAGAAAATTAAGTAGTAGTACTAGTAGTAGTGATGGTAGTAGTAGTATTAGTAATAATAGTAATAGTAGTAGTAGTAGTAGTAGTAGTAGTAGTAGTAGTAGTAGTAGTAGTAGTAGTAGTAGTAGTAGTAGTAGTAGTAGTAGTAGTCGTAGTAGTAGTAGTAATGGTGGCAGCAGTAGTAGTAGTAGTGGTGGTAGTAGTAGTAGTAGTAGTAGTAGTAGTGGTTGTAGTCGTAGTAGTAGTCGTAGTAGTAGTAGTAGTAAGAGTAGTAGTAGTAGTAGTAGTAGTAGTAGTAGTAGTAGTAGTAGTAGTAGTAGTAGTCGTAGTAGTAGTCGTAATCGTGGTAGTAGTAGCAATAGTAGTAGTAATAATAATAGTAGTAGTACTATCCCTCGTAGTCGTAGTCGTATAGATATTAATAACAAGACTGTTGATCGCATTCGTCCAGAAGCCCTTCTGAGGCCATCCAGATGCCCGTTTTGGGGGACCTTCTGAGGCTCTTGTGAAGCCTTTGAAAAGATCTTCAGAAACTGTCCCAAAACTCTTCGAAACAAAAACTCTCGAAGGCTTCGGAGAAGATCTCACAAACTCTTCAAAGGTTTGCGAAGGCACTGCAGAGTGTCCCGAAAGCTTTTTCAACATTCTCTTTTTCAAACAAAACCTCTGCAAGGGCCTTCGGAAGCTCTTCAGAGGCTCTGGGAAGATGTCCAGAAGATCTTCAGCAGCTCTGAAGAAAAAAACACTACAGAGGCTCTGGGGATGCTAGTCAAAAAGGCTCTCAGAAGCGCTGGACCGAAACTCCAACGCTCTTCAGAAGTCTCTGCAGAAGCTCTCCAAAGCTCTTGAACAGCTCTTCAGAGGCTCTCAGCCAATCTTCAACAACTGTCACGAGGCTCGGAACAACTGTTCAGAGGCTCGCCAGAGGCTCTGCGAAGCAAATCTTCCCAGGCCCTCCGGAGGCTATGCAACAAAGGCTCTTCAGAGGCTCTGCAACAAAGGCTCTTCCGAGGCTCCCCAGAGGCTTCAAGAAGGCTCATCAAAGGCTCTCTAGCAGCTCTGGGGAGGCTCATCACGGGCTCTGCGAGGAGGGCTTCCAAGGCTGCTTCGCTTGTCGTCCGAGCTTCAGGGGACGCGGGGGCTCTGCTGGGAAGTGGGCCCTTCTGCCGGGCAGCGAACCTTTGCGTGGGGGAACGAAGAACGAACCCTTTCTGCCGGGAAGCTCCTCCGTCCTCCCTCCTCCCTCCTCCCTCCTCCCTCCTCCTCCCTCCTCCTCCCTCCTTCCTCCTCCTCCTCCGCCTCCTCCTCCCTCCTTCTCCCCTGGCATGCGCCGTCCTGAAGCCCAAGGCAGCGACGACGGGCCGCCCCATCGCCGCCTGCCCTCCAGCACGCTGGACCCCCCCCTCCGATCAGGAGCACGGCACCCGCAGAGACAACGCGCCACCTGGACATGCAGAGACACGACCGAATGACCGCGCCAAAGACCACGCTTGCGCCAACTCTCAACAATCGGCGCCTCGTAGCCGTCCTCGTGGATGCACGTGGAGACCTCTCGTCGTCGTCGTCGACCTCGACCTTGTCCTCGTCGTCGTCGTCGTCGTCGTCGTCGTAGTAGTCGTCGTAGTCGTTCTACTCCTCGTCGTTGTCGCCGTCGTCGTCCTACTCCTCCTCGTCGACGCCGTCGTCCTGGATGAGTCCATCCCGGTGATCGGCCCATCCTCGCGCTCTCGCGTCTCGGGCGGGCGGCAATGGGGGGTGAACCCCATGGGGGGTGAAGAAAAAAACCTCAAGGGGCACTTCAGGGCCTCTTTGGGGCACTAGCTGGCCTCAAAAGGGGCCCTACAGGGCCCCTGTAGGGCCCTTTGCTTCACCCCCCACTTGGGCCACCTCCCATCACGGCAGATTCGCGCCGTGTCGACCCCGGCGTTGGTCCCTAACACAGCGGGGATCGTTCAAACTTCAACGATCGGCCGTTCCACTAACGCCGGAACGTTCCACGACGGGCCGATTCTGGGCCCTGGTCGACACGACGCGAACTTGGTGTAATGGAGGATGACGATTAATAAATGACTGGGGGTCGTGTTCACGCGGCGGCGCCCGGGATGACGATTAGAAAAAAACCGGCCGCGGGCTGGAAAACTATGTTTTTAATCGTTCTCCTCCAGTCAGAAAATTGTGCAGAAATAGCAGAGAACTATTGTTTTAAGCGTTCTCTCCAATTTTTTTTAGTAATCGTCATCCCGCATTACCACCCGCATTCGGCGGTGGACAAACCTCCCTTTAGTAAACCTCCCCTTAGTGAAAAACGACTGGGACCGACACCGACGGACCTGGACCCGCAAAAATGACGGCCGCGACGCCCCCTCGCGAACCGAAAACGGCCAATTCCTTAATCGACGTGTCAGGGTAGGAGGTCTGTCCAACCCCGAAGCCTGGTGCACCACCCGCCCCAGCGCCCCCCTCCCCGGGAGGCCGACAGCTCTCCGGGCACGGACACTGCGAAAGTCACTCTGCCCGGCGCGCCCCGGCGGGCGGCCTCTCTCTCTATGCGGCCCCTCTTCTCTGGGGGGGTCCAGCAGCATGCTACACTCGGGGCGTTGACCTAAGGAACCCTAAATAAGGAACGAGGCTTCTTTTCCCCATCAGTGAAAGTTCGATTTCCCATCGAAAACCTGAGGAAAACCTAGGGCAAGCTGTGAAACACTTAAGGAACGCGGAGCCCCTCCCCAACGAAAAGGTTTCCTTCTTCAGGGCCCCGACTGTACAGGCGAATGTTCCAAAAAGTCAAGGCATGTTCAAAACACATCCAAACAATACAAAGTCGTTCCTGAGTATTGTTGTTGACCCGCCTTTCCTGCCACAGCCAAGAAGTGGTGGATGTCATGGCAATGGACACTCCAACAGCCCTACCGTGGAGGAAAACATTTCGCGCGAAACTGATTCGTAACGTAGGCATGTTGCCACTCAAAGTCCGCGAGTTCCACGCTGGGCACGCTCCGCGGCCGCCGCGGAAAATATAGAACAGAAGCGCGAATCACAAGTGCAATTTTTGAGCCCAAGATTGTCGCGGCCCGGACTGCGCTTTTTCTTTTAAGGGCGGAATTCCAAATTTAGGATTCGGTTGCGCGTTGAATTCTCACATCCACGACATCACCGAATTCTAAGTATTGCTATGTTTGAAGCTGTGCCAAACATGTCTCCAACATGATTTTACATGGTAGCGCATGTTTAAAACAAGTGTCAGACATCTGGTAACTATGTGCGTTCCACAACCAAAGAAAGACTGGGCCTTCGGACACAAACGAAAGAACAGCACGCTGACGGACCCAAAACGGTAGCATGAGGGATACGGGTCCTGAGGGAAACGGGTCCTGGACCCTGACGAGACCTTCACCCTGAGTCGATTTCTGACACTCCTGGGGCCCGTGGAGAATACCGAAAACCCGAAGACGGCTAAAAAACTCAGGACCCGTTTCCTTCAGGACCCGTTTCCCCCTGGCGAAGACGGCGGCGTGTCATTGATGCTCGTTTGCCCGCCCGGAATTGCGGAGGCCGCGCGAGTGGATACATGTCCTTCTCTGGGGGCGAGCCCGCGCTCCGGGCATAGCTCGAACCACCTCAGGAGCCATAGCTCGACGAAAACTTCTAACTGGAAGGGGCTTTGCTCTATCGAGTGGGCTGTATTGGCTCCGAAACCGACGACGAAACAGCAATGGGCGCGCGGCGTCACCCCCCTTCTCTCGGCCATTGGGCGTCAACTAGCACATGGACTAAGAGAGAAGCTAGTGTATGGAAAGATATGGCTGGCTGACAGTGTGCCAGAGCAGCGGGATCCGATGCAATACTGAATCCCCTTGACGTGCAAACGGCAGCGGGCAAAAACTCCAGTCCGAGAGAAGACACATGCAACATATGTCCTGCTTGTTAGATCAAGATTCGTAGGCGCATGTTTCACACCAGTGCCCAGAAATGCACTACTGTGCACCTCTGTCGTGCTGAAATCCTCACTGTCCAATGTCGCGCTCCATCTTATGGCCCCAATTCCCTTCGCTGCCGGGCCGATTGGCAGGAAAGTCCAGGTCACACCTGGCTGCGACCAATTGATGGACATCGGTGTCAAAGTCGATGGCGTCATGGGCAGATATGGCCCAGACGCACCTCTTAGTGTCGGGGCCGCGCGCTCGGCGGCATGGCGCAACGCAGGTCAAGCGGAATAGCGCGGGCCACGCCAGCTCACGCAGCGCACACTTTTTGGCGACCGCGCGCAGCGGCGAGGCCGAGAAACACCCCAAGCGACCCGAGCGCGCGCGCAGCCGGCTCCCCAACAAAAGGGGCAACTACGCACACACGGAAACACACACACACACACACACTCCCACCATGTCACCATGTCGGTTCTTACTCTGCACGATTTCTCTTGAACCCAACACCGTGAGGGACGTACTGCAAGCTGGTCCATCGTGCTGATGTCAGTGCTGATGTCTTCGGTCATGGCCACTTCTAAATGGGCACAAGGAGAAGCAACAATCCTGCAGACCTTGTCGTTGACTTTTGCCAACCACTGAGCAAGAACGCAAAATGATAATTCAAGCAACGAGTGCCGCGCATCAAGTCAAACACACTCTAGATGCGAAGCAGAGACTCCAGAGGCAAGCCCTCCGTCTGCATCCGAGCAAGACCCCCAATGAACACACGGTGATTGCAGCAATGCTTGAGAAACCCAGCGCGGTCTCACCTCTCAAACGACACCAGATCATGGGATTTCGGATGTCACGCGCAATGTTCGCTGGAGTCGCTGTGACAAGCTTGCCCTCTCTGGTGACGCCATACTCCAGGATCCGGTGTCGGCACGCCCCTCACACGCCTGGTGGCCCCCCGTAAGGAGGCTCCACCGAAGGCCCCGCAGCAGGGTCCACACGGCGGACCCGCACCCATTTCGGCACACCCCTCGCACGCCCCTTGGCTCCATAGGGACCTGCCCCTCCTTCGTCCGGCCTGCATTGCGGCACTCGCGCCCGCATATGGCTGGGTCCTTTGCCTGGGTAATTTGTCGGGGGGGCGCGAGACGTCAGGGCGCCAAAACAATGGCCCAACATCGCTTCAAGAGGGCATCCGGTGATCCAAGATGGATGGCATCCAGGGCAGCTCGAGATAGCCGAGGATGGTTCAACGTAGGTCCCAAGTGCTCTCGGAACCCCCTCGGGGCCCCCAGCAGGCCCAAATCCATCGAACAGCTCAGGAACATCAATGATGTTTGCCTTCTCGCCGTTTCGCTTCCGATGCGTTTATGAGGCCCCGGAATGGCCCCAATATGGCCCAAAAGAGCCACACAAAGGAGCCCAAGAGGCCCCCCGCACGACCCAAGAGAGCCCCCGCAGGCGAATTCGAGCGCCCCAGAGGGGACAAAAGCTAATCGGGGATCCCCCTTTCCTTTGATCGATAGCCTCCCATGTGGCCTCAACAGTCCCTCCAGGGCTCCCAAGAGGGCCCCAAAAGGGCACCAAAAAAGCTTAGAGGGCCCCGAAACGGCCCCCAGACGAACCCAAGAGCGTCCAGGAGCGCCCCAACAACGTCCCGCGAGGGCCCCAACAGGCGGCCTGCCTCCGCCTCCTTTTCCCCTTCCCTCTTCGGCCCAGGGATGGCCCGAAGAGGTCCTCCAACGCCACCCCCCTTGCTCCCAGAGATCTGTCTGTTCATCCCGTCAGTTCTCGTGGGCCTTTTTTTCTGAAATGGATGGTGGAGATGCTTTTTGGTTCGCGGGCTCGCGAAGCAGGTCCAAAGCCAGGCAGAGCTAGGGCGGGCCGCGCCGAAGGAAAGAGAAAAACATAAAGAAACGGGCTCAGCGTCCAAAATGGCGCAGGAACTGGCACTGGCAGACCGGCACTGGGACCACGTGCGCAAGAGTGCCAGTAGGACGCGGGTGTGAAGCGGTGTGGAAGAGCGACACTACACCAGGGAGGGTGACGTCACGGGATGCACGTTCCGAAACAGGTGACCGAGAGCGCCACGAACACCCAGCACACGATGGTGACAAGAGAGAGAGAGAGAGAGAGAAAAAAAAAAAAAAAAAGAAGAAAGACATAAAGAAAGAAAGAAAGGAACAAATGGCGTCCATAGGCCTGTGCCCCAGGTAACTTGCCGAACGCGGAGTCCTGACCCAAAGGCCTTCACGACGTGGAACGAGCAAACGAGCCAGGGGGAACAGCGTGAACGCCCCCGAGACAGGCGGGCGTGATCAACGCAATAGCAGCGTCAAGCGGGTGCCGAGGAGGTAAACGGCCTCCAGGTCACCGAATAGGGCGCGTAGACGAACGGCGACGCGTGGAGAGGTCCAGCACCGCGAGGAGGGGCGGCAAAGATACGCGACATCCGCGACGAAATCCTGGCTGGAGCGCGCCCCAGGACAGGTGTGGAGGGCCGATTTTGAAGAGGACGACGAGGATGCCAACGACGAGGAGGCGGCGGACGGAGATGGGGCGGGGGAGGAGGCCAAGAGGAGCAGCCACCCGAGGGCGCGGGAACACCACTCGGCTCTGATCCGCCACCGCGTCGCGCGGCACGTGTCTGCCGCTCCAGGCCCAGTCCGCGATCTCGTTCTCGTGTGACCCGCGCTGGGCGTGAGTTCGTGGGAGCGATCAGTGGGAAGGGAGAGGGAAGGAGGAGAAGGAGGAGGAGGAGGAGGAGGACGACGAGGAGGAGGAGGAGGAGGAGGCGAGGAGGAGGAGGAGGAGGGGAGGGGGGGGGGGGGGGGCGGGGGCAAGGCGCAAACCCTCGGGCCCCGAAGGCTCCCTTTTTTGGGGGGGCCTGAGGGGCCCCTCCACAGGGGGTCATGCAGGGTGGCCCGTTCTCTTCTGCAGCCCTCGCTGCCCCGCCCCTTTCTGCCCCTCCCCCCCCAGCAAGCCCCGCCCCCCCCAGTAAGCCCAGTAAGCCCCCCCCCCAGTAAGCCCCGCCCCTTATGCCCCCCCCCCCAAGGAAGCCCCGCCTCACTCTCGACCCCTCCCCGAGGGCGGGCCGCTCCGGCCCTGAGCTCTCGAGACCAGCCTCCAGGAGCCGTACGGGCTGCGACCGGCAGGCCGCCCCGATCTGCGATCCGTTCGGGGACCTGGACGTCTGGGCTCCTTGGCCCTTGTCCTCAGGCGGCCGCCACACTCGTTTGAGCAGGGACCGACCGTCCCGGCAGTCTTCTAGTCCTACCACGAAGTGTTCTCAGAATCCAAGCATGTTCAACGAACAAAAGCAATGCTCTCAGAGCATTCACCCGATGTGTTAAAGCAAGGCAGCCTCAGCGAGAAACGCTCTAAGAACATGCCACATGCAGACCACGAGCGGTTCTTAGGTAGAACACTCTTTGGTGGGCCTATAGGCGAGCCAGGACGCTTCGCCACTGCTTGACTCATCGCCCCACCCCAGCACGCGACGCCCAACCGCTTGGGCGTGGCTAAATGATGGGGTCATAAATGGGGGGGTCAGAAACGGTCACCTTTCGTGCCCCTTTCGGGCCCCTCTGGAGCCCCAGGGGGCTCGTTTGGGTACCGTTTGGGTACCTTCTCGGACCACCCGCGCCCCCTCCCCCCCCCCATGTATGACGCCTCCATTACGCAACGCCAAGACTGCGGCCTTCGCACTGCTCTCCGGCAACGCTCGCAAGTCTGCGGGAAGGCGGGGGGGGGCGTCGGGCGACCGCCCCCGCTTGCCCAGCCTGGCCGCGCGCCCTGGCCCTTTGGGCCAACGGGCCGGTGCCTGTACGCCCCCCTGGGCCTAAGTCGGGCACGTCCCTCTACAGGAGGAACACTTGTTCAAAAGCAGCCCCAAAAAATAATGGGACGATGTTTCTAATCTGTTTCAACTTTGTTTTGGCATGTTCAGACTAGTTTTGAACTTTCGCCCAAACTGCGCCTGTAGGGTGACATGCCCGACCTGACCCTGGGCAGGCCAGGAGGGCGTGCGGCAGGTTTGTGCCGTGCCGGCTTCGGCGCTGGTTTCTGACACCGCGGGGATGATCGCTCCTCCACCCTGGAACGGTCGGCGGTTCCCCAAACGCCGGATCGTTCAACATCGACCGGCTCTGGGTCACCAGCAGCTGTGCGCCGTTGAACGCCTGCGGCGGGGCCGCCGCCGGTCGACACGACGCGAACCTGCGGTACGCACCGACCCTGCGCCCGGGATGCGCCTGACCAGGGTCGGCAGAGCGGGCAGCCGGCGTCGCCCGAGGCTTCTCCTGGAGCTGTGGGCAGGCGCGGGCCCTCCACCGCAGGCAAGAGCCGAGGTGCCCGGGAGGAGACGGCAGAGACCGGGGCCAAGTGGACGGGAGTTGCCCACTGGGACAGAACGGCACCACCCTGGCAGGCCCCACGAAGGAGACGAGGTCTCATCTGGAGGGGGAAGAGGAGGAGGAGGAGGGCGAGGAGGGAGAGGGCACGAGCAGCACCTGAGTGCTGCACGTTGCGCAACTGGCTCCAAGCAGCGCGACAGCGAGGGACAACTGAGGGGGGCCACGCACCGATCCAGGAAATCCACGCGTCCCGAAGTTTTTCTGGCGCCCACGCCCCCGGCGCGCTCATCTCAAGCGCGCACGCCTCCCAGCACATCCACACCCCGTCTCGAGCCGGCGTCGAGGAGGATGGCGTATCATCAGCAGGGAGAAGCCCACGGCATGGATTATCCTCTAAGTCGGGCGCGTCTGGTACAAACCTGCTTATCCAAGTCGGCTGCGTCTTGACATGTACGCTGCGGCGCCCAGAGCTGCAACGACAGCAAAGAGAGGCAGCATCTGTTTCATGTTTCGCTTCCAGCTCACGAGTGCCGATACGACAGGCTCGACCACATCGAACATAGCAGTCCGCTGTCCATGAGAATCCACCACGATGGTCATGGTGGTAAAGTAAGCCAAGACCGCGGCAGCATCCAGCAGCACATGCTCGCCGCCAGACCTCCGCAAAGCAGCGGTGGCCTCCTTCACTCGCAGCCCGGGCTGCCCTGGATGCACTCTGTCGGCCGCGAGAGCCTCGGCAAGCTCGACCAACTCGCTTCTGCACGGAAGCTCAGCAGAACTAAACCCTGACGTCAGATGTGAAGCGATCCGATGCGACTTGTGTCAGAAAGAACAGTGGACCGCACCGGCATACGTCGCCGCCGTCAGCTCCACGTCGGATCTTCCCAGGCTGCGGCCAGAGGGCACTGGGGCCGACATGTTCCGGACATCGGCGAGAGGAACGTACATAGCCTCCTGCCACGCCAGCTGGTGCAACATGCTCAGGGGGGCGGGAGTGAGCTTGCTGAACGGATTCATGGGATTCGTGAATGCCGCCCATTCCGACGGAGATTGCCCGACCTTCTCCAGCCCTGTCGCCACGATCTGCGACTTCATTACCTGGAAGCCCCACGCGTAGCTCGTCCTCCCGAGCCCGCCGCAGCAGAACTCGGACACGCACCGGAAGAGCGGCTGCCCCTCTGTTGCTGGAGGCAGCGGCGGCATGCGCTCGCCGATGGCGGTGTAGAACTTCCGCACACCGACGACTCCAGCTACCACTGCCACGAGCTCGGAGAGGCAGGCGACCCGCTCGTCGTGCTCGCCGTGGAACTCGCCCAGGGCGCTCAGCTCCGCAGAGAGCTTCTGGGCGGCCGACTCGTACCACTCGGCGTCCAGGAGCTCCTGGAGGTTCGACACGCAGTACACCACGCAACCCAGGGCGCCGGAACCTAACCGGAGGACTTTGCACGTGACACCTGCAACGATCCCGGCCAAGCCTATCCTGCTCAGGCATTGGCAAAACTGGGTTTAATGGAACCTGGTTTAGTGATGTGTACCGGGGGGCGCCCCCCCCGCCCCGTTCCGCTAACCGGAACTGCCGTCACCCGAAAACCACCAGTTACGGCAAACCTGGTTTAGTGAATCTGGCCAATTGAGGGGCCCCAGGGCCCCACCACGAACCGGGTCCCCTTCCCCGGGGTCCTGGCCATCCCCGACCTGCGCCAGGTGTCGGCCAGGCCAGGACCGGTGCAGGTGCACAGTTGGCGTCCCCCTGCCGGTGCACTCCAGGCCCAGGCCCTCCACCCGCTGCAGGAGCTCCGGCCCGCCGCCCTGCCGGAAGCCGACGTCCGGGGGGCACTCGGCGGCGCGAGCGGCCTCGCGCGCGATCGCGGCCCGCCTGGCGCCGGAGAGGAAGTCACCTGGCCCCGTCAGCCGCTGCAAGAAGAGCTCGCAGGCCGCATCCAGCTCGGCTCGCCTTGCCCTCGTGGCCCCCATCGCTCCGCGGATGCACCCAGGGCGTCGCCGGGCGGACCGCGCCGAGGGTCAGTGCCCGGCAGCGAGCTGGTAACAGTGCCTGCTCAGACCTTGAACCAGCAGTACAGCCAATTCGCTTGAGCAGCAAAGGCCGCGATCTCCCAGTAATGCGCCATCGCGGAAAATGCCGTGACGGCCCCCTGCGGGGTACTCTCTCGACTTTCTGCTTGGGCAGAGTGAAAACATCGCCTGCAGAGGAACTCAACCCTCAGCTGCTGCATGTGAGCTTCGTGATGTACATCGCTGTGCACATGCCTTTGTTGGTTAGTTGGGACATTTGGCATTCGGAGCCCTGGGGGGGGTCCAGGGTGAACTTTCGTTGGAGGATAGACCATCCGAGGAATCCCAAACATCCGATCGAAATCGTATGGCCACAAAAATTGTCACCCGATCAATGCTCGGCATCCCGTCAAATCCGGAGGTTTGGGGCTCCCTGGTAGATTGCTGTCGGAGAATGGAAAATAACAGGAATCCCAAATTCCATTTGAAATCATTTGGTTTCTGAAATTACCACCCAAGGAATCCCAAACATCTCGATGAAATCGCAGGTTTCGGTGCCCCTCGTGCCTGCGGGATGGTTCACAAGTTTTGGGCCTCCTCTGGGGGGGAAGCACCGTTTTCATCTTCCACAGTGCGCTGCCCTTGGGCGTCAGCCAGCTTAGCAGCCAGGGCGCGCTCGCCAACGAAGTCGAACAGAATGCGCGATCAAACGTCGGGTGAATCTGTAAGCAAGGAAGGGAAGGGAAGGCATGAGGAGGACAACAAGAAAAACACCAGCAAAGGACGAGATGATGGAGAAGGGAAGAAAAAGGGCGCTACAACATCGTGAAGAAAGAGGGTGATGAATGGGTGCAGGAGGGGAGCTGTCCATACAGACCATAGCCCCCGCAATTGCAGATGAGAGTACAGGAGCGGCCAGGTAACGCTAGCGCGTGCTCAAGCGTGTTTGACCAGCGAGCTAACGCATGCCTGTTCAACTCATCCCAACTTGCAAGATCTCAGGGCCGCGAGAAAAAAGATGCGCAGCGCGGGCAATTCGACCGCAGACTTGGTGCTGATCATGTTCGCCAGCAGCGGCACCGTTTAAAACCTCAGAGGCGCGAGCCCCTTGAAGTAACCCTTAACATCTAACTCTCTGGCGTGGCGGTAGCCCATGGTCCATTGCTGGTAAGTGAAGAGGCCGCTGAAGCGCAGCGCCCACTGGTACTGAATGTGACCGCCAACAGTTGGCGTAAGCCAATAGAGCCGCTCGGCTGCATACCTTTCTGTCGGTAACAGAGCATCCATGATGCCAACATTCCACATCGAGTACACGTGGTTCCACGGCCAACGCCGATCACCGTTGATAATGTGCGGTGGCGCAGTCGTTCGAAATCGGCCCGTGATCCACTGCACCGTATAGTCCACGAAGCAATAAAGTGAAAAAGGGTTGACGCCGTCTGAACAGAACTGCCCGCGGTGTACACGACATGGCACCGGGGACACCACTCCAAACACGTTGCTCGCCGCGACTGCCGCGGCCACGAAGTCCTCCCTGGACTCAAATGCGGTCTTCGCCTCTGCCACGAGATTGGGCACAGGGCGCATGCTGATCCTCCGCAGGCCGCAGACGACACGACCGCCTTCGGCCGGGAAGGCGTCTTCTCCGAGGCCCGCATTTGTACACATCCAGCGCTTGGGGAAACAATGCCCTGGGACCACAGGAGGCTGATGATCTGGACATGGTTAGTCTCAGACCCCTGGGGGGGCCCAAGATATCCAGGCCTTAATGGGCCCTGGAAACGACAGGGCCGTTTTTTTACCGGTTCCGTTTTGCAGTTTTTTTGCGGGTTCCGACGCCGTTTTTTTTTACCGGTTCCGTCGCCGTTTTTTGACCGGTTCTGGCTCCGGTTCGAATCCTGGAGTCGTTTTTTTGCTGTTCCCTGTGGCCGTTTTTTTGCTGTTTCCATTTTCAAAGGACACTGTTTTGAAAACGGTGAAAAAACGGCCCTGCCGTTTCCGTGGCCCACTGACACAGATCCAGGCTCACTGCCCCCTCGGGTCCTGGGACGTCGGCTTCCGATGCGCTGGACGCGTGCGAACTCTGGCGTCGGAACTTCGGGCACGAGCAGCTGCAGCAGATCCTTCAGAACAGGGGCGGTCCTGCCCCAAAAGGCCATGGGGTGCCGAAAAATTGGCGCGAGCGTCTGTTCAATCAGTCCGTAAGCATCCCTCGCATGTGCGCGCACGGCCTCCCGAGTCGACCCGGCTCGCTCCAGAAACAGCATCATCGCTGCGCACGAAGCCCCTGAAGAGGTGCACACGATCCGTGCTCCGCTCGTGTCATACTTCTCGCATATGTACTGTGTCATCCCCAACTGCCAAAAGATGTACGCACAAGTTCCTGGAATGACCAATGTCGGTGCTGGGTTTGGCGGCAATCGGTGTCGCTGCCGGCGCCCGACCAAGTTTATCAGCGCAGCTGATGTTTCAGCGAAGGTATTGTACGCGGTGAACAATAATAGAAAAGGAAACTGGAACGTGACTACTACAGCGACCCGCAGCATGCCTTGGAATTGCTGCCACAGGGTGAAGCGCTGATAACAAGTTGCAATGCCAGACGCGTCGTCCACTGTGTGGCACTGACGCAGATCTCGCGACACACTTTCGAGCAATGCCCCGTGCTCAGCCATTGACACTGAAATGAAAAGATAGCGCTTGCTCTCACTTCGAAACCAAAGTATCTACGGACGCCAACCAGGGTCTCTGTAGATTATCCTCGCGTAGTTTCGAAACCAACAATTGTTCCATACACACCGCCTGGGAGATCGATCTCTGGCACGCCCGCCAAGCGCTGGATACATGTGTACATGTCAAAATGAGGGTGCCCAACGGTCGTTTGCTGTGACTGGGCGCGTGGCTGGAATGAGGTTTCGCGGGGTGGGGTTCGTCGTTTTTGTTGCGTTTGTTGTGCGTTGTTTGTTGTCGTCGTCCCCCCCGCGACTCGGCCTTCGACCCATCGGCGGCCCGCCTGTACCCCCCCCCGCGACCCCCCCCGCGACCCACCCGTGACTCACCCCGCGACCCACCCCGCGACCCACCCGCGACCCGGCCCGCGAAACATCCGCGACCCACCCGCGACCCACCCAGGACCTGGCCCGCGACCCATCCGCGAAAAAAACTGCGCCTGCGTCGGGGTCGTTGTATATTGTACAAAAATCGAACGCCTGTGGCGGGCTGGTCCCCGCCGACCCCTCGCTCTTGTCCGCAACTGCGGGGCATTACGTGCACAGTCGACCCGTACCATAAGGGTGCAGGATAAAAATGCAAAGGCCTTGGAAGGCCGTTTCGAAGCTTGTCGGGCGGGGCGCGGCCAGCCAAAGTGGCCAAGGATGGACCGAGGGGGCAAGGATGCAAGAATATCCGGGGGGAAACTTCCCATCCTTAGTATGCGAGCTGACTTTATACACAGATGCATCTACACCTCCCCCCCGATGACCTGAACATGTCTCATTTTTCTTTATATACCCACAACATGCCGAAGTCCCAGCAAATCGGCCCCCCACCAGTGGTGATGGACAAATTCTCGCCCTTGGCCGATCTGTTTCAGCTGGGGGGGGGGGGTACGACCCGCATCAAACGATCCCTTGCGGGCCACTCTCGCGCGTCGGCCGCGCGCGCATGTCGAACTCTTTTTGTTTTCCAAACCTTCATCACCGACGCGAAGACGCCGTCATCATCGTCGGCGTGATCAACATCGGCGTCGTAATTTGCCCTGCCGTCGTCATCGCCACCATCGTCGCCATCATCGATACTCTCAAAATCGTGTCAACCGCTGTCGGCGTCGCCATGATACTGCGGCCGCTCAATTCACCGACTCGCACTGAAGTGCCCGTTGAGCAATGCCCAACTGTCAGCGCCACCACGGCCGCGTCGGTCGCGCCAAACTAGCTGGCCGTTGTGCGCGCGCATGCGCGGGCTGGCGCGGCCGCAGAGATGCACCAGCCAACACCAACAACTCATCACAATCGCCTCCGCACGATTTGCAGAACACGTTGCAAGCTTGTGGGTGGGATGATTGCGCGAGCAGTAAAGCTGACAACTTCAAATTGAGCACTGGTGGCTTGCATCACATGAAATGCACTTCGTAGATTGCTCAACTTAGGCTCTCCCGAAAAATAATGGGATCGACCCCCCCCTCCGGAATTAACCGCTACCCTTTTCGTCTAGCAATGTGTACGCGATTCTGCCTAATTTTCCATACAACCGATGAATTCGTATACTCCCAGGCCACACACAAAAAAACAATGCGCGCGCTGGCTTTTCAAAAACCATCAGTTGGCAATTACCCCTTGCATATTATGAAACGAAGTGCGCGCGCGTTTCGTCGCGCGCGCATGCCGAGATCTGTCAACATTCTCAGGCTTCCGAAAGATATCATCGGAATGGGGTGACCCGAAAGCACAGAAGAACAACAAATGAGTTTGCAACACTGATATTCAAAAACCGTTTGCGCTCGTACTCTTGAACTTTGCTTTCAAAAAGAAACATGGTTTCCAACATCCGGATAATATGCTACCAGATGGGCCTCGTTTGTACGCGTGTCGAAATCGCTCGAACACCCCTCAGCGCGGGCTGTCGCAAGAACCACTTATGGGACGACGTGCGCACGCGCGCGTCGTCGCGCGCGCATGCTGGAATCATTCGAAAACCGTAGGTTTCGGAAGGATGTCGGAATCAACTGCCCCGACAGCACATTACAAGAACATGGTTTTGCAACGCCTGTTTCCCGCTCTTGAGGTTTGCACTATTTACATTTGTTTGTCCAAACGGGCCTTTCGCGCCGCATGCCGACATCATTCGAAAGCGTTTGCGCGCGTGCTGGGGGAGGGCAAGACACTTGTCAGATAAAATCATGAGGACCACTCTCGCGTGCACGCCGCGCGCGCATGTCGAACTCCTTCCAAAACCTGCATCACCGACGCGAGGGCACCGTCATCGTCGCCGGCGTGACCAGCATCGGCGCAGTCACTGGCCGCGCCGTCGCCGTTGTCATCATCGTCACCAGCGTCGCTGATATTATCATCGTGCCTACTTTTGTCGACGTTGCCATGGAAGTGACCGACTGGCACTGAAGTGCCCGCTGGGAAATGCCCAGCGGTCAGCGCCACCGCGGCCGCGTTGGTCGCGCCAAACTAGCTGGCCGCTGCGCGCGCGCATGCGCGGGTTGGCGCGGCCACAGAGATGCACCAGCCAACACAAAAGTACGCACCGCAATCGCCGCCGCATGTGTTTTGCAAAACTCGTTGCGGGTGGGTGGGTGGGTGGGCTGGTTGCGCGAGCAGTGAAATTGACAACTGCGAACTCCACAAGCGAACTGCATCACATAGAGAGCTCCACCTATACTGGACCACATGTAACGCTCCACGTAGAATGAAGCACATATATTGGCCAACGTAGATAGCACCACATCGGTTACTAGAAGCAGATCGCTTGGGGCCCATGCGGATTAGCAGAAGTTACTGTTTGGGGTCCGCGATGGCTAAGATGTTTTCAATCCTGGCGTCGTCCTGTATCTCGGCCTCCGGAGGCCGCTGCTGGGCCAGAAGGGCCCAGGGCAGGTTGGTCGCAGTGATGACGGTCCTGCACCGCGTTCAAAGCCAAGGCGAACTGCGAGCATTACGGTGTGGAACAGGCGAGGGCGGCCGCGGAGGACGGAACTCAGAGGAAGGGGCCCACGGAAAAAGGGCGAGGGCCCACGGGGCCACACATTCAAACAAGACAAACAAGTCCGCAACAGGTCTGGCTAGCCTGCTCCTCTGGCCTTTTGCCGTGATGGCCCCCGGGAGGGGGGCGGGGTCGAAAACTGACGATGCGCGGCGTCGGCCCCCCAAGCCCCAAGCCGTCCGCTGTATCTCGTCGGCCGACCATGAAGGGGCCCCAGGACACACAAATAAATACACACAAATAAACATTTTCCCCATATTGTCCCACATGTTCTGGGTTTCCGTCTTCCTCCCCACTCCCCATATTTCCCCATATTTTCTGAAGAATCGAGGATTCATTGTGTCTGTGTGTTTTTTCCTCTCCTGAGACCAGCCGCCCCCGTGCGCTCCGGAGCTGCGCTGTCACCGTGGACGGCCCCGGGGCCCCGACTGCCGGCCGCCCTGGGCCACAGACTGGAGAGGCGAGATGCACACGGCCGCCACCGCCCTGCCGCGGCGCTGGAGGCCCAGGCTTCCGCTTCTCCCCCAGGATGGCCCGGGTACGCCCTGCTACTTTGAAGGTCGGGTCGGGCGAAAGGGTGGGATAGCAAAGGGGGGGGTTTGAGAATCAGCTCACGTAGCTGATTCTCCCGGCGCCTCCCGGCGCCGGAGGCGACATTGTATCGAGGAATGGGCCCCTCGGTGGGGCTGAAACCAGCTGCATGCAGCAGATTTCGTAACCCCCCCTTTCCCAATCCCCCCCTTTCGTCTGGCCCGAGAAGGGGGGCGGGGGCCCCTGGTGCTCCGCTGCCGGCGCAGGCGGGCACGCGACGCAAGATCTGGACGTCAGCCTGGGGGGGGCCACAAGAGCCGCGGCCCGCGAGGGAGCCGGGCGCGGGGCGTGACCGAGGGGCGCCTGCGGGAGAGGTCCAGGTTACGACTGAGGAGAAGGTCTTTTTTTTCGCACGTCATTTTTGTCACACATAGGCAAAGCACCCCGCAATCCTCCCAGGCTGGTGGATGGGCTGGCCTGGGGTGTGAGCGAACCTGTCGCAACGAACAGGAGGGAGATGAGGAGGAGACGGGGGAACTAGGAGAAGGAGAGGCAAGGGGGGAGGAGGTCGGGGGAGGAGGCGGTATGAGGAGGCGGAGGAGGAGGAGGGGAATGAGAATGACCCGTGTAAGCCCAAGACCCACCAACGAAAGTGCAATAGAACCTCCATTGAGATTCCCTCTTCATGGGCCATCATAAAGATATATTTATACTGGGGCAAATGCCCTGTTCGAAGACAACGTCGGAAAACAACCCGAACCGTGCTAAAACAACATTCCTTGGACTTCGACGCCACGAATCACTGTTACTGCTGCGTCCTGACGATCCTGAACCGTGCCAGGGCACCCTTCCTGGGACTCAACACCGCGAACCGACGCCACTGCTGCACCCTGACGATCCTACACCGTGCCAAAACATCAGATCATACAAATCCTTGAACGACTTGCGCACTGTCCAAAAATGTGCGTGGTGCGAAGGACAGAACGAAACCTTGAAAACCTCCCGCCCTACATCCGTGGCACGCTTGCAAATATTTGAAAAGAATGTGCGCGGCGCGAAGGCGAGAACCACATGTTGAAGACCGCCCGCCCCCCCAAGCCGTGAAACTCTTGCGAATCTCAAGCTTCTCAGGCGAAACGCCCAGCCCGCCCTACCGAAGGTCTCGGGATACGACGGGGAGGTCCCAATTGAAAGGAAGAGGAATGGACGGGGCAGGACGGGAAGGAGGGGGGCGGAGGAGGCCGAGGAGCGGCAGGCAGGGGCAGGAGGAGGAACAGAGCCAGGCCGAGGAGCGGGAGGTGGACACGGCGGGAGGCGCAGGTGCGTGCGGGAGTGCGGCGGGGGTGGAGCAGGGGAGGACGAGGACTGCACACCGACTCCGCTCTTGACCTGGCCAAAAACCTGGGCCTGGCCATCGCTCGGACGTCC
>CAUYUJ010015244.1:247239-249739 GCA_963575745.1 Prorocentrum cordatum
GCCATCTTTCGTTCCCCTGGTCAAAGCCATGACAGGGGTTGCGCCGAAGTGGGCGGCTGCGGTCAGGGCCAGGTCGCCCCGGTGGCCTCTGGCCCCCTCCCCGGGACCCCCTTCGAACTGCCCCCCCCCCCCCCCCTCCTCCGGTAGGGAAACAAAACCATCCCTTCGAACTGCCCCCCTCCCCCTCGAACTGCCCCCCCTCCCCCCATCCTCCGGAAGGGAAACAACAAGCCACATAAACATCAAACCTCGGAGGCCCGCGCGGATTTCTCGGATCGGCGCTGGACCCCCCCTCCCTGGCGCGCGGAGCGCGCCAGGGGCGGCGCCGGAGGCGCCGCTGGGGGGCCCCGGCGCCGATCCGAGAAATCCGCGCGGACCTCTAAGTTTTTATGTTTCTATCACTGTTTGTTCCCCTATCCAGTTCCGCTCCCTCCGCAGTTCGACCCGCGATGCTCCTCGGGGGCCGCGGCAGTGGCCGCAGCCCTGCCGGCGGGAGGCGCAAGCGCCAGCGTTTCGTCGGGCATCGGGAGAGGACCGTGGGCGTCGGAGCTTCGCCCGTGGATAGGGTGCAAAGGTGGGCCCACGCGTGCAGTGATCGTTCGGTCGGGCCTGTCCCCCTTCAAGGGGCATCTTGGGCGAAAAATTAAAAATACCCAAAAAATGCCCCGAAGATGCCCAAAAATACTAAAACAATAGTCCCCAGACTATTTTTTGTCTATTTTTGAATTTTCCCCCTGTAGAGGGACGGGCCCGACTTAAAGTTATCGCACTCCGAGGAGAGGGGAGCAGAGCGGCTGCCATGGGAGTCCTCCCACTGGGCACAAGGAAGCAGGCGGCACTAGCACCACCAGCGCGAGGAAGGGCCCTTCTGGTGGTGTGGTCTCCCCATCCCCACTCGAGGCATCTCCTGTCCCCAGCTATGGGAGGCATTGTGGGCCTCCTCGCTGGAGGTGGCGTCCCTGGTGAGCACTTCCTCTGGAACAACAATCGAAGGGAGCCCCACCTGCATCGTGACACCTAGCCCCATCCCCAGTGGCCCAAGGCTCATTTACGCCACTGGTCGACTGCCCCCAGGCAGAGATATAGGCACCACGGAGCACGACGGAGACGGTATCGATCCTCACTTGCAAAGGAGGAAGACCGGCCAGGGGGAGGGGAAAAGGTTTACCCGATGGGGACGGGAGCTGAAAATGGTACAAACAGTACGGCAAGTTCGTGTCGTGCCGACTTCGGCGTTGGTTTCTGACATCGTGGGGATCGTTCAACCTTGAACCATCGGCCCTCTCCGCAACATCAGATCGTTCAACATCGACCGATTCTGGATCGCCCGCGGCGTTCAACGTTGAACGCTGGCGGCGGGGCCGCCGCCGGTCGACACGACACAAACCTGTCGTTCGAGCAGGGACCGACCGTCCCAGAATTTCTATAGTCCTACCACGAACTGTTCTTAGAACCCAAATAGGTTCTAAGAGCAAAAACACTTTTCTTAGAACATGAGCCCGATGTGTTAACACAAGACAGTCCGGACCAGAAGTGTTCTAAGAACATTTCGTGCCGACCACAAAGGATTCTTAGAACATTCTTTGGTGGGGCTAAAGGCGAGCCAGGACGCTTCGCCACTGCTTGCGTCGTACCCCTTCGGAGGTCCGCGCGGACTCCTTGGGTCGGCGCTGGGCCCCCTCTCCCCTGGCGCGTCGAGCGACGCCAGAGGCGCGGCGCTGGAGGCGCCGCGATGGGGATGGGGCCCGCCGCCAGACTTGAGTCGGGCCTGTCCCCCCACAGGGGGATTTTGGACGAAAAATTCAAAATAGTCAAACAATGCTCCAAAAATACTCAAGAATAGTAAAAAAAATGCCCCCGGACTTTTTTTTAACTAGTTTTGAATATTCCTCCTGTGGAGGGACAGGCTCGACTTCAGGCCAGACCCGCGAACTCCGCGCGGACACCTGAAAGGTTCTACTTCTCAGAATCTCGTTGTTCTTCTGACTCAGGGGCTCCCGGAAGTTTGAACCCTTTCCCTGGGACCGGCGTTTCATTCGCCGCTGATGGCCCTCCAGGCTCGCCGAACGCCCCCCAGCGGAAGCATCCAAGCGCCTCCAGCCGTCATACCTGTTTTCACGACGCGAAGTGACCCAGGTCCAAGGTTCGAACATTGGCGCACAGACCCGTCCTTGGACCGTTCGTGGCCACGAGACAACCCGGAGAAACCCAGAACCTCCACGAACCACCCAAACGGCCCAAATAAGAGCGCCCCATGGGAGCCGCTCCCGCGGAGAGCCTTCCCCTGACCTCCCCCGATCTGATTTTCCGAACTCGCGGAATATGCCGCGACCGCTCTCGTCCCGGGGCCATGCCTGGTATCCCCGGGGCCCGTGAACGGCTCCCGAAGGCCGACGTCGAGAGAAAGCGCCCGCACCGAAAAATCACATCGTGGGTGATCTCCGGGGGGGAGGCTCCCCCCCCCTGGCTCAGGGACTTCAGAGAGGGGCGCCCGCGCCGC
>CAUYUJ010015244.1:254739-261794 GCA_963575745.1 Prorocentrum cordatum
GCTCCCCCCCCCTCCATCCCCCCTCGTCGCTGCCGCCGTCGGTTCGGGCACCTGCCGCCGAGAACGCTGGAATGCTCGGCGGCAGGATTGCCGCGGGCAGCTAGGCAGGGCAGGCGGAGACGAGGCGGCGACAGCGGAAGAGGAGGGAGGCCCGCGGAAGCCCCTGGCCATAGAGTGTGGGGGTGGGTGGGTTTAACAACGGTGCGGGGGAATGCTCGCTGCGACGGAGGGTGCGAGCGGGGCGGTCGAGGAAGCTGCCTGGGGAAGATCGGAGAGACGGCGAGGGGGGAGTACGAGGGCAGCGGGGAGCGGAGGCGGGAGCCCGTTCGGGCCTTGAGGACCCGCTTGCTGCTGCACGCCGCCGAGGCCGCGCCGTCGCCGATGCCATTGTTCAGCTTGAACGCGGCGATGGCAATCTCCGAAGCCTCGCCCACGAGGTCGTTCACGGCGCTGGCGAACGTCGCCTCGAGCAGCTTGTCCATCCCGTCAGCCATCTTCGAGAGCTGCGACGCTTCAACGCCCTCCACGACGATGCCGCCGTCGCGCATCCTCCCGAGAATCCTGACGGCCTCGACCTTCGCGTCCATGAGCACGTTGATCCGCGTGCCGTAGTCCATGGTGTTCTTGGGCATCACCGCGTACAAGTCCCACTTCCCCTCGTCGCCGCACCTGTAAAACTGCTCCCCATCCAGGCGCCTGTCCTTCGTGCGCGGCCAGGTCGCGGCTATCGAGCGGCCGAACATCCAACCGCCGTCCCACAAGCCATAACCGTCCTTGCGACCGCCAGCCGAACCGTTGAAGCACCCGATCATCCACTTGATCAAGTTCTAGGGATACAACCAACACGCTCAGAATCACAACCCCCAACACAACCACCCGTCTTCATCGCCGCTGCCGCCTTCCCGTGCCCCCCCCCCCTCATACTCGTCCTCATCCGACGCGTTTGCACGCGCCGCTCCTTGACCGACGGCGGGTGCGTGACGCCGAACCCCGTGGTCGCGCCGTCGATCTCCCAAACCCCTTCGTCTATGTGCGGCCCTGGGAGGCACAAGCCCGCACGGGCGCGAAGACCGAGGGCTCGTGAGAGCCCGCGAGCTCGCGGGGGCCCCGCGGCCCCCGCCAGCTGGGGCATCTGAAGCTTCAGGGCGCCTCTGGAAACCTCCGTCGCCGTCGTCGTCGTCGTCGTCCGTCGTCCGTCGCCCGTTGTCCGCGGTCCGTCACCTGCAACCGCCAGGGTCGTCCGTCGCCCATCGCCTGTCGCCCGTCGTCCGTCGCCTGGCACCCGTGGCCGTCCGTAGTCGTCGTCGTCGTCGTCGTCGTCGTCGTCGTCGTCGTCGTCGTCGTCGTCGTCGTCGTCGTCGTCGTCGTCGTCGTCGGACCGACCTGGCGGACGCCGCGGCTCTGGGCGCGCGTCGGCGCCCGAGCGAACCGAGGGCAGCTGCAACCGTTGGGCAGCGCTGACCTTCGCGCCAGGGGAGCCAGTCAAGGCGGAGGGGGGGGGGGGGGGGCGCGCATCGAGGGCGCATTGCGACGTGCGAGCGCGCGAGGGACCACGCGCGCGCATGAACAATATGATGGGCGCGCGCGCCAGGATTTGCCAAACCACGCAGTGCCATGGCCAGGTCTACAGGCGGAGCGGCGCAAGCCTAGCGAATAGCCGAAGTCGTACCACTTGCAAAGCTTGATGTGGCCAGCGCGCCTTGCTGCCTGCACACAACGAACCCGCGCTCGACAGTCGCGGGCAGGGCTCGGCCACTGGGGGGGAAGGGGGGGGGGGGGGCTGCCCAAAGGCCGACGTGGAGCTCGACTGGCATGCGCTCGGCACCGCCACCTCCCCCGAAACAATCGGGCGAGAAGGGGGCGCGGACGCCAGATTCGCAACCGCCGCGCGCCTCGATATCGGCGCAGATCTCTGCCAGAAACTGCTTGTCACCCTCGCTGGTCGGGGATCCGCAGGGGGTCGAGATCGACTTCTTGAGCTGATGGCTCACGCTCCCCCATGGCGCCATGGCACACCGCGGCGCGGCCGCCGCCCCTTCGGCCCTAAGACAGAAAACGCAGGCTGGTTGGGCCTGACTGGGCGGGCCGAGGACTCTGGAGCAGGGGATCCGTTTGACCCAGCGAAGGCCCCGAGGCTCAAAACCCAAATGGGCGCGCACCACGGCCCATTGAGGACGCGGGGCCCGAAGCGCCGTGACATCGCGAAACATGGAGGGCGCCAACCCAGAGAAATCCAGGAACCGATGTCGAATGTCACCCAGAGCGGCGGCAACACCAACGCTGTCGGAAGACGCGGGGAGGACCCACTGGAAGCCCATCGAGATCAACCCTGAAGGCATCTTCACCCCCCCCCCTCCCCCGCCCGATCCCCCTCCCCCCCCTCGTTCCTGCTCCCTCTTCGCACTCCTCCTCCTTCTTCGGCGACGAGGGCGACGACGGCGGCGACGGCGACGGCGACGGCGACACCGACGACGACGAGTGCGAAGACGACGGGCACGATGACGGGCACTGCATCGACGACGACGACGGCGACGACGACCATGGCGGCGGCAACCGCGCACCAAAACTAGAGCACCCATTGCCAAACCGTCACCCCCAAAGCACCCTCGGTGGATGCCTCAGCCCGCATCGGGCGCGGTCTCGAGGCACGCTCCCCCCCGACGCCCTGCCTGCGCCCTGTCGGACCATCCTTCACTGACGCATCGAGCTCGCACTGGGTCGTCGGTCTCCCCGCCGCCGACGCCCGAGCTCGCGCCGCTCCGTTGCGAAGCGGCACCCCGTCAGAAGATGCCGTCGATGGGGCAGTTCTTCTCCTGGAGCGCGTTGTCGCTGAGCCACAACCTCCAAGCCGCCCTGACCGCCTCCATCATGGCCATGCGGGAGTTGTTCCCGAAGCGCGCCCACGGGATCGACATCCGACGATGGCCTGCCAAATGGAAATGCCATCCCCCACGGGTGTTAGCGCGCCACACCGAGCAGTTCGGCGGCATGTACGTCTTCGCCTCGCTCTGCGGCAGGTCGTCATCCCCCTCGGCGGGCAGGGCGAATCGCTTCGGAAACACCTTGCCGTAAAATGGCGAGCGCGGGTTCGCCTTCCCCGTCGGCGTCTTGCCCCTCATCTTGACCTGGGCAGGGGAAGGCGGCGGGGGGGGGGGGGGGCATCGGGAAAGGAGTGGGGTGAGGAGGGAGCGCCATGAACCAGCTGGGGTAGGACGATGGAGCAGACGATGGGGGGAAGGGGGGGGCGGGTGCGATGCGATTGGAGCGGGCGGAGGAGAGGGCATCGGGGAGAGAAGAAGATGCGGAGAAAGAAGGAGAGGGAGTGAGAAAGACAGCGAGATAAACATACAAAAGAGGAACATGAAGGGATGAGAGAGTAGACCAGGGGAGGGGAGAGGAGAGAGAGAGAGAGAGAGAGAGAGAGAGAGAGAGAGAGAGAGGAGAGAAGGGGGAGAGAGAGAGAGAGAGAGGGAGAGAGAGAGAGAGAGAGAGAGAGAGAAAGCGAGAGAGAGAGAGAGAGAGAGATAGAGAGAGAGAAAGGAGAGAGAGCGAGGGAAAGGGAACGAGGGGGAGGGAAGACGGAGAGAGCGGATAGAGAGAGCTGGGGGGTGGGATAATCTCTCACCCCCATCTCTCCTCACCCCCCCCTCTCTTCAATTCCTCCTCGTGCATGCGGCGTTGCACCGCCCTCCCCCTCATCTCCCCCATCACCCCCCCTCCGCAATCCCTCTCTCGCATCTCCCTCCCACCTCGCCTCCCTCCCCATGCCTGTCAGATCTCCATCCCCAGCCCCTCTCTACCTGCCACGCACCCTAAACCCTCCACCATCCGACCCTCCTTGCAACGCTCCCCCGTTTCCAAGACTGGGCGGCCTTGTACTTCACCAGGTCGGCGCAGAAATCCCAGCGGCTCTGCGACGTGGCCTTGGCGCTCTTCATCTCCTCATTCATGGTCTCGGCCGACTCGCGGTCAAACGCGTCCACGACCCAATCCAGATTGCACAAGTCTTCGCAACCCTGGAGGTCGTCCTCGTAATGCAAGTTCCGCTTGTCCATGACGGCCACCAGCTCCTCGCTCGTGATCGCGGGAAACGCGTTCTTGGCCAAGGCCTCCAAGACTGGGATGAGGCTGCACGAGGAATACTCAATGCCGCGAAGGTCACACAACTCGCGGAGATAGCAAAGGGGGAGGTCCCAGAAGCCATTCTCCGCCGCAACCTGCCAAAGACCCTTGATCGCGCTGGTGCTCTCAACCTTGATTGTCATGCGGCCGTAAGCCGCGGGCCCCTTGATGGTGATGTCCGTGGTTGGCAAGGCCCACCCTCCGAGCTCCTTCATCTCAGCGTATATGGCCTGGCGGAGAGGGCTGACGAACCTCGCGGGCTGGGCCTCCCACTCGTCCACGTTGAAAATGCAGATCAGATGTCGCTTGGCATCAGCGCGGAGCGGGTGCACGGCGCTCTCGTCGGCGCCGTCGTGCTCCAGCGGCCACCCGACCGCGACGCTGCCCTCGATGCTCCCGATGCCAAGGTACCAGTCACGAGTGTGCTTCTTCTTGATAATGGCGTTGCGCTGCACGAGCCGCGAGTACAGCTTGTGACCAATGAACTCCCACTTGTTCTGCGCATCGGCCTGCCGCAGCACCTCCACGTCAGCAAGTGGGGCCATATAGCTAGATGCGCCTGGCGAGTACCAGTGCGGATCGATCCTGCTTGAGATCTCGCTGAACTGCGCCTCCTTCAGGTCCTGGGGCAACTTCGACTTCCGAAAGGGAGGGGTGAACGCAGTGTCCGACATCAAAGACGAGCGGGGCGCAACTGCAGACGTGCGGGAAACCTCTGTGTAACTATGCTTCGTGCCGAGCATCCCACTATCAATCACCTTCGCCATCGCGTACACGGGCGTCGTCACCGTGTTGCTCTTCTTATCGGCGGACGTCTTCACTGTATTGAACATGTCCTCCACAATTTGTGAACAAACCACTCGCCGACATTTCCTCTCTATCAAGTCTGTCAGCCTGCGGCGCGGAGGGGCGTCAAGGGCGGGGTAGGCGCGCGTGGAATAGCGGGGGGGGGGGGCGGGGTCAACGATGGCCATGGGGCTCGGGCAGGGAAGGGCGAGGCGGGCATGTTGACGCGGCAATGGCCGCCGACGAGGTGAGGGGGGGGGTGCTCGGCGGACGGAGCAGCGAGGGGCGGGCGCAGCGGGCAGCTGGGCGGCGAGTGGGCGGGTGACCAGAACCGACGCGCTCGAGAAACGGCGGCGGCGGGGACTGGGGCACCGCCGACCCCCCCCCCCCGCCAGCGCGCCGCGGGAAAGGTTGGAGGCTGGCGGGTCGGGAGAACGACTGGGGTAGATTGGGGAAGAGGCAAGGCGATCGCTGCACGGGGCGCCTGGGAGTCCACATCCAGTCGTCGGCGTTCAGGCAAGCCAGGAGCTGCTTGACGCTCGTGAGCTGAAAGACGGACCGCGACACAATGAGCTCCTGGCCCTTGAAAGCGGACCCGACCAACTTGTCGTACAAGATCGCGTCGCGCTGGAACTCCCTCATGTACGCGTCCCGCGACGCGTCGTCCAAGAGGAGCGTCTGCCGACGCGGAACGCCGTGCGTGAAGGGTAGATTCCGTCGCGTCAGCTCCAAAACTCCCTCAGCCATGATGTCGCCGAGCATGGTGGCGAAGTCGTCGCTCATGGAGACCCGCGGATGCGCGAGCTGTATCGTGCAGCCGCCCCACTCCGCCTCAATGCCCATGTCCTCGTACTTCGTGCTATCCAAGAACGCCTTGACAATTGCAGCCTCATACTGATGGCACTCTCCATTCATCATGCTCGTCTCCCAAGGGACAGTGGCGTCCAAGTTGCGAAGCGCCGCGCTCTGCCTTCGATGAAACAAAAGGCTGGCAACCAAGCCCCCTCGCTAGCACGGGCGGCCCTGCGACCCCCGCGCTGGCGCGGGGGCTGGCCCGACGGCGACGACGACGACGGTGAAAACGACGGCGGCGACGGCAAGGGCGGGGAGGACGAGGTGGCGGGGGGGCGGGGGCGAGCAAGAGAGGGTGAGCGGGGGGAGAGGAGGGGGGGGGGAGGAGGAGGTGGGATGAAGGAATAGGAATGCCCAAGTATTGGCCCGCCGATGCCTTCCATGAAATTGCGCGACTGGCCCCGGCCCCTCGATGATGATCTGCTGCCTCGCCAGGTTCTCCAAGTCACCAAATAAATATGCTGCCTTATCCAATTGGTTGGCCGTCATGTCAGCCCAGCTCTGCGCTGCGGCTTGCTTGAGGGTAGGCTTGTCCTGGACCTCGACAGCTGGAACAGGGGCTGGGACGAGGGCGGCCGCCCCTGCAGGCGCCCCTGCGGGCTGGGCCGATGACGGGTCCCTGAGCTTGCGGTCGAGCCCCTTGTATCCCAAAGAAATGGCGGCGACGTTGTACAGATATGTTTTCATCCCGTAGTCTGTGATGGTCTTGCGAGCTGTGGTCACTGGATGACAGTACTTTCCTAAATCCAACCAGCTCTCTGGGAGCACGCGGCCTGGGGGCTGCTTCTCTGCCAGCCCCCGCCCCTCTCATTCGGCGAGGCGGTTGCGCCCCCCCCTCCCCTCCCTCCCCCCCCCCCGCCCCCGCCCCCACCCCCATCCCCCGCCCTGCGCCCGCCCCTCCTCTGGATCTGGGCGGGGCGCCTCGCTGGTGGCCAGGGCGTCTAAGGTTGCCCGATACGGCCCCCAGAGGGCATCGGGGAAGCCCAAGTTGATCTCCAACATGGCTCAATCTAACCTGGGACGCCCCAATATGGCACCCAATGTGCCCCAACGTGCCCCATGGCCGCTACAAGGCGGCCCCAGGCAACCAGCGAAGTGCCATAGGAACCGCCCCAGAGCCTACAACCCTTCAGCAGACCGCGGGAACCCAATGACATGTGCAATCTGTTGTTTTTCGCATTCGGCAGGCATCCGAGGCCTCGAGGGCGCTCCAGGCGGCTCAACCAACGCGCCGCGGGATGCCCAATTGAGCCCCAGAGCGGCCCCAACAACGCCCAAGGGCACTCCTAGAGCGC
>CAUYUJ010015244.1:266894-271894 GCA_963575745.1 Prorocentrum cordatum
GGCCCCGGGACGGCCAGGGTGGCAGGACATCTCCGCGGGGCCATCGGGGTGTGCTTGCATGCCTCCTGGTCACCCGTTTGATCGCGACACTCCCAAGCGACACCCCTCCTGCTCCCTTCCTCCTGCCTTCTCCTCCTCCTCCTTTTCCTCCTTATCCTCCTCCTTCTCCTCCTACTCATACTCCTCCTCCCTCCTCCTCCCTCGACCTCCTCCTCCTTCTCCTCCCACTTTCCTTCCCCCCTTGACAACTCCTCCTCCTCCTCCTCCTCCTCCTCCTCCTCCTCCTCCTCCTCCTCCTCCGCCTCGTCGTCGTCCTCCGCCTCCTCATCGTCCTCGTCTCACTGCTACTCTTCCGTATCATCTTCATTTGACCCTTCCCCCTCCCCAGCCCCGCCCTACCCCATTTCCCTCTGGCGGGGGCCACCGGCACGGACGCGATGCAAGCGTGCCACGTCCAAGGACGTCCATCTCAAGAGCCCCTGTCGTCCCGAGGCGGGACGACGAGGGGCATGACGACATGTGGGATCCTTGCTGCTGGACTGGCAGGAGAAGCACCGGCACAGACACACAACCGCGGAGGCCCGCGCAGACTTCTTGGATCTGCGCTGGGCTTCCCTCTCTGGCGCGCGGAGCGCGCCACGGGCGGCGCCATGGGGAGCCGCCAGGGGGCTCTAGACGTCCGCGCAAACCTTCGAAAGCTTGTGTTCATGCCGATTTTTCTTCTCCGACGGAGTGGGCTTCGGGAAACATTCATCGGAACCACCAACTGAGGTGACGAACGAACAACACACACACCCATACACACAGGGGGCGGCGGGGGTTATGGGTGCGTGTTGTCGGAAGGGGGTCTCCGCTCGAACGGGAGCCTTCCCAAGGAGGTCTGACAACCCGCACCGCTACCCATAGCCAGTCCTCCTCCCTCCGACCTCCGCATGGATATGGGTGTGTGTTGTTCCTTCGTCGTGAGGGGGTGAACGGCCCTGCCAAAACGTGGGACGCCCGAATGCGCGGGATGCCCTGGGCCCCACCTGGGCGCCCCCCTCTCCCGCTCCCGCCTCCCCCTCCAACTCCTCCTCCTCCTCCTCCTCCTCCTCCTCCTTCTCCTCCTTCTCCTCCTCCCCCTCCCTCCTCCTCCTCCTCCTCCTCCTCCTCCCTCCTCCTCCTCCTCTCCCCTCCTCCTCCTCCTCCTCCTCCTCCTCCTCCTCCTCCTCCTCCTCCTCCTCCTCCTCCTCCTCCTCCTCCTCCTCCTCGTCCTCCTCTCCTGCTCCTCGCCGCCGCCCCGGAGACCCCCGCCCCCCTCTCGCGACGCGAGTCGGTCGAAGGAGCACAGAGGGGCGAGGAGACCACCACCGCCACTGCGGCCACCCTCTGCCCACCCTCCACGTGGGCGGCGCTGGTCCCCTTCGCGACGCCCGGGCGCACTCCAGGTGCGCGGCACTGGTCCCCTTCGCAACGCCCGGGCGCACAGGGATGTTTGCGGACTGCTCTCGTCGCCCCCTCCCCCTGGAGCGCCTGGCCCCCGACCTCCAGCAGGCGCTCGGCGCTGAAGTTGACGCGCAGCAGGCCGTGGTCTGCGGAGGCCACCTGGAGGGGCAGGAGGAGATCGAGGATCGAGGGGATCGAGGAGGGGGATCAAGGATCGAGGAGGATGATTCGTCTTCATCGTCTTGCGAGCCAAGCGAACAGACCAGGACACGAGGCGAAGCGCACAAGATCGAGGAGGAGGAGGAGGAGGAGGGAGAAGGTGAAGGCGGATGATGATGATGATGATGATGATGATGATGATGATGATGATGATGATGATGACGATGATGATGATGATGATGATGATGATGATGATGATGATGATGATGATGATGATGATGATGATGATGATGCTGATGATGACGATGATGATGGTGATGATGATGATGAGGAGGAGGATGATGAGGATGAGCAGGAGAAGCGATGAGAGGGGGAGGATCGAGACTCAAGGAGGAGGAGGAGGAGGAGGAGGAGGAGGAGGAGGACTGGAGGCCGGGGGATTGTGGAGTCCCTGTGGGTTTCAGACTATTATTTACGATATTTCACGTTGCTCCTCATCATTATTCTGGTATTTCCTCTCTCGCTTTCTCTCTCTCTCTCTCTCTCAATCTCTCCCACTCCCATTCCCATTCCATTCCCATTCACATTCCCAATACCATTACCATTACCATTCCCATCCCCATTCCCATTCACTACCATCACTATTACCATTACCTTTATCTTTACCCTTACCTTTACCATTACCATTACCATGACCATGGCCATTCCAATTGCCATTGTCATTGCTGCCATTCCCATTGCCATTGCCATTACCAGTGCCGTTGCCATTGCCATTGTATTGCCATTGCCAGTCGCCACCCCGTTACCATTACCATTACCGTTACCATTACCATTATCATAACCATTACCATTCCCATTACCATTAGCCACTACCATTACCATTGCCATTACCATTAGCATTACCAACACCATTGTCATTACCATTACCATTACCATTACCATTACCGCTGCAATCACCATTACAATTCCCATTCCCATCACCATTGCCATTACCATTACCGTTAGCAGTACCATTTCCATTACCATTACCATTGCCATTATCATCACCACTACCACTACCATTTCCATTCCCGTTCCAATTACCACTACGATTCCCATTCCCATTCCCATCCCCATTACCATTACCATTACCATGACCATGACCATGACCATTACCATTGCCATGGCCATTGCTATTGCCATTGCCATTGCAGTTGCCATTCCCATTCTCATTGCCCGTACCATTACCATTACCATTGCCATCGCCGTTGCCATTACCATTGCCAATCGCTACCCCGTTACCATTGCCATAACCATTACCCTTACCGTTACCGTCACCATTACCATTCCCAGTACCATTACCATTACCATTGTGATTGCCAAGACCATTACCATTGGCATTGCCATTGCCACTCGTCACTACCATTACCATTGCCACTCGCCACTACCATTACCATTATCATTGCCATTGCCATTCGCCACTACCATTAACATTGCCAGTACCATTACCATTTCGATTCACATTCCCATTCCCAATACCATTACCAGTACCATTACCATTACCATTATCAACAACCATTGCCATTACCATTACCATTACCATTACCTTTACCTCTACCTTTACCGTTACCCTTACCCTTACCATTCCCATTTCCGTTACCACTACCACTGCCATTTCCATTTCCGTTCCCATTCCCATTCCCATTCACATTCCCGTTCCCGTTCCCATTCACATTACCATCACCATTGTCATTGCCATTGCCATTGCCAATCCCATTGCCGTTGCATTCCCATTGCCATTGCCATTGCCATTGCCATTGCCATTGCCATTGCCATTGCCATTACCATTACCGTTGCCATTGTCATTGTCATTGCCATTGCCAGTCGCTACCCCGTTACCACTATCATTACCGTTACCATCACCAGTACCATTACCATTACCTCTGTCATTACCATTACCATTCGCATTGCCATTGCCATTGCCATTAGCCACTACCATGACCATTGCCAATACCATTTCCATTGCCATTGCCATTCCCATGACCATTACCATTACCATTATCATTTCCATTACCATTACCATTACCTGTACATCTACCATTACATTTACCCTTACCCTTATCATTCCCATTTCCGTTACCACTACCACTACCATTTCCATTCCCGTTCTCGTTCCCATTCCCATTCACATTCCCATTCCCGTTCCCATTCCCACTACCATTGCCATTACAATTACACTTACCATTGCCGTTGCCACTGCCATGGCCATTATCATTGTCATTGCCATTGCCATTGCCAATCCCATTGCCATTGCCATTACCATTGCCATTGTCATTGTCATTGCCATTGCCAATCGCTACCCCGTTACCATTACCATTACCGTTACCATTACCATTACCAGTACCATTACCTCTGTCAGTACCATTACCATTACCACTGTCATTGCCATTACCATTACCATTGCCATTGCCATTCGAGGATTTCAATAGGAATCATTCAGTGGAGGGTTTCAGTAGGAATCCACATGTGGAGGATTTCAGTAGGAATCATTCAGCGGGGGGGTTCGATAGGAACCCTTCTGTCGAGAATTTGAGTGTGAATCCTTCTTATGGGGGCGTTTAATAGGAATCCTTCTGGGGGGAGCGCAGACGTGGCCACGTAGCATCTCTTTGTTTTTTCCCCCTGGCGTCCCCCCACCCCCCCCCCCAGAGAAACAAAAAAAAAAAAAAAAAAACAATCTGAGGGGGGGGACGCCAGGATCTTTTTGTTTTTGTTCTTTTTTTTTCTGGGGGGGGGGACGCCAGGAGAAAAAAAAAGGCAGAGAGGTAGGAGGAGGGGGAGAGGGAGGAGGAGGAGGAGGAGGAGGAGGAGGAGGAGGAAGAGGAGGAGGAGGAGGCGGAGGAGGAGGAGGAGGAGGAGGACGACACAGAGCAGAGTTTGCACAGAAACAGTCGCGAACTCAGCGTGAAAGCCTCGCGCGCGCGCTTTGGAACCACAGGGACTCCACAATCCCCCGTTTTCGAGGACCGAGCATGCTCCCAGGACCCCTTGAGCCGCGAACAAAAATCACGACGG
The DNA here is from genome assembly GCA_963575745.1 of Prorocentrum cordatum. Taxonomy (NCBI): domain Eukaryota; class Dinophyceae; order Prorocentrales; family Prorocentraceae; genus Prorocentrum; species Prorocentrum cordatum. Next base: position 271,533 of record CAUYUJ010015244.1, read on the forward strand.
GAGGACTCTGTGCCATTGCTCGGCCCTCGTCTGCGGCTCCGGGACCTTCCCCAAACCGATTCTGGAGCGATGGCGAGCTGGCCCAGGGGAAAGGGTCGGCAGTGCAGGCGGCCCTGTAGTGAAACAGTCACGACGTCGGCTGTCCGACGAGGGCCCGCGGAGAGGGAAACAAACTCCTCAGGACGTCGCTCTCTGAGGGCGCTCCCGGGGCCCGCGGGCCGGCGAAGGGGGGAGGACGGGGGAGCAGCGTCCAGGGCGCGCCCTTTTCCCCCAGGACCCGTTGGGGATCCAGGCCCTGGGCCCGAGAATGCGCCCCCCGGACCATTTTCCATGGGGCGCATGCGGCCTGACCGGAGACTCGA
>CAUYUJ010015244.1:276894-294394 GCA_963575745.1 Prorocentrum cordatum
AAGCATGTCCTGGACCCCAAGGGCTCTCTCCAGGATCAACATCCCATGCTGAACATTCGTTGATCGTCTCCCCGGGACCAACTTCCCGTCCTGAACATCATGCAGTTGACGGCCACGGGGACTGGAAACGGCTCCAGGACACCGAACAGCGGAGCAGGGCGAGCACAACAGCAGCTCAAGATCGGCCCCCGGCCCCCTCCCGCGGTCCAAACGCAGGCCCTGCCAATTTTCCGAGCGGCGTCCCTCAAAGGCTAACTACTGTTGCCTCCAATTGCCCTCCTCTGCGAACGCAGATCCGACCTCTCTCGGGCTCCTGCTGTCTTCTGCCGGTACAGCCGGCCCAGAGAGGCCAGCGTGCTTCTTCTGCATGACGACGATGTCGTCGTCCGTGTCCATGCCGTGCAGGAGGCTCGCGAGCTCCGACCCAGCGGCAGCGCCAGCCTGGCGGCAGTGGGCGGAGACGAAGTTCGGGTTGTTGCCGCCCATGTTGTCCTCGGGCCAGACGAACAGGGGGGATATAGTGGAGGGGTAATTCGCGACTCAGCTCACGTAGCCAGATGTTCTGGGCGCCTCCCAGCGCCGGAGGCGCCAAGGTATCGAGGAAGGCGCCCGGCTGTAGGTCCGAGAACCTCTGCCTGCTGCAGATATCGTAACCCCGCTTTCCCCATCCCCCACTTTCGCTCGACCAGGTCCTCGTCGTCGTCCGATGTCCCGCTCATGCCGTAGCACTTGCGCTCGGGCCTGTAGTAGACCACCTGGGCGGCAAACAGAGGGAGGGCTGATTCTCAAAGCCGGGCCCTCGGCTGAAGACACCACGTGTATGCCTCAAAAGTGATCCGCGTGACAGCGTCCCGAGGACACGCGGCTCAGAGAGTTCCTCTGGCGTGGCCTGCGCGCCGATCCTGCACACCAGTGCAGAGCAAGAGAGCCCGGCGGTCTGCCGCGAGCGTCGGCAGGGGACGACGAGGAGGCCCCCGCGGACGTGCGGCGGAGGCTCCGCGCGGACCACGTGGCGCGGCGGGCCGTGCGGAGAGGAAGGTGCGGCGGAGCGCCTCCGCGCGGGCGGTGCTATCGCGGGCCGCGCGCGGCGGGCCAACCGCGGCCGCACTCGAGGGGCCCAGCGGGGTCGCCTGCCTCCGGTGCGGCTGCCGGGCGGGGCGCGCCCGGCCTGGCCGGCCGTGCGCCGAGGGGTCGCCCGCGCTGCCTGCTGGTGGTCGCACCGCCTCGGGATCCCGGGGTGCCGAGGCCGGGCGGCAGTGGGAAGCTGGGCGAGGGCTGGCCGTGGCTGCTCGAACGGCCTTCCCGGAAGGAAAAAGCACACTCCCGGAATCAGACTCAGCACACGAAAGATAGTAAACGGGATGGCCTCCCGGAAGAGAGAAAACAATTTCCCGGAGCTCCACTGCAGCAGCCACGGGTTTGCCAGCCTTCGCCTAGCTGTCATCGGAGGCAGGCGGCTCTGCGGGTCCGCCTGGCGCTGCAGGCCCTGGCGTGCCCGACCAGCGCTCGTGGCGCGGCAGTGGTGGTAGCGCTGCGCAGGGCGGCGGCCAGGCTGCGCGCCGCTGGCCGCTCCAGTCGCCCGCATTCGCGCTCCCTCCCGCTCCCTCTCGTCGTCCCCGTCGTCTTCGCTGGCCGTTTCGTCGTCTCGCCCCTGAGCTCATCCTTGATCGGAGACGGACTGTGGAGGGGATCGCGACGTCTTTTTGTGTGTGGGGGAGGGGACCAACGAGCTCAAACCACCAGAAGACCAGTCGAATAGAGGCTCTGACGGTGAGGAGTTCCTCTAGACAGAGTGCCCTCCCAAGGCCAGAGAGCATACATCCATGCCCGAGCGCAGATAGCAACAGGAGAAGGAAGTATAAGAATATGTACGGTTCACACAACACGTGCGGGCAACTTGCGCAAGAGTGCCCGCGCCAATCGATCCCTTTTTCGTATCGCCACCCGCCTGCTTGCACTTCTCCTCGGCCGCGCACCAGTCGCGGCACGTGGGCCAGTCCTCGGCGACGTCGCCGTACTTGTGCTTCCCCAGTGATATCTCATCGCCAGCCTCGCTCTTGCGCCAGTTGTTGAACTCCGCGCATGCGTCGTTGCACTGCGCCGAGATGAAGTCGACGTTGGAGCCACCCATGTTGTCCTGGTCGTGGCCCTGGGCCTCGGTGGTGCCGAAGCAGGCGCCGGAGGGCTTGTAGAAGACAACCTCTGAGAGCGCACATGTTGCAAAGATACCGGCCTTTTCAAAGCATCAGTTCTGAGGTGCATGTTGCAGAAACACCAGCTGATGTGACAACTGCTGCGCACATAATGCACTAGCTTCTGTTTTGATTGCCCCAAGGGGGGGAGCGGACAACGGTAACGCTTGGGCGGGGTGGGGCACGTCGGAGCAGGGGCGCGCCGCGGTCGCCAAAATATACGCGCGAACACCAGCTTTGGGCGGGGTGGTTCAAGTCTCCCCCACCCCTCCTACGTACGATCGCTGCCGTTACTCAGGTATCGACAGTCACGCGCCAGAGGACTGGCGAAAAGCAAGATCTGGGTGGGGATGACGCCCGCGAGAGCCCTCGCACCCCTTCCCTGAGCTCCTTGATTCTTATGTTTTTTGTTTTATATATATATATAGCACTGTACATGTATATATATATATATATATGTATAGAGAGATGTATCGATATATGTATATACATATACATGCACATGTGTTGCTCTCTATATCTGTCTCTGTCTGTCACCCTTCGTATGTTTACTGTTTGTTCGTTTCTCTCACGATCTCTGTGTTCACGCACGGACTCATGATTTATTGACGATGCTGGCACCGCTTGCAATCAACGCTACTCATCATCATCCCCTTCCACCGTGCTCACGAACGTATCCTCATTTCCTTCCCTTGTGCATATCTCTGTCCCACAAAATGCCTGAACAAAACTAAGCTCAATGCCAAAACACATTCCCAACACCGACCCGTAGTCGCCGTCATGGGGGGATGAATGTCGAGACGCGCAAAGAGAATTACACCAGAGAGAAGCCCAATCAGTGGATGGTTTCAAAATTCGTGATATTGATATTGGGATCGGTTGTGAAGATCGATCGTGAGACCGATAGTGGGATCGATAGTAAGGACGGTAGTAAGGTCGATCGTGAGACCGATCGTGGAGTCGATTCTGTGAGACCGATCGTGCGATCTATAGTGGGATCGATTGTGAGATTCATAGAGAAGTGGGTAGTGAGATCGATGGTGAGACATGTCGAAAAAGATATCGACCAAGAACCCGGGAGCCCAAACACCCGGGAACCCCGCCGCCCACCGAAATCGGTCGGGAACCAGCAACCGGGAACCCGGGAACCCGGAACCTGGAACCCAGGAACCCGGCTGCCTACCGAAACCGGCCCGTTACTTTCGCCAATCTTTCAATCTCCGCTTAGAGCCCTTCAGTGCGAGCACACACACATATATATATGTATATATGTATATATATATATGTATACATATATATATATATATATATATATATTGGGGACCAACGAGAACACGCGTCCCCTGGCAGCGTCCCCTCGCAAGCCCAGCAAAACGCGTCCAGGCAGGGCTCGCGGCACATGCCCAGGCACAGCCCCGGACACGTCCCATGGCACAATCCCCCAGCGCGTTCGCAAGCCCGCCCTACTGCGCGTCCGAGAACACGTTGCTAGACATAATTACCCCTCCGGACAACATCCCCAAACTCAACACCTGGCACGCCCCTCGACACGGTCCCTCGCACAGCCCCTGTCAAGCCGCTGAACATGTCCCTCGACGCGTCCCCTGGCGCGTCTCCTGACTCGTCCCCTGGCAAGCCCCGCAACACAGACGAAGGCACGTCTCCAGACAGGTCAACTGATACGCCCCCTGGCACGTCCCCTGACACGTCCCCAGTTGTGTCCACAGGCGCATCCTCTGGACACGCCCGCCGGCATACTGTCTCGCACGCCGCTGGGCCCTGGGCCCCAAGCCACGCGCTTGGATACGTCCTCCTCTGCCACGACTCCTGGCACGCTCAAACGAGATCCCATGGCACGCCCTCCGACGCAGCCGTGGGCACATCCCCTGACACTTCCTTGACGCGCCCCCTGCCACATCCCCCCGAAACATCCGCAAACGCGGCGACGCCCTCTCAGACACGCCGTGCGACACCCGGGGCCGTACCTGTGGTGCCTGGGTGACGTGCCTGGGGACACGTCAGGGGATTTTTGTTGCGGAACGGGTCAGCCGGCGTGTCAAGGCCCGTCTGGCGCCGTGCCTGGGGTCGTGCCTGGTGCCGTGTCAGGCGACGCGTCTGGGAACCAGCCCGTGGACAATCTAGAGGACGCACCCGAGGAAGGGCCAACACTGCCACGGGACGTCCCCCCGGGCCGCGTCTGGAACCACTCCTGCGGCTGTGTCGAGGGGCGTGTCGGGAGACGTGCCTGCGACTGTCTCAGGGGGGCATGCCGCGGGACGTACCTCAAAACGTGTCAGGGGGCGCGTCGGAGGCCGCACCAGGGGACGTGAGGGACCTTAGGACGCGCCAAGGGGCACATCTGGGACGCACCGCCGCCCTCGGCGCAGTCCTGAAGCGTGCACGCTCGAAGTCCACGTGGGACCGTACGGGGACTCGCTCTTGTGCGGACCTCGTCCGCACCATCCTCGCGCGGGCACGCACAACATAGGTCTGGGTGTCCCGGCCAGGCAAGCGCGGCACGTCCGGGTCAAACCCGCAGAGTAACCTGGTGATCAAAAAGGCAACGACACTGCAGTGCTGACTTTCGGCCCCGCATGCTCCCTGTTGCGTCATACCGTATCGTGGCCACTCGTACTGACTGCCGATGTGGATGTGCAAGCCAGCGTAGACCCCAACCACTAAGTTATGTGGTGCAAGCGATGAGGTGCAAGCTATGTGGTGCAAGCTATTTGGTGTAAGCCACGTGGTGCAAGCTATTCAAAGTAATGTTTACACAGGAACTGCCGACATACATTGTGCAGCATTTGCTGCACCTCATAGTCCGAATCAATGTTAGTTACTGCATGATATAGGTTGCACAGCGTAGGTTGCACAGCATCGGTTGCACCACATCGGTTTCACAACATGTGCCCTGCTAGAAACACACTGTTTGGTGCCCACACTGGCAGACATTACTCAGGAAGAAGGCTGATCAGAAGGAACAAAAGCCCCCAATTCATTCAAGCACTGCAGGGAAGAAATAAAGCGTGCCGAACCTGCTTGCACTTCTCGTCCTCCACACAGAGGCGGCGGCAATGCTCCCACGACGTCTTCACGCCGTAGCCCGCCTTGCCGAGACTCATCTGAACAGCCCTGCCGCCAACCACCGCCTTCCTCCAGTTGTCGAACTCCACGCACTGCCCCCCCTCTACAACGCTGCCGCGATCAAGGTCCGTGGCGACACCTTCTCGGCTGCACGCAAGGAGTGCCCCGACGCAGTAGAGACTTTTGGTGCGAGCCTTTGGGGGGGCCGCGGGGACGGGACGGGGTGAGGCAAACCCGAACGCGCCAGCCAGGTATGGGGGGGGGACCCCTCCGCGAACACTGTGGGGCCGCACTGCGGGTCACTCCTGCGGAGGGCCACTCTTGCGCGCAGGCGACCCTCGTCGTCGGAGTCCCAGCCCAGCGAGCCGATGGTCTGCATGGTCGAGGACGGTGGGCTCTCGGAGCCTGGCGGCTCCATCGCCGGCGGCTGCGCCGGCGTCGAGGCGGTGGTGCTGTCGCTCGCCTCCCAGTTCCAGGCGCCGACGTCGCTGGCGGGCTTCTGCTCGGTGGGCCTGCTCGAGGGGACGGGCGAGTCCTCGTCGGAGATGTCGGCGATGGAGAAGTCGAAGAATCGCACCGACTCCGCACACTTCTTCTTGTCGTCCCGGGGGCACAGGCCCGCATGGTCGTCACCGGGGCCGTCCAGCCACAGCATGTCGTCGTCGGCCCAGTAGCTGACGATCGGCGTCATGCCCCGCTTCAGCTCCGTGGTCATCTCCTGCATGCGGTCGTAGCTGTCCAGGTTCAGCGAGATCCTGCACGGACTGGCCCCCTTGTCCTGCGACAGAGAGACCCACATTGCCTTGAGGGGGGCCCTGTGCCCAGATCCTCCCTGGACGTCGTCATCGTCCTCCTCCTCGTGTTCCTTCACCTGGTCTCCTGGTCCACCCCCCCGAAACAGCATCTCCTAAGCACCCGTCCTCTGGCCCTGCCCGTGTTCCGAGCCGCGCCCGGCCATGGTGACAGCTGGGGGCACTTAAGACGGCCAGACAGCGAGGGAAACGAGGAGCGGCCGCCTCGAGAGATCCGGTGCTCTCGTCCGTGGGGAATGACACGGCCACCTCGTACGGAAAATTCGTGTCGATGCACTTGGAGTCAGGGCCGTAGTCGTCCTTCCCCCAGTCGCGGGGCCCGTTCCATCCCGGGCCGCCACCGCCCTCACCCGCGGCAACGCCGAACGCATCCTTTGCTCCGTGCAGCGTCGCGTGGAAGGCATACATGTTGGCCTCTGGGCGGCGCGCCGGGGCCCGTCACCCATCGAGCCGTCGGCAACATCGACCACGGTGGAAAGTGTCTCCCCAGCGTCTGCCTTCGGGAAGGGGGGCCCTTCGCGGGCCCCCTGGACCTTGGACGAAGGCTTCGAGAAATCTGTGCCCAGGAAGGGGTCGAGAGCCCCGGGGGCTCCGCGTTGCGAAACGACCGTGGTGCCTGGGGGCCTGGGAGGGGGGGGCCAGGGTGGGGTGATCAGGAGTTGGCCAGCCTGAACAGGCCGGGCGTGGGCATCTGGGGAAGCAGTGGGGAATCCGGAGATTCGTTGATCTGATTTGTACAGTCCGCGGCCCCCAGGAAGCCGTGAGTCCTTCTCTAAAGAAAGCTTTGCCTTCGGGATACACTTGGATGGACCCAGGTCCCAGGAAGCGAGCCCCGCGGATGCCGAAATCAATGGCAACTGCTCCTGGCGACGGGCCCCTCGATGTCATCTGCGTGCGTGAGTACCGCAGGGCGGGCGGGACGGCGGAAGGTGAATTCCCCATGGGGCCGAGGGGCGCGTGAAGGGTGTGTCGATTTGTTTTGTTTTTTTGTTTTTTGGGAGTGCCGCCATGCGGGTGCTGGCACGTGCGCCGTTGGTGGAGCTCCATGTGGAATAGGGGCCCACGCAGCGCGCGAAGGGTGTGCCAATGTCGTGCGGCGGCGCCACGTGAACCTTGCCACTGGGCCACGAAACAAGTGAGGGGTGTGCCGAAGTGGAGGCGGCTTCGCCGTGCGAATCCTGCCACTGGGGTCTTCGGGGCAGATCGCTCCCGTGGGGTCGCGAAACGATTGAGGGGTGTGCCGAAATGAAGGCAGAGTCGCCAGGCGAATCCTGCCCCTGGGGCCTTGCCTTCGGTGGATCTTCTCGTGGGTCCACGAAACGTGTGAGGGGGTGAGCCGAAATTGAAGCGGGGCCACCATGCGAACACTGGCATTTGGGCCTGAATTGGAGTTTCCGACGCGGCCACGGAACGTGTGAGAGGTGTGCCGACATGGGGTGGGGCCGCCATGCGAGCTCTGGAATTTAGTCCTTACTTAGAATACTCTATGAGTCTACGAAGCGTTTGCGGGATGTGCCGAAATTAACCGGGGTGGCCATGCGAACATTAGCATGTGACCTTGCTGTGGGTCACGAAACGTGTGAGGGGCGTAGGGCTCCCCATTGGGCCACAAAGCGTGTGAGCGGTGTGCCGAAAGGAGGCGGGGCCGCCATGCGAGCCTAGCAATTGGGCTTGAATCGGAGCTCCGAGAGAAAGCGCCAAAGGAGACAGCGCCAGGGAGGGGGGGGCCCTCCCCCGTCTATGAGAAACGCGCACGGGTCTTACTTCATCGTGTAAGCATTTTACGTGGCACGCATACGGTCACAATGTTACTGGTATACACACCCATGCGTATCGTAGACGATCCCTGTGTGGATCGCATACGATTGCTTCATGACGGGTATACTTTTCCGATGTGAAGCGTGCAAAGTTCCGATCTGGGTCGCATACGAATCCTATGTGAATCCGCCAGGGCTTCGATGTGACTCGTGCACAGTTCCCACGCGAATCGTATACGAATCCGATGCGAATTGTATGCCATTCCTACCGATGTGGCTCGTCTATGACTCCTGTGTTGGTCGCGTGCGTTTCCTGTGCGGATCGTATACGGCTCCTATGCGAAAACGCACGATGCCCATGGCAGACGTATGCGACCCCTATGTGAACCGTAAACGAAACCTGCGTCCGCCGTATATGGTTCCAATGTGAATCGGGCACGACTCCCATGTGAAACGCACACGCATGTTATGTGACCAGTGTGAATAGTATACGGTTCGCCTGTAGAGCGTAGATGGTTCCAACTTGAAGCGTCTACGTCTGCAGGTCCATGTGAGCCGTGTACAGGTCCTACGTGGATCGTATACGTTTCTTGCGTGATCGCATTCGCTCGCCATGGTTATCACCCACGAATCCGCACGAATCGAATCGTATACGGTTCCTATGTAGGCCGTGTGCGGCTCTTATGTGAATCGCTTACGCTTCCTATGCGAATCGTACACGGCTCCGATGTGAACCGCATGTAAGTCTGCTGTAACTGCATACGGAACTTATGCGACCTGTATACGATTCCTATGTGGCTCGTCGGCGATTTCGATTTAAAGCGCGTGCAAGCCCTACGTGGCTCGCAAGCAAGTCCTAAGGGAACCGTGAATGATCCGAAAGGAACCCGAAGGAACCTCACATATCCCCAAGGAGTCCGAAGGAACCCGACGCAATCCTGAGGAACCCGCAGGCTTTCTAAAGAACCTCTAAGGATCCTCAGACATCGGAACATCGCCGAATTGGAATCCTGAGAACTTCATCAGGAGCCCTGACAACTGCTGAAACGGAAACAAAGGAACCGTGAAATCATCCTAGAAATAACCGAAGGAACTAAACTCTAAGACACCCTCAGGAACTCTAATAAAAGGATCCGTGGGCCCGCTGAGGTTCCCAGAGACCGAACAAGCGGCGAGAAACCTCCAGGACCTGTTTCCATCAGGACTCCTTTCCTTCATGAGCCAAATGGAAATTTGACATGCAGAGCGAAGGGGCTTTGACGGCCGCGGCGAACCTCGGCCACAACAGGGCCTCCAGACTCTGACCCCAGGAGCGGTCCGGGGATCGCCGCCCCTCCCGAGCCAATGGTGTTCCTCCGCCTCTTTCTCTGCGTTCTCCTCCACCCCCTTCTCGTCCTCCCCCTCCTCCTCCTCCTCCTCCTCCTCCTCCTCCTCCTCCTCCTCCTCCTCCTCCTCCTCCTCCCCTGTCCCCCCCCCACCAGGCACGCCGTCCTGCCTGCGGGCCGTCGGTGACCCCCGCGACGACGAGGACGAGGATGGGAGAGAGGAAAAGGACGAGGAATGAGTGAGGAGGAAGGAGGAACACGAGGAGCGTTTGGTGTTTGGTGTTTGGAGTTTGGGGTTTTGTGTTTGGGGTTTCGTGTTTGGTGTTTGGTGTCTGGGGTGTGGTGTTTCATGTTTGGCGTTTGGCGTTTGTTGTTTGGTGCTTGGCGTTTGGGGCTTGGGGTTTGGTGTTTGGGGTTTGGTGTTTGGTGTGTTGTGTGTTGGGTTTTGGTGTTTTTGGTGTTTGGGATTTGTGTTTGGTGTTTGGTATTATGGTGTTTGGGATTGGTGTTGGGTGTTTGGTGGTTCGGCTTTGGAGTTTGTGGTTTGTGGTTCGGTCTTTGGGGCTTGGTGTGTGGGATTTGTTGTTTGGTGTTGGGGTCTGTTGTTTGGTGTTTGGGGGCTGGGGTTTGGGGGCTGGGGATTGGGGTCTGGTGTTTCGGGGGTCGGGTCGTTGTTTGGGGTTGGGTGATTGCTGGTGTTTGGTGTTTTTTTGCGTGTGTGGTGTGTGTGTGTGTGTGTGAATGCGTGTGGTCTTTGGGGGGTGTTGAAGGCTCCATCCAGCCGGGGCATATGGCCCAACGCTGCCGGGGTATGGCCCGTCCAACCGGGGCATCGAATTCGGCCCCCCCTGGCCCCCACACCAGGCGCCTTCACGCCTCCCCCCCCTTTCCCCCGCGGCCCTTGGAAGCTACCCCCCCCCCTCCTTTTGACCTCTCCGACCAGGGCCCCCCGCCCCTTCCCCTCTTCTCGGCCTCTGGACGCTGCCCCCCCTCCCTTGCTGACCTTCCCGCCCAGGACCCCCCCCCCTCCCCTGCCTCTACTTTCGGCCTCAGGAAGCCACCCCCTCCTCTCACCCCATGCCCCCCCTCCGTTTGGCGTCCCTGCTGGAAGCCCCTCCCCCTTTCTCCCTCCCCTCCCCCCTTGCCCCATGCAGCCCCTGCAAGCTACACCCCCTCCATTTCATCTCCCCAATCAGAAGACCCCCTCACCCCTCGCGTTCCCCACCGAAGCTCCCCTCCCTCCACTCGGACCCCCTCTGCCCAGAGCAATTCCATCCCATTGTATCCTACTCGTCGCAAGATAATGCTTGGGCGGAAGGCGGAGTACAATGCCCTCCTAATATCCGAATCACGTGGCAACGCTTGCAGCCAGAAGGCGTACTACTCTATCGTATTCGTCACACGGCAGCGCCGACGGGATCGAGAACAATACTATCCCATGGACGTCCCCACGTGGCAGCTCTGAAGCGGAAGCCATGCTTTTCTACTTTACCCGTCGCGTGGCATGGCAGGGGGGTGGGAACACATCGTATTCTGCTCTACCCATCACATGGCCACACAAGAGCCGGGCGGCCCGCCAGAAGACTTCGGAATCCGTGAACTCCTTTTGCTCCAGCAAAAACGTGCCGCTTCGCAACATCCAGGGGATCGTTGACACAAGGTTGTGCCCTATGTTACTCTACTCGTGACGGAGCACCGCACGTGGGGGCGCAAACTAATTCGATCTTGCTCTACACGTCACGTGGGAACGCTTTGGGGGGGGGACCGAACGCACAATATCATACTTGACTCGCTGCGTGGCAGCGCAAGGTGACGGCACACGTGCACGCGCATGTTCGTCAAATGGCAACGCAGGGAGGCGAAACCAACTCGTACTTTGTTCTGCCCATGAAGTGGTAACGCCACGGGGTAAGCAAGAAAGACGATTCTAGTCGACTCGGCTATTCGACACGTGGCAACGCAGGTAGCGGGAACAATCACTTCGGTCTACTCGTCGCGTGGCAACGCACCGATGGCGACGCACATCAGATTCGCGTGCACCCCGCAAGGGCAACAAACAAGGCATAGTCCGACTACGATAACGACGACGACGACGGCGACGGCGACGGCACCGGCGACGGAGAGGGTGAGGGAGACAACGACGACAACGACGAAAACGACAGAACAGACGACGAGAACAATGACGACAACGCCACCGCCGACGACGACCAGCACCAACCACCGCCATCACGCCCGCACGCCAGCCCGCGTGAACGCACGCACGCCCGCCAGCCCGCCGCCCGCCCCCCCGCGCTCACACCCGCCCGCCCGCTCGCCCTCTCGCCCGCCCATCCGCCCGCCTGCCTGCCTGCCTCGTGCGCTCAGGCGCACGCCCACCCGCTTACTTTCGTCAGATGGCAACGCTGGGAGGCGAAACGAAAACCGTGTTTTGCTCTACCCGTGATGTGACAACGCCTTGGGGGCGAACAACAAGACATGCCACTGTACCTTCTCGCCATGTGGCAACGCAGGGAGCGGAACCATTTTGTTCTACTCGACACGTGGCGTCCCTGGGCTCACGTGGCAACGCACGTAGAGGCAAAACCAATCAGATTCGTCTGTATTCCACAAGGGCGACAACGAGGAAATGGCACGGTAACGACACCGACGCCGACGCCAACGCCGACGCTTACGACGGCCACGGCGACGACAACGACGGCGACAACGAGGGGGACGGCCCGACGACGCGACCGACGCCGACCAGGACGACGCCGACGACGACGACGACGACGACGACGACGACGACGACGACGACGACGACGACGACGCCGACCAGCACCAACCGCCGTCCGCACGCTGGCACAGCAACTCAACCCGCCCGCCCGTCCGCGCTCCCGCCCGCCTGCTCGCCCGCTCGCCCGCGCCCACCCGCCCTCCTGCCCGCCAGCCTCCGCGCGTCCGCGTGCCCGCCCGCCCGCGCGCGTCCGCGCGCCCGCCCGCCCCTGCACGCGCGCGCGACCGCGCGCCCTGCCCGCGCGCGACCGCCCGCCGCCCGACTGCCCGCGCCGCCCGCACTTCCATTCCCGCTCGCCCGTGCACCCGCCCCGCTCGCCTGCCCGAGGCCCCCCAAGGAAGCCATCGGGGACCCGGCGGGACACGCCTGACATCCGTCGAGGGCCCCCGGTGGCGGACCATGCGTGCACAGCCCTCCAGTGCCCGTCACGCGGCGGCGTCTCGGGGCCGGAAGGAGATCCTGCCACCTCCGCCACGCGGCGAGGCACAGGACCGAACACGCCACGTGGCAACGCGAGCGGGGCGGAAACAAAGAGCATTCACGTCTACCCGTCGCATGGTAACGTGGAGGGGAGGGGATAGGAAGCAACTGATATTCTTCTCCGCTCACCGACGACGGCAATGACGAGCTACCCCCCTCCACATGGACCTCCCCAGCCCGAAGCTCACCCCCCTGCCCACTCCGCCCCTCCATCTCTGGACTCCGCCCCTCCATCGCTGGGCTTGCCAATCCACATCCTCAATAATCCTACGGGGTTCTGAGGAACCCGCCCGAATATGTATGAAATCCTTCGGATGTCCACGCTACATCCTCGATTGTACTCGTCGCGTTGCACTGCGGAGGGCAGAAACATAGAAAAAGGCTGCTCTGCTGAACACATGTCAGCCCTGGGAGGGCGAACGACTAACTCTGCTCGCCACGTCGCAACGCAGGGGGGGGCGGAAACCATACTATTCTCCGCTACTCGTGAAGTGGAAAAGCTGAGAGCGGAAACATCTAGTACGTATGTACTAATATGCTCAATCGTGGAGTCGACGCACGACGACGGCATCAACGACGATGCCGACGATGATAACGGCAGTGGCGACAACGAGGGCGGCAACGACGACGACGACAACGATGACGACGACGAGAAGCACAACGACGACGACGACGAACGACAACGACGACGACGACCACGACAACGACGAAGAGAACGATGACAACGACAGCGAGATTTTGAGCAGATCCATAAAAAATCGGGGGGGGGGGTGTAGCTTCCGAAGACGCCCATCCATGCAAAGGTGAGCCTGGGCTTTACCTACAGCCCCGAGAAGGGGGAAGCGGGGTAGCTTCGGAAGCCACCCCCCTTGACCAGCGACCCCCTGCTTCGCAAAGGAAGGGGAGAGGGGGGCAACCTTCTGGAGCCCCCCCTCCCTTCGAAAGGGGAGCCCGGGGGGGAAGCCTGGGCTCACCCTAGAAGCCTCAAGGGGAAGGGGGGGTCCAGCTTCGAACCCCCCCCCCTTCCTTACAGCGAGGGGGGCAGGGGGGGGCAGCTTCCGACTCCCCACCCAGCAAAGGTCAACCTGGGCTTACCCCGGCGTCGACAAGGGTGGGTGGGGAGGGGGCTTCAGAAGCCGCCCGTTTCCCCTTTCAAATGGGGACCCTAGCTTCCCAAAGCACCCCAACCCTTTGGGAAGGATTGGGGGGGGTAGCTTTAAGCTGGGCCCCCCCTTTTGGTCTTCCCGTCTCCCGCAGCGCTCTCTTTCTGAGTTCCCTATGGGGCCACGACATGTGTGAGGGGTGTGCCGAAATGAGGCGGGCCGCCAAGCGAACCCTGGCCTGTGGGCCGTACGTCGGGACATGTGAAGAACATCCCCCAAGAACACGAGACCCTCCCTCCGCTGGACGAGCTGAAGAACATTCGAGGGTACCCTCCTCCAGGATGCACAAAAACATCCAACAAACACAAATAATAGTAGGGTACCCTCCCCGAACAAACCTCGATCTTATACCTCTGTCCGACCGTAAATGGAGCTCCTTGTGGGGCCACAAAGCGCGCGGAAATGGGCATGCAGGACGAGGCGGCCCAAGACGTGGAACGGCACAACGGAGGAGGGGGCAGCTGGAGAAGGGAGTGAGACCTGGGGCCCTATATACTATCTCCTCAAAGCAAACAACACTACAGGATGGTTGGGAACGATCGGATATGTCGCCAAGGCGTTGGTTCTCGACGTGCCAAAGTGGACGACGCCAACACCACCGCAAACCCACGGCAAGCCCTGCGTCCCGGGCCGAAGGAAACACAGCCGGCGCCGCGGCAAACCCAACGGCGTGGCGTTTGCCCTGGTGCACAGCGCCCTCCCCAAGGCGGAAGGCCGCGCGTCGGACCAAACGGCGCGGCAACAGATGCGGAGATCGACGCAGATCTGGGGGCCTCGAACGGGGCCCCCTCGAAGGAAAATATGAAGGGGCCCTGGGACACACAAATAAATACACACAAATAACAGGATTCTCAATATTTTCCTATATTTTCTGGGCTTGTGTGTTCTTCCCAATTCCCATATTTTTCTATATTTTCTGGGGGATCGACAATTAATAATTGTGTCTGTGTGCTTTTTCCGCTCCTGAAAATAGACAGGGCTTCCGAAGGAAGCTGTACCCCCCCCGCCACCCCCCCGTGCACTCTCAGGAGGCCCTCGCCCGCGCGTCCTCCCTGGCCCCCGCCTATATCCCCCCCGACCAGCGGCCTCCTGGATGTCGATCTCGGCGCAGGTCTGCCCGCACACGTTGTTGGCGTCGCAATAGTAGTCAAAGCACTCGGACTCGTGCTCGTTGTGGCCCATCGAGGTGAGGTAGAACGCCGCGTTGCAGCCGCAGCCGGCACCCTTGACGTCCATCTTGTACCGCAGCGTCTTGCCCAGCAGCGGCATCCTAACAGGAGCAAAGACCACCGGCCAGCACAACCCCCTCCATCGCGAGTAGCCATGGGCCATCGGGCTTCCTCCAGGTGGTGTGGTCCCACTGCTCCGCGGCGTCCCGCTCGAGACGTCTCCAATCTCCAGCTCGGCGAGGCATCGTGGACGTCCTCGCTGGAGGTGGCCCGCTGGTGGTGGTGGCGTCAGTTCTCCTCCGTCCGATCCTGACGTACTCGGTGTTGTTGTACTTCCCCGCGTTGCAGGTGCTGGCAAAGTAGGACCTGCTGCTCATTTGCGGCACGATCTCGGAGCCGTGCCGCACCTCTACCTCGGGGAGGGAGGGGGGCGGTCACGCCGGCAGGGCGACCGGGGAGGGCACAGAGAGAGGACCAGGACTCCGACGATCGAGTGTCGGAAGCAACGCCACCCAGATGTCGAGACAATGAACAGACGTCGCGCGAACTGCGAGCCCCATGGGGTATCCAAAGGTCCTCAGAAATCTCCGCGGGGCTCTGGAGGCCGAAAGAGGGCTCAACAGCAATATCAAAATATCGATCCTGCTCCCGGCGCCTGCCTTCCCTCGCTCGCACGAGTGCTGTCGAGCGCTGACCCTCCTGAGGTGCTCCAGGGCTTGTTTTGGGCCCCCAGGGGCCATCCCGGGAGTCAGAAACCAGCGTGGTGCACCTGCTGGAAGGACGGTCTCATACCTTACGTGGTGCACCTGCTGAAGGACGAGCAGCGTCAGGCGGAGGAAGAAGCAGCGAACACCCGCTGGGCATTCTGGCTACCGCCGCTTTGACGGCACTTCACTGCTGAGGCACGGACGAAGAGCGCCCGTGTTTGAATCGGAGGCCACTTCCTTAGCCATGCGGTTCACATAGGAACTGCAACCAAACGGTGGATCTTGTACCGGAAGGCTGACCCGAGACGGATGAGAGGACACGGATGGGCGACAGCTCCAGGACCCACAGACGAGGTGCACGAAGCGGGAGGAGCAATAGTAGGTGGAGAAGGAGGAGGAGGAAGAGGAGGAGGAGGAGGAGGAAAAGGGGGAGGAAGGGGCGGAGGAGGAGGAAGAGGAGGAGGAGGAGGAGGAGGAGGAGGGGGAGGAAGGGGCGGAGGAGGAGGAGGAGGAGCCTCCACTGCCCCGAAGGGGTCCATCCAGCCGGTCGGCACTATCGACACGGCTCCCTTGGGGGCGCCCTCGAAGCCGGCGATCCTGAGCTGGTCGGGGCACGTCGCCTTGGGCGGCGCCTGCTGTGGGAGGCCCGTTGCCGTCGTCGTCGTTGCCGCTGCCGCCGCCGCCTCCGTCGGCCACGTCGTCGCTCTGGAGCGCTGGGCGCCATACCCAGGGAGCGGCTCCCTTCCCTGCAGCGGTCGTCGTTTTCTCGTGGTCCCCACAGGCGTTGGTCTGGGCGCCCGAAGTGGGCACGAACAAAAAACAGGTACCATGCCCAGCAACAAACGCTGTCCAAAACCGACAGCGGCCGTTGTTGGGCAGGCGACCTCTTGCCTCAAATGGATCACGTCCGCGGCGCCACCGACAGCGAACCCATATCATATCAATATGGAAAGCCGTCACCATTCTTGTGGCACTGCCGGACCTAGGACATGTGAACACTCTTCCAAAACAAGATACCCTCCACCAGCCAAACGGAAGAACATTCGAGGGTGCCCTCCCCCAGGATGCACAAGAACATCCAACAAACACAAAAAGAACATTAGGGCACCCTCCTCAGACCTACTTCGATCATGTACCTCGGACCGACCGTAGTTGGAGCTCCCTGTGGGGCGACGAAGCGTGCGGAAATGAGTATGCAGGACGAGGCGGGCCAAGGCGAGGAACGGCACAACGGGGGAGGGGGCAGCTGGAGGCGTGAGTGAGACGCTGGGCCCTATCGCCTCAAAGCAAGAGTTCCAACACTACAGGATGGTTTTGTTCTCGACGCGCCCAAATGGACGTCGTCGTCAACACCACGGCAAACCCACGGCAAGCCCTGCGTCCCGGGCCGAAGGAGACACGGCCGGCGCCGCGGCAAACCAAACGGCGAGCCCACCGCGTCCGAGGCGGCGTTTGCCCTGGTGCCCGCGGCGCCCTCCCCAAGGCGAGTCGGAACAAACGGCCCGGAGTCGGATGCAGAAATCATATCGACGGAGATCTGGGGACCTTAAACGGGTGCCTCTCAAAAGAAAACGGGCAAGCCCTCCAACAGAAGCAGCCCCTCCGTGCACGCTCGGGAAGGCCGTCGCCCGCACCTCCCTCGATCTCGATCCCCGAGGCGGGGCCCCGTCTCGTCGCTTCCGACCCTCCAAGGCCAGGGGGCTGCGACGCCCCCCCCCCCGGGAGAAGGCCGTCGCCCGCGCCTCCCTCGAGCTCGATCCCCGAGGCGGGGCCCCGTCTCGTCGCTTCCGATCATCCAAGGCCAGGGGGGCTGCGACGCCCCCCCCCCCCCCCCCCCCCGGGAGAAGGCCGTCGCCCGCACCTCCCTCGATCTCGATCCCCGAGGCGGGGCCCCGTCTCGTCGCTTCCGACCCTCCAAGGCCAGGGGGCTGCGACGCCCCCCCCCCCCCCCCCCCCGGAGAGGGCCCGCCCCGCGCCCCCGCGCGTCACTCGGGCGGGGCCCGCGAGCGGCCCCGGGAGGCGGAGGGCGGCGGAAGAC
>CAUYUJ010015244.1:296894-299394 GCA_963575745.1 Prorocentrum cordatum
ATGTCGGAATCGTTCGAACGCCCTTGCGCGCGTGCTGACGCAAGTGGTCGTAAGGATTTCAAAACCGTGAGCCCCGAAACTTTTTTTATAAAAAAACATCGCAACAACAATGTTCAAACAAGCCTGCGCTCGAGCTCTTGCGCATCCTTCAAAGAAAAACAACAATTTAATTTTCAACATGCTCACAACGTTCTGCCAAACAGGCCTCGTGCGCCGCATGCGGAAATCATTCGAACGCTTTCGCGCGCGCGCTGGGGAGGGGCACGGCCCGTGTCAAATAATACCATGCGGGCCAATCTCGCGCGTCGGTCGCGCGCGCATGTCTACCTCAATCTAAAACATGCATCACCCACGCGACGACGCCGTCATCGTCGTCGGCATGATCAGCATCGGCGCCGTCACTGGCCGTGCCGTCGTCGTTGTCAATATCGCCACCAACATCGCTACTGTCATTCTCGTGTCTACCGTTGCCGACGTTGCCATGATACCGCGCCCGCCCAAATCGCCGACTCGCACTGAAGTGCCCGCTGGGATGTGCCCAACGGTCAGCGACACCGCGGCCGCGTCGGTCGCGCCAAACTAGTTGGCCGCTGCGCGCGCGTGCATGCGCGGGCTGGCGCGGCTGCAGAGATGCACCAAGCACTCATCGCAATCACCCCCGCATGGGTTTTGCATACCATGTTCGCCTCAGCGGAATTGGCAACTTCAATTTGAGCACTGGCAGATTGCAGACCGCAGATTACACCACATGGGTTATTCAACACGGAGTGCTAGAAGCACATGTTATGGAGTCCAAACTGGCTGACATGTGCATACGTGGATGTGGATGTACACGCGTACGCCTATATTGAATACGCGCGTACCCATATGTATGTATGTATGTATGCATGTATGTATGTATGTTTGTTTGTATGTATGTATGTATGTATGTATGTATGTATGTATGTATATATGTATATTTGTATATATATATATATACACACGCACATATATATATATATACACGCATACATATGTATGTATGTGTGTAGCACCGACTTTCCGAACACTGCTTGTACCTAAGGTTTCTACGTCGCTTCTTTTCTAATTCCACCTGCCGTCTGGGTGGTGGTTGAACAGACGTGTGCTTTCTCCTTGCTAAAAACACTCCTCTCCAAGCGCGGGGGGGAGGCCCCTATCAGACCCCCCCCCCCCCGCAAGCGACCGGCAGCCAACCAGGACCAATGGCACACCATCGCCATCAACAAAAATGTCAAATCCACATTGGGCCCAAATCGTGGGTCATGATCGGTGTGTGTGAGTCAGAGAGAGAGAGAGAGAGAAAGAAAGAGAGAGAGAGAGAGACAGAGAGAGAGAGAGAGAGAACAACAACAAAAACATGTTGTTTGGTTTGTTGCTCGGGACGGCCGGGCGGGCGCAGACTGCCTGCTGCGCGCAAAACCAGCGTTTCTTCCAACAGCAAGTGCAAATTGCACTCCGCAACAACATTTGGACCATACGCGGGCACCCTGCGATCACTGCGCACATTGGTTTTTGACTGGGACGGCGGGTGTGCTGGCATTTCGTTTGCTATCAGCAGGCCTACCAGACGCTATGATGGCCACCTCGACGCCCTTGCGCACTGGTTTTCGACATAAGTGGTGGTGGCCGACGCGTTTCCCGATGTGTACTGCCTCACGCGCAGGCACGTGGCACACTCTGCGCTTGCCCCGAAAGTGGCGCACCTGGCGCGACTGGAGTTTGCACCACGCACGGAGCACCCGAGTCACGTGGCGCATCTGGCACACCAGGCGTGCCTGGCACGCTTGGGCCACAGGGCTGCCTGGCGCACCTGGAGCGCGTGGCGCGCCTGGCGCATCTCGCCCCAGCGTTGCTCACATGGGGTCCGTTTTGGTTCCAATTCGCTGTCCGTCCATTGAATACAGCTGAACATGCTGCGGCTCGGGTGCTATTTATATGATGGGGGGGCAGGTGGGAGTGGGCGAGATGGCTTGCGTGAGGGGGGCCGGTTGTTTTGACCCGTCACCTCATCCCCTCCCCTGGACCTGGAGGAAGGGGGATGTAACAAAGGTCGCTGTTTGGCCCAAGCTGGTTTTTGAACCTCGGAAAACGGGGGGGCCTAGCAGACCCTTTTTTTTCAGCCATGGGGCCCAAGAGGCCTCCTCCAATGAGCCCTAAAAGAGCCTCAAGGGAGCTTCAAAAAGGCACCACGAGGCCCCATGGGGACCCCAAAAGAACCCGTAAGATGGCCTTCCTCGTCGTTCAAAAACCTTTCGCAGCAACGTATCTCCAAATCCCGACGTTTCATCCTCCTTGTCATCGTCCGTTCTTTCCCTCCTCTTTTCCTGCCGTCTCTCTCCTCCCCGTCCTCATCTTCCTCGTTCCGCATTCCTCCTCGTTCTCTCCTTCCTCCTCCTCCTCCTCCTCCTCCTCCTCCTCCTCCTCCTCCTCCTCCTCCTCCTCCTCCTTCTCTTCCTCCTCCTCCTCCTCCTCCTCCTCC
>CAUYUJ010015244.1:304394-310824 GCA_963575745.1 Prorocentrum cordatum
GCCCCCCAACGGACGGCGAGGTCTCGTGGTGATCTGCGTGGGACACCCTTTGACCTCCCAAGAGCTCACGAAAACTGTGGGGCACCATCCCGCTGGACCTCCCAAAGGCCCACGAAAGTGGCGACAGCTTCACAGAACGCAGCCCCCCAGGGACGGCGAGGTCTCGTGGTGATCTGCGTGGGACACCCTTCCGCTGGACTTCCAAGGAACCCACGAAAGTGGCAACAGCTTCGCAGATCGCAGCCCCCCGGGGACGACGAGGTCTCGTGGTGATCTGCGTTGGACACGCCTCCGCGGGACCTTCCAAGAGCCCACGACAACGGCGACAGCTTCGCAGATCGCAGCCCCCCAGGGACGGCGAGGTCTCTTGGTGATGTGTGTGGGGCACGCCTCCGCGGGACCTTCCAAGAGCCCACGACAACGGCGACAACTTCGCTGATCGCAGCCCTCCCAGAAGTCCACGAAAGTGGCGACAGTTTCGCAAGCCGCGGGCACGAGGCAGGAGGTAGAAGGCAGGCGGGACGAGAGAGGACGAGGAGGGAGAGGAGGAGAGGCGGGAAAAGGAATAGGAGAAGGAGAAGGTGGAGACCACAGTGCTCTATCCAAGACGAGACCACAGGCAGGCTGCGAAAAACTACGCCCGCGCCCTTGCGAATTCGGACGGAAACCATAGGTTTGCCAACGTGTTCATAACATGCTACCACACGTGCGACTCGCACGCGCATTTCAAAATCATTACAACGCCCTTGCGTGCGTGCGGTAGCAAGAATCCCTTGCAACAGAACGACGAAATGCACGCGCGCGCGTCGTCGCGCGCGCATGCCGCAATCCCTCAAACACCTTAGGTTTCGCAGGGATGTCAAAATCGAATGCCCCGCAAGCATATGAAAACACATGGCTTTGCAACAGCAGTTGTCAAACAAGCCCGCGCTCGCGCCCCTGCGAATTCTATGGAAAACCAGATGTGTTTGTTTTTGTTTTACCCTGTCCACTGCATTCGGCCAACCGGGCCTCTCGCGTCGCAGTCCGAAAGGGGGGCACGATCCGCGCCAAATAAAGCCATGGGGGCCACTCTCGCGCGTCGGCCGGGCGCACGTCGAACTTCTTCCAAAAACTTCAGCACCGAGGCGAAGACGCCGTCATCGTCGTCGGCGTGACTAGCATCGGGGCAGTCACTGGCCTTGCCGCCGTCGTTGCCACCATCGTCGCAAGCATCGCTACCATCATCATGTATACGGACGTCGACATTGCCATGATACCGCGCCCGCCGAAGCCGCCGACTCGCACTGAAGTGCCCGCTGGGAAGAACCCAGCGGTCAGCGCAACTCGGCCGCGTCGGCCGCGCCAAACTAGCTGGACGCTGCGCGCGCGAGCATGCTCGGGTAGCACGGCCGCAGAGACGCCCCGGCCAACACCAAGCACTCATCGCAATCGCCGCCGCATGGTTGTTGCAAACCAAATTGCGGGTGGGTGGGATGGGATGGTTGCGCGAGCACTGGAGTTGACAACTCACTGCGAACAAACATTCCTAGCACACCATAGATTGCACTGCGCACCAGGATGTCTACTATCATATGGTTCAATCGTCTGGGGCCCTACAGCCCCCACCCCTAAGCAGACCCCCTGGAACATTGGCCCCGGGAGCACCCTGGACTCCCTTGCAGACGGTCCTCTGTCCTGTCTGGGGCTCCTGAAGCACCTGCTGGGCCTAGGCAACTGGCCCAAATCGTTCAGGAAAGCGGCCGAACGGCCCCGCGAGAGCCCACACAGGCCACAGACACCCGCCAAACGCCCGAAGACGAGCCAAAGAAGACCCCCAAGAACCATTCGAAATGCAAAACGCTATGGTTGGTGTATGATTTGGGGATGCTCTCTTCCTCGGCTTTCCGGGCGCCCGAGACCGCCAAACTTAACAAAGAGGGCTTCCAGGCATTCCAAAAGGAGCTCCAACACGACCCAACAGGGCCCCAAGATGGCCTGATGACCGCCCAAGATGGCTCCAGGACGTCCCTCGAATCATGCCGAATCGTGGCCTGGCCGTTCAAGGAGACCGCGGCTGGAAGCAGGGTGGCCCGGGGAAGCCCCCGGAGGCCCCCAGAAGGAACCGAGGAGACCTCCAGAAGGCCCCAGCAAGTCCTTAAAAACGTTCGTGAAGCCCCCAACAAGCTCTCATAGGATGAGCCTCCGCAAAAAGAGCTGAGGAAGGGGACGAAGTCGCAGGTTAGGGCGAATATGAGAAACAGGAAGAGGAAACATGAGGGAAGGATGACGAATCACATTGTTCTTATAACGACGATGCCAGAAAAGGCAACAACGAGTCATCGCTAAATGGTCCAGTTTACCTCATTGTCTTCCTGCCCGCATGCCCAGCCTCAGTGACCAGAGTGCATGGCGCGAAACGCCAATTCAATTATATATATATAAACATATATGTATGCGTGCAAATACATACATGTGGACATGTATGTCTATTTATCGAACGGGGTATTTGTGACCTGCCGGTGAGACCGTTAGTTAGCTCCTCCAAAATGCGGACAGTACATAGATCCATATCCAGAGCGTCGTGGACTTTTTAGGAAGAGGTGCCGCAACGCCGAGGCGCACTGGATATGGATAAAATCAAGCCTCTTGGGGCCAGATGTTTATCCATATCCAGTGCGTCTACGGTTTCTGGGGAAGAGAGCCCAAGACTCCAAGACGCACTGGATGTGGATATAACTATTGCTCGCACAAAAGGAGGAGTGATGCCCCCACACAAACTTCATTTTGCAATTCGTGGTCCTCTGGCTCCTCCCTCCCTGGCTTCTCGACCAAAGCGCGACTCCAATGTTTCTACATGTTCTACCTTCGGATGCCCGCTCCGGGGCCGAGGCAATCAGAACATGTCCAAGAATTAAAGGCGGAATCGGGGAAGGGGTTTAGAACAATGTCCAGGCCGCACCCCGCTACTGTCTGCCTCGGAAACTCCTCCTCCGCCTCCCCAACCTCCCCCCCGTCCTCCTTCTCTCCCACACCAGCTCCTTCTTACTATGCCTTCTCCTAATTCCTGTTTGGCTGGCATCTTCTCTCTCCACCAACTCCTTCTGTTACTACTTCTTTATCCTGCTGCTCCTCCACTTCATCCCTTCTCCACCCTCCTCCCCCTTTCCTGCCATCCCGCTTCATTTATCGAAAACGTCATCCTGTCGGTCACCAGACGTGACACCAATGCGACCCAGGCGGTTCGCCTGAGGCTTCCTTGACTGACACCCAGGTGGTGGGCGGTCCATTTTCAAGATGGTTCTCGATCGTGCCTTGACGCCGCGAACACCTGCCAGAAGCACATCCAACGATCACGACGGTTGAGGGCGGCTCCTTTTCATAATAAAGCCCTCGACTCTGCGCCGCGCACGGGCCCGTCTCAAAAGACGTACTGCTGCACGGAGGGAGGGCGCCTCCTGGACAGGATGGAGCGAGCACACGACAATCTTCCGGGTCTACAGAGACCAGGAGCCTGGCAGTGCGAAGCAGGCGCGCCGACGGAGGGCGGACCCTCATCAAGACTGGGCCCTCGCCTGAGACCCGTTCAGATGGTTGCCTGGGCATTGCTCGGACGTCCATTCCCTGTGTTTTTTTCGGTTTCGTGCATGGTTTCTTCCCCAAGTCATCAAGGATGCTCCTCGATGGTCCTCGCCGAAGGAAAAATGCACACGTCCGAGCGATGCCAAGTTGCCACAGAATGCCAAGAGCCAGGATGGCCGAGACACTGGCTCAGCTCCGCGGATGGAGGAGGGCTCTTGCACTTCATCGACTACCGGCCAGACTACCCCAAGCCAACCCGAAGAACCGATTTTTTCCCGAATTTATGTTTTTTTTGGGGGGGTACGGGTTCCATGTGTTTTTTTCAATATTTATGTTCCCCGACCCCCCCCCCCGCACTAGAAGTGGAGGGCAAAGCGGGGCCGTCGGGTTGGGTAGGGGCTGTGGCCCCACCTGGCCGACTCCCGTGCACAGCGGAGGATGGAGGCAGCCCCTCGCAGCGCGGAGCTCCGGCCGGAGCGGCGGGACCCGTCTGGAGGGGGCTGACCTTCTTCGAGGAGGGCGCCTCGCGCAGGGACGGCAAAAACCCGTTCGAGACTCCAGGCAACCCGTAGCACAAGGATGCGCGGTATGGATACGCCTCCTCATCCCTCCCTCCCTCCCTCCCTCCCTCCCTCTCCCTCCCTCCCTCCCTCTCCCTCCCTCCCTCCCTCCCTCCCTCCCTCCCCCCCAACACTCCCTCCCTCCCTCTCCCTCCCTCCCTCCCTCCAGGCCCTGGAGGCCCCTGGGACCATTCTTCGAAGGAGGCTGGCCAGCGAGAGTGGCCAAAGATGGGCCGAGGAGGCAAGGATGCAGGGGTACCCTTGGGAACGTTTCCCATCCTCACTGTGCGGGTTGACTGTAATGACGAAGGGTCTTGGAACGGGAGAATGCCTTCGCAACATCGTTAATCCATCTTGGGTCTACTCTGGTTGTTCGTCTCCCCCTCGCCGGGAATATGATGTCTCCCCCTCGCTATCCTACGTGGGCCTTCTGGCCAGAATTCTGCGCCCGCTCCTCGTCCTCTTCCCTCCTCTCTTCCCCGACGTCCTTCCCATCATCCCTCCTCGTCTTCCTCTTCCTCCTCACCTCTCCCCCAAACCCCTCTCCTATGGCCCCCTCCCCATCCTCCTCCTAGCCGCTCCTACCCTGCTCCTCTGCTTGCTCCCCTCCCCCCTTGCAGCTGCATCCACCCCTCATCTGCCCCTACAAGAAGGCAAGCCAGCTAATCAACGACTTTCGGAGTTCCGTGCGGAGTTCTTCGATCCGCGCTGGACCCCCCTCCCTGGCGCCGCCAGGGGTCGGCTGATCCCTCTCCTGCTCGTGTCTCTCCCCCCTCGCCTCTCCCTCCTGCTCGTGCCTTCCCCCCCCCCTTTCCCTCTGCCTCCTTCCCCCTACCCGCCGTCTTGCCCCGCCCACCCCACCCCCCCCACCCATCCCCTCCCGCTTCGACACCGCGACGCAAGAATCCCACCAGCCCTTTGGGCGTGAGTGGTTTAGCGAGCTCTCTCTGTTCTCAACCCCCCTTCTTCCCCTTCGGGGAGGAGTTTACCCCTCCCCCTACCCCCTCCCCCTGGGCCTGGAGAGGTCCCTCCGCGGGTGGCCGGAGGTTTTTTTTTTCGACTCCTGGGAGGGCTAAAAAACGACACCCCTCACGAGGATTCTGGCCCCGACGGGGGGGGGAGAAAAATGCTCGCCTCTTCTTTGAAGCCAACATCATTGACTTTACTACGGTTTTGGCCCCATTTTGGCCTTCTGAGGGGGCAGCGCTCATTAAAGCTCCCCTCTTCTTTCAAGCCAAAATCATTGATTTTACTAAGGTTTTGGCCCCATTTTGGCGTTCTGAGGGGGCAGCGCTAATTAAAGCTCCCCTCTTCTTTGATCGATTTCCTCCAAGATGGCCCCAAGAAGCGCCCAGGAGGCACCAAGAGGCCCCAAGATGGCCCCAAGAGGCCCCCAGGAGGCCCCCAAGAGGATGCCAAACGGCCCAAAGAGGCCCCCCCGAGGCACCCAAGACGCCGAAAAGCCCATCAGGACGACCCTCTACTCGCCTGGGCGTCGTTTCTGGACGGGCAGGAGGAGGGGCCCGAACGACTCACACCAGGACGAGGGGCCCGAACAACTCACACCACGAGAAGCCCGAACGACTCACACCAGGACGAAGAGCCCGAACGACTCACACCACGAAGAGCCCGAACGACTCACACCAGGAAGAAGGGCCCGAACGACTCACACCAGGACGAGAAGCCCGAAACGACTCAAACCACGAGGAGCGCTTTCTCTCCCTCCTCCTCCGCCTCGTCCTTCTCCCGCTCCCACCACAAGGAGGATGTACAAGGAGGCGGGAGGAAGGAGGAACAGGGGAGATATGCGGGGGCAGGCGGAAACACGCCTGAAAAACACGACTGTCGGCATGCTTCGCTAGAGTTGCTGTTTTGAGATGGGCTGGTGGGGATACGCGAAGCGTGAAGAATTATGTCGGGCGTGTCCCCCTACAGATGGTTTATTCGACGAAAAATTATCCCGGCAAAGCAACCTAACATCGATGTGTAGGAGCATATCTGGAAGCATTCCCCTTACGATTCGGATGAGAATCCAGTTGTAGAATTCTGCTGTTCTCGCAATCGTAGCCGCATTCGCGATGACAGTCGCAGTGGCAACGGCAGTCGCAGTCACAGCCTCAGCCTCAGCCTGCCTCAGCCTCAGCCTCAGCCTGCCTCAGCCTCAGCCTGCCTCAGCCCCAGCCTCAGCCTGCTTCAGCCTCAGCCTCAGTCTGCCTTCAGCCTCGGCGTCAGCCTCAGCTGCCTCAGCCTCAGCCTGCAGCAGCCTCAGCCTCAGCCTCAGCCTGCCTCAGCCTCAGCCTGCCTCAGCC
>CAUYUJ010015244.1:310924-340924 GCA_963575745.1 Prorocentrum cordatum
CCTCCTCCTCCTCCTCCTCCTCCTCCTCCTCCTCCTCCTCCTCCTCCTCCATTCCGACATTCACTCCATCTTTCGCGATTCTTTCGCACCTCACTCCTCCATTTCTTCATTGTCGTGTCTGCCCCGGGTGATTCTCCCCTGCCTGAGTCGCACCTCTTGATCATCCTTGCGACACAAACCTCCTATATCTCCGCAGGCCCTGATTCTCTGAGGGCATACCACATGTCAAAGAACGGCTGACCCGATCTTACCTCTCACGTATTCTCCTCAGTTACTATTCCTTCCCCAATTCCCCAGCCTCCCCCGCCACCTCCTCTGCCACCTCCCGCGCCACCTCCTCCCCCTCTACGCTGCACCTCACTCTCAGACTGCAGTCCTCGGAAAATTCCCCTCTGCCTCAAGAAAGCCCGCGAGCCGCCCGCCGCCTGCCAGGAAACCCCCATGAAACCCTAGCAGCGCCACGTTGACAGCGATCCCTCAGCCAAACGGCAAAGATGATGCTGTGTGGGCCGGCGGAATAAGCGAGGCGATTGAATAGATAGACACAAACCACAGGATCCCCAACCCGTTCCATGTGCTCTGGATCTTCGTCTTCCCCTCCGTTTCCCTCATTACCCGTCCTGTCCTAGGAATCAACGATTCTCTGACTCTGTGTGTGTGTTCCATTCTGAGTGCACGCAGGCTGCACGGTTTAGGACGAGGGGGGGGCATTAAGTCGGGCCTGCCCCTCTACAGGAGGAAAATTCGAAAATGGTCAAAAAATAGGCTGGGGACTATTTTTCGATTATTTTTGAACATTTGGGGAGCATTTTTTGCGTATGGTTTACTGTCCCGTCCAAAATCCCCCCGTGGGGGGACAGGCCCAACCTAAGGGTGGCGAGCCGGCTCACGCACAGCTGGCTCGCCGACCCCTCCTGGCGCTGGAGGCTCCGGCGGAATCGACGGAGAGGCCCGCCGGCGGGGCCGACGCTCGCTGCATGCAGCAGATCTCGCAGCCGCCCCCTTTCGGCTGCACGCAGGAGTGACCCTGGGTGAGAGTGAGCTTCGGTGCGCGGCTTTTTGGGGGGCCGCGGGGAGGCCAAACCTGGGCGGGCGCGCAGGCCGCTGCGACTGCCTCGTTCTCAGCCATCTGGGGGCCCACCTGTGCCCGCACCCAAGGTCACTCCGGCGAAGGGTCACTTCTAGTCGACCCTTTCCCTGCCGCGCCGAGTGATCGAGGACGCCGGCGGCGCATCACCGGCCGCTCCCTGGAAGTTCGCCGAAGTGGTGCGCAGCATCGAAAGTCGTGGCGCGGCGGCGCGGCGCGTATGCCAGCTATCAAGTGGCCGTCGCTCCATCCCGCCACCGTGCTTGGGTTTTGGGTCGGAGTCCTCATGGACGCTTCTTGGGGTCTCTCGAGAGGGCTCTCGGGGGCCTCTGCGGGGGAGTTGAGGGGCCTCTTGGGGGCCTCCGCGCCGAGTGATCCTCTTGGGAGGAGGAGGAGGAGGAGGAGGAGGAGGAGGAGGAGGAGGAGGAGGAGGAGGAGGAGGAAAGGAGGAGGAGAGGAGGAGGAGGGGGAGGAGGATGAGGAGGAGGAGGGAGGAGGAGGGAGGAGGAGGAGGAGGAGGAAGGAGGAGTGGAGGGAGGAGGCTCGTCGTCTCTGGCGTCGTCGTGCCTCGGGCCTGCGGCGGCGGCCGATCGGGACGGTCCGGCAACCGCCTGGGAACGCTCTCGGCAGGGCGCAGTGCAGGAGGAGGAGGAGGAGGAGGAGGAGGGGAGGAGGAGGAGGAGGAGGAGGAGGAGGAGGAGGAGGAGGAGAGGAGGGAGAGGAAGGGAGGAGAGGAGGAGAGGAGAGGAGGAGGAGGAGGCGGAGGAGGAGGAGGCGGAGGAGCGAGGCCAGAAAGATGCCGAGAGCCGACGGAAACCACCGAAGGCCTCGAACCTGGAGCCCCTCTCGTGCGGTCCGATTTGGGACCTCCTGCCCAGCGAGGAGCTGGCGTGTCTGAGCCTTAGATGTTCTAAACATCGGGGATCTTCTGACCCGGGTCAATCCAGACCCGGGTCAGTCAGGCCTTGCAAAATCCTTGAAGATTCTGCACCCGAACCCGGGCCAATGCGAAGGATCCTGCAAGATCCTGCAGGATCCTGCACCCGAGCCCGGGTCAATGCGATCGATCCTGCAGGATCCTGCACCCGAGCCGGGGTCAATGCGATCCTGGCCCTGCAGGATCCTGCAAGATCGGGTGCTCTGGCTGACCCCCGTTTGCATTGACCCCCGTCTCAGGGCCCCCGAAAACGCTGGGAGCGTTTTATTCCGCGTTCAAGATCGACGTTTTCCAGTTTTCGGGAAGTCTTTGCTCTGTTATGGGATTGCCATCTCGCCGTTTTTGTTCCGTTTTGCGATCCGTGTTCTAATTGTTTGTAGCTGCAGTTGTTGTTCCTGTCTTCTGTCTCTGTCAATTGTTGTCTGTTCTGGGCTGTTGTCTTTGTTTCTGGTTTGGGTTGCCGCTGTTCACCCGCCGCTGTCGTCTGTGTTCTGTTTAGGCCCGGCCCGGCCGCTGTCGTCTTTGTTCTGGGCCTGGCCGCTGTCGTCTTTGTTCTGCTTAGGGTTGCCGTTTGTTTTGTGTTGGTCACACGAAAATCGGGGGCGCGCAAACATGGATTAGCGATCCATGGATTTGGCGCGCGGTCGCCAAATCCATGGACCTGGGGAGGTGCCCTCCCCAAAATGCGGCCAGTGCCGCCTCGCTCGGCGGCGTAAATCCGCGATTTCCCATGGAAACGGGACCTGTCGTAATCCACGTCTCCTTAATCTCGGGAGCGGCCAATAGGGGGGTGTCCAAGAGGGGGGGGTGCAAATCATGACCGGCGGCACGTGCGCGGCCAAACGGGGGGGCCAGGGACGCAATGAAATAAGAAGAGGCGCCATGAAATCTGGGGAGACATCACGGCCCCCGCCATGAGATCCACCCCGCCCTAGTCGTCACCCCCCTCTGTGCCGCCACCGATCATCCATGTCTGCGATCGCCTGAAATAAGTTGGAGAAAATTACCCTGGCGACGTACCCAACCCCTGCGCAAACGCGGGGCGCAAATAGTCTAGGACACTTTATAAGGGGGCGATGACGGAGCGAGGGTTACATATGTCTGCAGACGGAATTCGGGAGACTCGCAGGACACTGGCTACAGGACAAGTACTAGATAAAGCTGATTAGTTACAATCCCTGAGCAACCCTAGCCACTTCGAAAGCGGGGATCTCATATCGCAGCCCCCCAGGGATGGCGAGGTCTAATTTGGGTCCGCGCGTGGCGTCACTGTGCTGGGCCCCCCAGCAGGCCTCGAAAGTGGCGACAGTTTCACAGATCGCAGCCCCCCAGGATGGCGAGGTCTAGTTTGCGCCGCGAGCTGGACCCCCCAGCAGGCCTCGAAAGTGGCGACAGTTTCACAGATCGCAGCCCCAGGGATGGCGAGGTCTAATTTGCGCCCGTGCCGGACCCCCCAGCAGGCCTCGAAAGTGGCGACAGTTTCACAGATCGCAGCCCCCCAGGGATGGCGAGGTCTAATTGAATCCGCCGTGGGTCACTGTGCTGGGCCCCCCAGCAGGCCTCGAAAGTGGCGACAGTTTCACAGATCGCAGCCCCCCAGGGATGGCGAGGTCTAATTTGAATCTGCGTGTGGCGTCACTGTGCTGGGCCCCCCAGCAGGCCTCGAAAGTGGCGACAGTTTCACAGATCGCAGCCCCCCAGGGATGGCGAGGTCTAATTTGGGTCCGCCCGTGGCGTCACTGTGCTGGGCCCCCCAGCAGGCCTCGAAAGTGGCGACAGTTTCACAGATCGCAGCCCCCCAGGGATGGCGAGGTCTAATTTGGGTCCGCGCGTGGCGTCACTGTGCTGGGCCCCCCAGCAGGCCTCGAAAGTGGCGACAGATTCACAGATCGCAGCCCCCAGGGATGGCGAGGTCTAATTTGAATCTGCGCGTGGCGTCACTGTGCTGGGCCCCCCAGCAGGCCTCGAAAGTGGCGACAGTTTCACAGATCGCAGCCTCCAGGGGATGGCGAGGTCTAATTTGGGTCTGCCCGTGGCGTCACTGCGCTGGGCCCCCCAGCAGGCCTCGAAAGTGGCGACAGTTTCACAGATCGCAGCCCCCAGGGATGGCGAGGTCTCGTTTGAATATGCCCGTGGCGTAACTGTGCAGGGCCCCCCAGCAGGCCTCGAAAGTGGCGACAGTTTCACAGATCGCAGCCCCCCCAGGGATGGCGAGGTCTAATTTGAATCCGCGCGTGGCCTCACTGTGCTGGGCCCCCCAGCAGGCCTCGAAAGTGGCGACAGTTTCACAGATCGCAGCCCCCCAGGGATGGCGAGGTCTAATTTGGAATCTGCCCGTGGCGTCACTGTGCTGGGCCCCCCAGCAGGCCTCGAAAGTGGCGACAGTTTCACAGATCGCAGCCCCCCAGGGATGGCGAGGTCTAATTTGAATCTGCCGTGGCCCTCACTGTGCTGGGCCCCCCAGCAGGCCTCGAAAATGGCGACAGTTTCACAGATCGCAGCCCCCCAGGGATGGCGAGGTCTCATTTGAATCTGCCCGTGGCCCTCACTGTGCTGGGCCCCCCAGCAGGCCTCGAAAATGGCGACAGTTTCACAGATCGCAGCCCCCCCAGGGATGGCGAGGTCTCAATTTGAATCTGCCCGTGGCCCTCACTGTGCTGGGCCCCCCAGCAGGCCTCGAAAATGGCGACAGTTTCACAGATCGCAGCCCCCCAGGGATGGCGAGGTCTAATTTGAATCCGCGCGTGCCCTCACTGTGCTGGGCCCCCCAGCAGGCCTCGAAAATGGCGACAGTTTCACAGATCGCAGCCCCCCAGGGATGGCGAGGTCTAATTTGAATCTGCGCGTGGCGTCACTGTGCTGGGCCCCCCAGCAGGCCTCGAAAGTGGCGACAGTTTCACAGATCGCAGCCCCCCAGGGATGGCGAGGTCTAATTTGAATCCGCGCGTGGCCCTCACTGTGCTGGGCCCCCCAGCAGGCCTCGAAAATGGCGACAGTTTCACAGATCGCAGCCCCCCCAGGGATGGCGAGGTCTAATTTGAATCTGCGCGTGGCCCTCACTGTGCTGAGCCCCCCAGCAGGCCTCGAAAATGGCGACAGTTTCACAGATCGCAGCCCCCCCAGGGATGGCGAGGTCTCATTTGAATCTGCGCGTCGCCCTCACTGTGCTGGGCCCCCCAGCAGGCCTCGAAAATGGCGACAGTTTCACAGATCGCAGCCCCCCAGGGATGGAGAGGTCTCATTTGAATCTGCCCGTGGCGTCACTGTGCTGGGCCCCCCAGCAGGCCTCGAAAATGGCGACAGTTTCACAGATCGCAGACCCCCGCAGGCAAGACAGGAAGAGGCAGGGAGGGAGGAGGAGGAGGAAGGAAGGAGTGGAGACCACACTGCTCTATTCGAAACGAATACCCAACCAAGGAGGGTTGGGAAAAACACAGCCATAAAAAAACACCAAAAACGAAAACAACAATAAGAACAGTTACAAAAAACGGCAATCAAAACAGCAATAAAAAACAGCAGTGGAGAAGTTGGAGGAAGGACGAAAAAAAAAGAAGTTGGAGGAAGGACAAAAAAAGAAGCAGTAAGCAAAAACGGCCCGTTGTCGAGAGCGGCTGAGGCCCGAGCCCGCGGGCCGCTCCGCCGCCCGCGCGCGAGTGGCGCGGCCCGGAGCGATCGCGCCTTCCCGAGGGGCGCAGGGCCGCTCGATGTCGACGAGGGCCTGGGCTTCGGTCGGGTTTCGGTCCACCTTCGGGCTACGGGCGGATTCTGGACGACAAGCAAAAGATAGCCGAAACATATTCGAGCACGGTCGAAGAAGAGTCGAAACGCCGTCCCCAGACGATTCTTCATCATTTTTGAATTTTCCTCCTGCGGAGGGACAGGCCCGACTTTGCAGCCCAGGCAACTGGGCGACGAAAAGCGAGCGGGCCTCACGCGAGATGGCGTGGCGACCTCACGCGGCGGCTCAACTAGGGGGCCACATGCGAACCCTACCCTCCCCCTCAGAAATCGTGGGGGGTAGGGGTAGGGTTCGCATGTGCCCCCCTATTAACGCGGGCCGCCAGTCCGGCACCCTGCACGGAAGGCCGAGGGCGCGCTCGCGCGACCGTACGCGGGGGCAGCCTGCGCGCCGACGTCGGCGCAGACGAACCCGCTTGTCGAACCTACCGCTAACATTAGAGGGGCCCCAGGACACACAAATAAATGTGTGGGGCAGGCGGGGGGTGAGCGATAGCTCATCGAATTAAGGAGAAATGTCTTTCCCTCTTCAATCGGCCAAAGCTGTTGACAGAGCTTAAACTCCCATGGGCACTATATTTATATTTACAGAGGCCTCTGCACGGAGCTCGAAAGGTATACTCTCTTTTGCACGGACCGACCCCCCACGCCAGAGCACAGACCGCACCCCGAGGCCAGAGCTGGATTCGCAGACCACCATCCGCAGACGGGGGTCGGCCACTATCACGGGAGACTGGGGCCAGAACGCTCCACGGCCTCAGGGGCCAGGGGAGGCTCGACGGCCTTGGGGGGGCCCAGCAAAGAGAACCCCCTGAGAGTCCAGCAGGACCGTGCCCAAGAAGCTCGAGCTCTCGCGAGACTCAATGCATTCGCCACTTAGGGCGGTATGTGGGTGGGCCAGAACAGCTGCCATGCAAGCGAATGCGGCCGATGTGACACGCAACCCCCCTGACGCCCACACATCTACCGTAAACGTATACATGTGTGGGGCAGGCGGGGGGTGAGCGATAGCTCATCGAATTAAGGAGAAATGTCTTTCCCTCTTCAATCGGCCAAAGCTGTTGACAGAGCTTAAACTCCCATGGGCACTATATTTATATTTACAGAGGCCTCTGCACGGAGCTCGAAAGGTCTACTCTCTTTTGCACGGACCGACCCCCCACGCCAGAGCACAGACCGCACCCCGAGGCCAGAGCTGGATTCGCAGACCACCATCCGCAGACGGGGGTCGGCCACTATCACGGGAGACTGGGGCCAGAACGCTCCACGGCCTCGGGGGCCAGGGGAGGCTCGACGGCCTTGGGGGGGCCCAGCAAAGAGAACCCCCTGAGAGTCCAGCAGGACCGTGCCCAAGAAGCTCGAGCTCTCGCGAGACTCAATGCATTCGCCACTTACGGCGGTATGTGGGTGGGCCAGAACAGCTGCCATGCAAGCGAATGCGGCCGATGTGACACGCAACCCCCCTGACGCCCACACATCTACCGTAAACGTATACATGTGTGGGGCAGGCGGGGGGTGAGCGATAGCTCATCGAATTAAGGAGAAATGTCGTTCCCTCTTCAATCGGCCAAAGCTGTTGACAGAGCTTAAACTCCCATGGGCACTATATTTATATTTACAGAGGCCTCTGCACGGAGCTCGAAAGGTATACTCTCTTTTGCACGGACCGACCCCCCACGCCAGAGCACAGACCGCACCCCGAGGCCAGAGCTGGATTCGCAGACCACCATCCGCAGACTGGGGTCGGCCACCATCACGGGAGACTGGGGCCAGAACGCTCCACGGCCTCGGGGGCCAGGGGAGGCTCGACGGCCTTGGGGGGGCCCAGCAAAGAGAACCCCCTGAGAGTCCAGCAGGACCGTGCCCAAGAAGCTCGAGCTCTCGCGAGACTCAATGCATTCGCCACTTAGGGCGGTATGTGGGTGGGCCAGAACAGCTGCCATGCAAGCGAATGCGGCCGATGTGACACGCAACCCCCCTGACGCCCACACATCTACCGTAAACGTATACATGTGTGGGGCAGGCGGGGGGTGAGCGATAGCTCATCGAATTAAGGAGAAATGTCTTTCCCTCTTCAATCGGCCAAAGCTGTTGACAGAGCTTAAACTCCCATGGGCACTATATTGAGGGCACGGAGCTCGAAAGGTCTCTCTTTTGCACGGACCGACCCCCCACGCCAGAGCACAGACCGCACCCCGAGGCCAGAGCTGGATTCGCAGACCACCATCCGCAGACTGGGGTCGGCCACCATCACGGGAGACTGGGGCCAGAACGCTCCACGGCCTCGGGGGCCAGGGGAGGCTCGACGGCCTCGGGGGGGCCCAGCAAAGAGAACCCCCTGAGAGCCCAGCAGGACCGTGCCCAAGAAGCTCGCCAACTCTCGGAAAAGACGCCAAGCTCTCCATTCTGTGTTTTTCCTCTGGCCGTAGGCCGAAGATATGTCAAGCCTGGCGACGGCAGCACGGGCAGCAGCTCGCACCAGACATCAAAAATTATTGCAGCAGGTCACGGGCTGCAATACGCTCGGACTCGAGCGGAAAGTGCATTAGAGAACTGCTGGAGCGTCGAACGGGTACGATCCTGGAGCTTCATCTCTGCGACGATGGCAGCCCCGTCTTGGATGTATATATTTGCCGTTCTTGCCGAGCTCCAGCGCCCACACAACATGACCTTAGACAAGTCGCCCGACAGCGGGAACTCATGCGTGGCACCTCCGCGCCTCAGGCTGCAAGGAGACAGGGCGAGGTGCCTGCAACCGATCTGCTGGAGCCCAGCACGGAACACGTCGTGAAAGGCGCGCGTCGTGCCAGGCCAGAGCCGGCTGTCACGCTGGAGCTGCATATGGACGACTGCCCCAACCAGCGGGTCGTCAAGCGTGACTTGCTCCCGCGCGCCCTTCTGGCAAGAGGTCTTGGTCCAGGGCAACGACACCACGCCTCGGCCACAGGGCTTCAGAAAGATGACGCCGCCGCTCAGCCCCAAAACCTCGCCAGCGCGGAGACAGAGATGGAAGGCCACGAGCAGCACGGCCGCGAAGGCCACCTCTCCGCGGCTGAGCGCCCAACCGGCGAGCGCCGTGCACACCTGGGCAGGCATCGGCGGCGCGCGCTGAGGGATCTCCAGTCTGCCCCAGACTGTCAGCAGCTGCCAAGCGCCAGGATAGCGGCGTCGTGTCCTCAGCAGGTGCTGCACGCCGCTGAGGGTGTCATTGGCTTCTCCTTTTGTGGCGCCCTCGGCCCACAAGTGCTCGAGATAATCTTGCAGGCAGATATCAATATCGTCCCAGGTGAAAGGCAGCGACAGGTTATTGGAAGCAAGGTAGTCAACAAAACGCTGAGCGGCGCCACGGTAGCGGGCCAGTGTCGAGGCCTTTATCCTGGCGTCTCTCAGCTTCCCCAGTCCAGCTCTGGCGGCGCGGCGGTCAGCAGGGCTACTCCGCTTCTTACCCATCGCGGAGACGCGAGGGGGCGTCCGCGGGGTTGCGAGCCGACGACGTGAAGCCGAAGACCGCCCGCGCGCCCATCGCAAGCTCCCACGCCGAGAAGGTCCGCACCACCTTGTTGAGCTGAGGACTGCTGGAACGGTGCTTGGACAGCGCACCGATGTTGACCATGCTGTCGAGCAGGTGCAGGAAGACGCACTGATGGCGGCGCACCGACCGCGCCCGCCATCGAATCATCATCAGCGCGCCCTGGCACTCAAGAACGTTGATGTGCTCTGCGGCATCCCACACTAGCTGCCTTGCCTTGCGCCACCGCCAAAAGCCTGAGTCGATCTCCTGCCGCGGGAAGATCTTGCCGAGCGCCTCCGAGGCGCCATCGGTCCTGATGTCTGCTCCGTTGTTGTGGCACGCCATGACGAGCCCCATGACGATGCGTCTGGACGCGTCCACCTCGCGCCACTCCACCACGTCACGCTTCGCCAACTCCGCCAAGAGGATGTCGGCATGGCACGCCTGGTCGGGCCCACAGTGACAGACCAGTAGGGCCCCGCGCAGCGTCTCCAAGCTCTGCAGGAAGGTGGGCTGCGTGCGGATCCAACCAGCGAACAGGGCAACAGCGTCCTCGCGTGACCGCTCGGGGCAGATCGTGAAAGGGTTGCCCCACCGCGAGGCAGCCAGCCCCCAGCGGCGAGACCCACGGCCCACGTAGATGGGCCCGCCAGCCTGGTCCAGCTTGGCGCGCAGGCCCTCGTCGATCTCGGAGCGACCGCACCGCAGCGACGTCACGTCGCCGGCCCACAGCTTCCTGCCACCAGCCCAGGCTCGCGCACTCTCATGCAGCTCACCCAGCGAGGGCACCGAGACCAGCAGCCCAGCTCCGACGGCCCTGTGGCTGATGATCCAGGCCACGACCTCGCACTGGAAGGTGTTGCCCACGAGCGACCGCCGAAGAGCCTCGTACTTGGCGGGCTCGGCCTTCGCCTGGCTGCTCGTCATGCACGGCACGGTGTGGCCCTCCGGGAAGCCCATCAGCTTCTCTCGTATGGTCGCGTCAGGCGGCTCCACGCGGCCATCCGCCTGGTGGATGCACCACTTGTCACGGAACTGGTAGGGCGGCGAAGCGAAGCCCGCCGCCTCCCAGCGCGCCAGCTCAGCAGCGCTGCACTCCCCGATGCCCGCAGGCCTGGGGCGCGGCTGCGAGCGCGGCGCCCAGCGCACGAAGGTCGGGAGCGGCTCCCCTGCAGCGGGACCCGGACACACAGCCCCGGGCGGGAGCCACTCCTCGAGCGGCGGCCGCTCCGCCTTCAGCGCCACCTTGCAGGCGCGCCGAACGCCCTGGGTCTTGGCCCGCACCACGACGGGCTCAGCCTCGAAGGACGGCAGGAGGTCCCACGAAGCCCAGTAGAGCCGCGGACGTCTGACCCAGCCGACATCCCCCGCCTCAATCTCCAGCGGGATGCGGCCGAAGAGCTGGTTCAGGCGCAGCACGTCGCACTCGGGCATCGACGCGACGTTCTCCCCGAGGAAGTCGATCGACGCCTCCGGCATGGCCGTCCGCAGCCCGTCCACGATTCGCACCATGTGGTCAAGCAGGCCCGCGCGCGGGTCGTCGAGACCCTGCCGAGCAACGTTGAGGCCTGCGAAGACCTGGCACGGGAAGCCGCCCACCACCAGCACACGCGACACCCGCCTCGGGCGCGCAGCAGGGCTGCCAGGGCCGCCGGGTCCGCCTCCGTCACGTCCCCCAGGTGCTGCGTGCTGGGGTAGCTGCGCCGGGCCACCCGCACCGCCGTGGGGTCAACCTCGAATGACAGGTGCACGGCAGGGACCAGTCCGAGGATCTCGAAAGCCCGGCGCCCGCCGCCGATGCCGTCGAAGACAGTCACGAGGGCGGTCTCCTCCTCGCAGGCGGCGTTCGCGGGCCGCTGCCGCCTCTCGGCCAGCGCGCGCCCGCGGTCGGAGAGGGCGTAGCCGTAGACCACGGCGCCAGCGGCCTCCGAGGCATCCGACGCGGTCACCAGGGGGTCGACTTCGAGGCGCAGGTCAGCGACGCAAAGCCCTGACAGCGCAAGGCACATCAAGAGGTCCTCGACCACGCTCACGCTGAAGCGGCCGCCAGCGCGCGGGTTCCCGAGCCACTTCCAGGTGTAGGCAAAGCTGGCCGCCAGTGGCCGCCGAAAGCAGTGAACACGAACCCAGCGGCCCAGCAGAATGCGCACCAGCCGCATGCTGGCCCGCTTCTTGCTCAGCGTCCACAGCGTGAGGCTGGCCATCTCGGTAAGGTAACCCGCAGGGGGCCGCCGAACGCCCTCGACCCCGTCGATGAGCTCCCAAGGTCGTCGCTCGCGGCACTCGATGGACGTCCTTGGCCGGCGACCCCGGGGAGCCCGCAGCCGCATAGCAGGCGCGAGCCTCGGAGATGAGCTCGGGCACCGTCCCTCGCAGCGTCGTGGCCTCGGACTTGCTCACGACCTCCGCGACCTCCAGGTTGTCAATGTAGACCATCCACGCCGGAGGGCACGGCTTCTCCACGCTGAACGGCAGCCGTCGGCGCCGAGTAATCTCCTGGCTGGGCGGCAGGCCGCGAGGGAAAGAGGCGCTCCGCCGCAGCATGTTCCGGTGGAGGTGGGTCGTCACGCCCACGGCACTGATCCAGCCCATGCCGATCACCCGCAGGCAGATGTGCGTGGCCCCACCGTCCTTCAGGCCAAGCAACTCCGAGGGGACGGGCGGCCCTATCACCATGTAAGGCCACCACACAGGCGGCGCGCGGAAGACGTAGAAGAAGGCCTTTCTGTCCGCGCCGCTCCACAGGAGATCCTCCGACTCGGTCAGCACCAGGCCGTTCAGCTGGCTCATGGTCGGCATCTCAGGGGTGTCTCCCACGATGCACTCCTGGCACGCGTTCGAGGGGATGAGGTTGGTGATCAGCCTCAGGACCGGCCTGCGCTCGCCGTCGCTGCAGACCACGGGCTCGTCGCGGGGCTTGGGCACCCCGAACGCCCCATTCAGGAGCGGGGCTCCGTCGCGACAGGCAATCTCGCTGCTCGGGATCGCCGACACCACCCCGCGCTCGTGGAGCGCCCGCACAATCCGATGCCACTCCTCGAGCGAGGCCCACACGCGCGCAGATGTCGGCGCGCGCCGCCGCAGGGCAGCGGGCAGCAGCACCAGCGTCGGGTCCAGGAGGGCCTCACGCACGAACCCCGTCGCGAGGTCGGCCGCCTCGATGGAGGCCGCGACGCCCGGCGGAGGCAGCCCGTCCAGCACCTGCTCCAGCGTCAGCCGATGCGTGGCCGAGATCTCGTCCCCGCCGCAGCCGATCTTGCGGTCCTTCAGCCGCACGTTCCAGTCAAGATCTGGCGGCAAAGCAGACTCGGCCCGCGTAGCCAAGAGGAGGCGGCGGCCGAGAGCGACCAGGGCTGCCTGCTGCGCGGCGTTGGCTCGACCTCGGCAGGGCCTGGCTAGCTTCAGGGAGCGGAACTAGACTCCCAGTTTAGCGCCAGGACAGTGACCACCAGCCTGCAGCGTAGTCCTTCCCACTCCTTGTCGCTCAAAGGGTCCTCGCCCTGCTGGGCGATCTGGGACCTGGTGATCGAAGGGTATGGTAACGGCAACAGATCTCGCTGAAGCCGACCTGCCATGTCGGCCGGATGCTCGCGTGGCTTCACCTCGAGGGAATATCTAGTGAAGCGACCGAAGGAGCCTGGGAACTGGCGGACTATGTTCAACAACACGGGGCCCACGTCGAAAGGTTCTCGCAGAAGATCACTCGCCGCGCCAGCCCACTCGCGCCACTCTGCCAGCGGATCACCGTCACAGTCGGCATCCGTACCACATGCCGGCTGGCACGACGAGGACGCTGGGCGGCGAGAGGCGGCAGCACCACCACGGTCAGGAGCCAGTCTCGGAGGCGGCGAGGGCGACGGTGAAGTCCAGGGCGGTCTGCGCGAGCGGGCAACCACACCAAACTCGGTCGCACTCGCACGCGCATCATCAGCGCTGGCACCATCAGCTCGCTGCCTCACCTCAGCGTCGCAGGAAGGCCGCCTCGGCCTCGGCCCCGGTGCTTCCTGCCGCCACGGCGGCGGCCGCTCGGGGGGGCCGGGCCTCGCGGCGGACCTTGCTGCAGGCCCGCTGCCGCCGCAGCCGCGGGCTGGTCCTGCCTGAAGACGTGGCGCCCCGGGCTCGTCGCCAGCGAGACACGCCTCGGCCCGTCCGCCGCCCGCGGGCGCGGGCTGTCGCCTCGAGGCGTCCTCAGCGCCCCCGGAGACGGCGACCTGCCCGCGCTGCCTGAGCGCGCTGCGCCTGGCGGACCCGCGGGCGGGGCTGCGGCTGCGGGCCCTGCCCAAGGCCGTGCTGGGCCCCCCGCCCGCAGGGGGAAGAAGCGGCCTCGGCCGCGCCCGCGGCTCTTCCCGCGACCGCGGCCCTGCTGGCGGCTCGGCGAGGGCGAGTGGGCTCCGCCGCTCCCGCGCCTCGCCTCCTCGGGTCAGGCTCGGCGCTCGCCCTGACCCTTGCCGCCGAGGGCGCCGCGGCTCTTCGCGTCCATCAGCCTCCTGCGCAGCAGTGCCGCCCGCCGCGCCAGGTCCTGCTCGCCCATCGAGGCCAGCGAGGGCGGCGCGTCCGGCACGATCTCCAGCTCGCTCGCCACCTGCCAGCTCGCGTCGGACAGCGACAGCTCCAGGGCCTTGAAGCGCTGCATCAACACGTCGCTCAAATCCGCCAGGCACCCACACTCCAGGAGGTCCAGCGCGGTCGCCAGCGTCTGCAGCTCCCGCTGAGTGTTGATCCGCATCTGCCCTGGAGGGTGATGGCCGAACACCACGGCCTGCAGGTAGCCCACGACCTTCGCTCGAACCTCTGAGCCGTCCGCCCCCTCCCGCAGGCCCATGACGCGCCCGATGTTCTTCATCGCCTCGTCGTACAGGGCACCTGGGCGCTTCTCCGCCAGCAGCCGTACGCTGCCGCCGCGGGAGGGGGCCTCGCGAAAACGCGACTCACCGTCGTCGTCGCTGCGAGAGGCCGAGGAGCTCCGGGGGCGGCGGCGGCCGCGACCGCCACCAGCGCGGCCAGGCGTCGCCGTAGCGGCCTGCGCGCGCGCCGCGGCAGCTGCCGCCAGGCGGTCGGGGGCCGCGCCCCCGGCTGGGGCGCCCCCCGCCAAGGCACCGCCACCGCCGCGCCCACCGAAGGCGCTCGGCCGCACCCACGGCTCCACGAACCCGCGGTTCGAGCGCAGCCGCAGCCACTCGACATGCAGGACTCCTCGGCCTGGCACAGCGGGCTCCCCGCACAGCGCCGGTCCCTGCCCGCGCAAGTGCAGGAGGCCCGCAGGCCCGGTGCCGCGCGGTGGGAACAGGCCGTCCAGCCGCATCGCCTCGGCCGCCAGCGACGCCCCCCTGAACTGGGCGCTCAGGTACTGCCCTGAGGGGCCCGTGGTGCCGATCTCCTCTACCTCGAAGAGGGCCGTCCCGCTGATGCCTCCAGCTGCGTCGAAGGTCGAGAGCTCGAGATTCACCCCTCGGCGCCAGTCGGCGCCAATCAGAATCACGGCCTGACGCCACGGACCGTCCACGAGTGGTCCCAGCTGCGCGCCGCCCGCTGGGGCGATGGGACCGCCAGCCACCGCGATCGGCACACCAGGGATCGCCGGGGCCCCCGGCACCGCACCAGGAGGAGGGCCTCCAGGAGGGCCGCCGCCGCCGCCCGCGAGCGCGCCCACCAGCGCGGCGCCCACGCCGCCGGGGGGAGCACCTCCGCCGTCAGGCACGGCGCCGCCCGCCGGGGGCGCCCCAGCAGCCCCGCCGCCTCCGAAGCCTGGCAGGCCGGGCAGCGCCGCCAGGCCAGGCACCACGGGCGCGCCGGCACCGCCGCCCGCGGGCGCGGCCGCCGCGGCGCGGCCGACCGCCGCGGCCGCCGCCAGGCCCGGGGCAACAGGCGGGAAGGCGGCGGCACCTCCGCCTCTCCCCGCGGCTCCTCGCCCGAGGCCGCCGGCACCGCGCCCTCGGCCGCGGGCGCGTCCTCGGCCCAAGGCTGGCGACGGCCTTCGCCTTCGGCGCCATCGAGCCCCAGGCCGGCGAGAGCGGAGAGCAGCGCGCCCAGGAGCCGGGCGGAGTCGAGCAGCGCCGCCCTCTCCTCCACGCTGAGGCGGGCGCGCCACGCCGCCTGCCGAATCAGACCGATGATGTAGCACAGCTCGCAGACCTCCAGGAGGGACCCGCCCTCGGCCAGGGCCAGCGACTCCCCTCGCCCGAGGGGTCCCGCGCACCACCCGCAGTATCGCACGGGCGAAGGGCGCGGCACGGTGGTCCAGGGGGCGTCCATGCCCTCCCTGGAGGGCGCAGAACCAGCCAGAACAGCTGCCATGCAAGCGAATGCGGCCGATGTGACACGCAACCCCCCTGACGCCCACACATCTACCGTAAACGTATACATACACACAAATAAAAAGATTCCCCATATTTTCCTATATGTTTTGTGTTTTTGTCTTCCCACCCACTTCCCATATTTTCCCATATTTTCCTGGGGATCGTCGATTAATTGTGTCTGTGTTTTTTCCCCTCCTGAAACATTGTGGATGCCACGACAGTGGACACCCTAACAGTCCTATCATTGAATTTAAACTGTGTTTAAAATGTCGGGCAAATGTTCCAAACATGTTTTAAACATGTTTTACATGTTTAAAGCATGTTTCAACACATGCTTTTAAACATCTGGACATTACTTGGCAGCATGCTTCCTCTCCATGAATGGACTTCCACAACGCTAACGCTCTGGAGCCAGGCCAACTCGGCATGAAGGAGACGGGTCCGGGAGGAGAGGAGAGGCGGCGGGCGAGGAGGAGAAGTGAAGAGGAGAAGGCCCTCTCAGAGGGCGGCGGGGCTTCTGAGAAGCCCGCTGGCCTTCTGAGAGGCTCTCTGCGTCTCTCGGGGAAGGCTCGGGAGACTTCTCCGAAGGCCGGGCGACTTCAAAACCTTCTCCGAAGGCCTTCTCCTCCTCACTTCCCCCGCTTGCTCGCCGCCGAGAGGGGCCTTGGACATGCTGCATGCTCATTCTGGGGACCTTCCTGGAGCCACTCGCTCCACTCGTGCGTCGAAGCTGCGTCGAAGCTGCGTCGAACCTGAGTCGAACCTGCGTCGAACCTGAGTCGGACCTACGTCGAAGCTGCGTCGAATCTGAGTCGAACCTCAGTCGAACTTGAGTCGAGCCTGAGTCGAGCAGATCCGTTGGGTGGGCCCCAGGAAGGTCCCCCAAAACGAGCATGAAGACATGTTTCCCCCATGTGGGGGGGGCCCCTCCTCCTTCTCAGAAGGCCTCCTCCTCCTCACTCGGAAGGCCTCCTCGTTCGTACATTGGCCGTTTCCGGTCTTTCGGTTTTCGTCCAAACCTTCTCAGAAGGCCTCCTCCTCCTCCTCACTTCCCCCGCCTGCTCGCCGCCGAGAGGGGCCTTGGACATGCTTCCCCCCCTGTGGGGGGGGCCCCCGCGCCCCTCCACGAGCCCCCGGGGCCACCCCCCCCCGGCCGAAGGCGCGCGGCGAGCGCGCAAAGGGCGGCGCCGCGTGGGAGGCCCGGCGCCGGGTCCGAGAGACGCGCGCGGACCTCCGAGAGTCCATACGAAGGATTGCAAAAAAAACGAAGGACTGCAAAAGAAATCATTCGTTTTTGCAGTCCTTCGTTTTTGCATTCCTTCGGTTTTTTTTTCAATCCTTCGTTTTTGCAATCCTTCGTTTTTGTTGCAATCCTTCGGTTTTTTTGCAATCCTTCGGTTGTTTTGCAATCCTTCGTTTTTTTGCTATCCTCCCCTTCCTCCCCCCTTCGTGCGCTGGGCCAGGTCGGGCATGTCCCCCTGCAGGCGGATCTTGGGCGAAGAATTAAAAAGAGCCGGAACGTGTTCAAAAATGTTCGGAAGTGGTGAAAAGAATCGTCCCCGTACTAATTTTTGACCATTTTTGGATCTTCCTCCTAGAAGGACAGGCCGGACCGAAGGTTAGCGAATCGGCTGCACGCGGCTGGTCCTCCCAGCACCTCCAGGCGCCGGAGGCGCCCACGCATCCATCGAGGAGGCGAGCGCCCTGCGGAGGGGCCAGAATCAGCCGAAAGCAGCAGTCTCCGCACCCGCCGTCC
Source organism: Prorocentrum cordatum (assembly GCA_963575745.1). Classification (NCBI taxonomy): domain Eukaryota; class Dinophyceae; order Prorocentrales; family Prorocentraceae; genus Prorocentrum; species Prorocentrum cordatum. Next base: position 328,250 of record CAUYUJ010015244.1, read on the forward strand.
CCCTCCTCTCCTCTCTCGTGCGCCGGGCGTCGCTTAAAGGACGCGTGCCTCGAGCAGTGGCAGGGAGGTTGGTACGGAAGGGCCAGCAGGTTGGCAGGCGCAGCATGGCTTCGCTGAGGGGGGGGGAAAGGTGGTACAGTCGGGGCCTTGACCTAAGGAACCCCAAATAAGGAACGGGGCCCCTTTTTTTTCCAGAAGTTCAACTTCGATTTCCGATCGAAAACATAAGGACAACCTAAGGCAAGCTGTGAAACCCTAAATGAGGAAACCTAAATAAAGGAACCCTAAATAAGGAACCCTAAATGAGGAACCCTAAGGAACCCTAAATAAGGAACCCTAGATAGGGGCGCTGACCTAAGAAACCCCAAATAGGGAACGGGGCCCCTTTTTTTCCAGAAGTTCAACTTCGATTTCCTATCGAAAACGTGAGGCAAACCTGAGGCACGCTTTGAAACGCTTAAGGAACGCGGAGCCCCTCCCCAACGAAAAGGGTTCCCTCTTCAGGGCCCCGACTGTATGATTCGATCTCCTGCACCGTGAAACGTTGTGTTCTTTCTGTCGATGGTTCATGGTCAGGGATTAGGGTTTAGAGTTTCGGGTTTCGGGTTTCGGATTTCGGGTTGGTTTAGGGTTTGGGGGTTTAGGGTCAACCAGGGCGCGAACATGTCAACATACTGGACGGGTCACACACTGGCGCGGCGCTTCCATCCCACCCACCCTAGAAACCCATTACATATCAAGACACACACTCTGGCGCATGCAAGCCATCAGGGAAGGCCGCGTGGAACAGCGAGGAGCAGGAAGGAGCAGAGCGGAGCACGCGGAAGGAACAGCAGGCAGGAGGAACCGCACAGGAGCGCGCGGCGGCCCTCGGGAAGAGCGCGCGACATCGTTTCGGAGGGTCTGGAGGGGGGGACTCCCGCGCCACAATTTGAATTGAGGATCGTGCGAGGTTGGGGATTCGCTTCGCACGGTGATGCGCGCCGCGCCACATTGCTAATGCATGAGATTGAGGGGGTTAGGGTTCACTCCCCCGGAGGCGGGACCTGGGGAGTACTCAGCCGCGCGGGTGGGATGCGCCCCGCGCCACATTCTTAATGGAGGATCCTGAGGGGCAAGGAATTCGCTCCCTTCGGCTGCGCGCGCGGGATGTGGCACGCGCAACAATTTGAATTGAGGATCGTACAAGTTTAGGCATTCGCTTCGCATGGCGACGTGCGCCGCGCCACATTTCTAATGGAGGATCGTGAGGAGTTCAGGGTTCGCTTCCCCAGAGTCGGGTTCCGAGGGGGACCTTTTCCTTTGGGATTTAGATTAGTATTGATAACGAGGGTTTGGGGCATAGGGCTAGTTTAGAGGGTTTCGGGTCTAGGGTTAGGGTTAGGGATCAGGGATCAGGGTTCAGGGTTTATGGTTTCGGGTGTTGTGTGTTGGGTTTAGGGTTTACGTTGCCTCCTGGCTGCGGCGGCCAAAAGAGGGCCGAGCCGAACCTGCGCGAGTCGGTCGTGCTCCCGAACCCCGAGTCGAGCCAGAACGGCACCTCTGCTGCCCCTGCTTCAGCGGCCAGCGAGGGGGGGAAATGGGAAGGAGAGGGCCTTGTCAAAGGCGGCGGGACTTCACAGAAGCCCTCGCGCCTCCTACGAGGTCTTCTGCGTGTTCGGGGAAGACCTAGAAAATTTCTCGGAAGGCGTGGGGGAACTTCTGAACCTTCTGAGAAGGCCTTCTCCTTCTCACTTCCCCCCCCCTCGCCCGCCGCCGATTCTGCCCATCCTGCCTCGTTCTTCGCCCTGCCTGCGTACCCTCTCGTGTGGAGCGGGCGGCGGGCCACACACGTTGTTCGCGTCGCAGTAGTAGTCCTCGCACTCGGACACCTTGAGGGTATAATCAAGGGGGGGGCAGCTCCTTCCTCCTCCTCCTCCTCCTCCTCCTCCTCCTCCTCCTCCTCCACCTCCTCCTCCTCCTCCTCCTCCTCCTCCTCCTCCTCCTCCTCCTCCTCCTCCTCCTCCTCCTCCTCCTCCTCGTCGTCGTCGTCGTCGTCGTCCGTCGTCGTCGTCGTCCGTCGTCGTCATCATCATCATCATCATCATCATCATCATCATCATCATCATCATCATCATCATCATCATCATCATCATCATCATCCTTCTCCTCCTCCTCATCAATCTCCTCATCCGCCTCCTCATCCTCCTCATTCTCCTCCTTCTCCCACGTCACCCTCTCGCTTTCATCTGTACTCTGCCAACCTGGACGCCCCCCAAAACCACGGGAAACCATCTTCACTCAGGGGGGGGGGTCGGCGGATGCGGCGCAAGCCTGCAGAATCAGGGGGGGGAGGGGGTGGGGGGCAGCTCAGGGGGAGAAGTTCCGACCTGGCCGACCAGCCATAACTGGGGGAGCCGTGGTCCATTCCCCCCCCTGTGGGGAACCCATCGCATCGACGATCTCTCGAGAGGGGGGTGTCGAAATCGGTGGGTCCCCCAGGGGGGTAAGGACCACAGCTCCCCCAGGTGTGGCTCCCTAGGGAACCGAAAAATTACATAAACATCAAAACTCGGAGGTCCGCGCGGATTTCCTGGATCCGCGCTGGACCCCCCTCCCTGGCGCGCGGAGCGCGCCAGGGGCGGCGCCGGAAGCGCCGCCAGGGGGGCCCAGTGCCGATCCGAGAAATCCGCGCGGACCTCCGAGTTTTTATGTTTATGTCACTCTTCGTTCCCCTGCCTGGAGCCAGGGGGCCCCAGCGCCGATCCGAGAAATCCGCGCGGACCTCCGAGTTTTTATGTTTGTGTCACTCTTCGTTCCCCTGCGTAAGGCTGCCTGGCAATCGGCCACACGCCGCCGAGCGATCGGCGGCAGGCCCCCCCGGGGGGGAGCGAGACCGCACGCGCCCGGGCCAGGGCGAGCCACCGGGACGCCCCCGGATCGGCGGCGCGTGGGCGGCGGGGCGGGCGGCGCACCCCACCAGAGCACCGTGCCCCCCCCCCTTAAAGGGCAAAAAATCCGCCCCTTATCCTTACGTCGGGCGTGTCCCCCATACAGGGGGATTTTAATACCCCAAAGATGTTCCAAAAGATGGTCAGAAATAATCAAAAAATAGTTTCCATACGATGTTTTGCCTATTTTTGAATATTCCCCCTGTAGAGGGACAGGCCCGACTTAACCCTATCACAACCACCCTGACAAGCCCGAGCCCGTGCCCCCTTTAGTAAGACGTGGTTTAGTGAAGACGACCTGAGGCCCAAACCTGGCGGGCGCAAGTCTGGAGAACAACGGCCACGGCGCCCTCTCGAGACCCGAAAACGGACCATTCACTAATCGACGTGTCACTGTTGGGGGTTCTGTCCACCCCCGACCCCCCCCCCTGGAGGGCAAAAAATCCGCCCCTATCCTTAAGTCGGGCGTGTCCCCCCTGCAGGGGGATTTTGGACGAAAAATCAAAACAAAACAAAAAACAACAACAACAAAAAATGTCAAAAGATAGTCAAAGATAGTCCAAAAATAGTCCCCGGACTATGTTTTGCCTATTTTTGAATATTCCCCCTGTAGAGGGAGAGGCCCGACTTAACCCTATCACAACCACCCCGACAAGCGAGGCCGTTTAGCAAACGCACCCAAAAAAGGAGTCGAACATAGAGGAAAGAGAACTATGCACATACACCGATTCTGGCCAGGCCCATCCTGAGCCCGGGATCGGTGCATACGCCCTCCTACCTTGGCCAGGAAGGTGTATGCACCGATCCTGGGTCAAGGACAGGCCTTGCCAGGACCGGTGCATGTGCATAGTCCCCTTCGCCCGAGTACAACCACCCCGACAAGCGAGGCCGTTTGGCAAACGCACCCAGAGAAGGAGCCGAACGGGGCAGGACTGCTCAGCGAACGCCCGGGGCCGGTTCATAAACGCCAGCTACTCCAGCTTTCGTAATAAAAGGGAGGGGGTCTCATTTCGGGGGGGGGTCTCTTCCAGGCTATCTTGGAGGGCCTGGGAGGGTCTGGGGACGATGTTTTGGAGGGTTCTCCCACGAGGGGGGGTCTGAAATGGCTTGTCTTGGAGGGTCCAGACCCCCTCCCTTTTATTACGAAATCTGGAGTATCGGGTCCGAGTGGTTCCTCTCCCCTTGACCCCTGCCGGAGCGGACGAGAAGGGGGGCAGCCAAGGCGGGGTCGGCGAAGCGGCCGCACGCCGCGGCGCCGGAGGCGCCCCCGCTTCAATCGAGGAGGCGAGCGCCCTGCGGAGGGGCCAGAACCAGCCGAAGGCAGCAGTCTTCGCAGCCCCCCTCCCCTTCCTTCCCCCCTTCGTGCGCTGGGCCAGGTCGGGCATGTCCCCCTGCAGGCGGATCTTGGACGAAGAATAAAAAAGAGCCAGAACTTGTTCAAAAATACTCGGAAGTGGTGAAAAGAATCGTCCCCGTACTAGTTTTTGACTATTTTTGGATCTTCCTCCTGTAGAGGGATAGGCCGGACCGAAGGTTAGCGAATCGGCTGCACGCGGCTGGTCCTCCCAGCACCTCCAGGCGCTGGAGGCGCCCACGCATCCATCGAGGAGGCGAGCGCCCTGCGGAGGGGCCAGAATCAGCCGAAAGCAGCAGTCTTCGCACCCCCCGTCCCCTTCCTCTCCCCTTTCGTACGCCGGGCGTCGCTGAGTGGACGCGTGCCTCGAGCAGTGGCAGGGAGGTTGGTGCGGAAGGGCCAGCAGGTCGGCAGGCGCAGCATGGTTTCGCCGAGGAGGGGGGAAAGGTGGTAGGCCACAAGTCGGGGAGGTTGCACAGGCACCGGATACTCCAGACTTCGTAATAAAAGGGAGGGGGTCTGGACCCTCCAAGACAAGCCATTTCAGACCTCCCCCGTGGGAGAACCCTCCAAAACATCGTCCCCAGACCCCCCGGGCCCTCCAAGATAGCCTGGAAGAGACCCCCCCCAAAATGAGAGCCCCCTCCCTTTATTACGAAAGCTGGAGTACCTCTGCGCTGGCCGGCGGCGGCATGCAGTGCGACAGGGAAGTGCGCGCGTGCGAGGTGAAGCTGGAGGCGCAGGCTGCGCGGAGCCTGCCGCCGGCCACGGCGGCCCTAGCCCCAGCGCGAGGGCGGCCGACGGCGGCGGCAATCCTTCTCCGTCCCCCGAGGATCCGAGAGTGGTCGAGGTCGTTGGCACGCCCTGGTAGGACAGTACAGTCGGGGCGTTGACCTTAAGGAGCCCTAAACAAGGAACGGGGCCCCTTTCTCCCATAAGTTGAACTTCGACTTCCCATGGAGAACCTCAGGAAAGCCGAAGGCAAAGTGTCGAACAAGCAGGGAACACCCAGCCCCTCCCCAACGAGAAGGGTGCCTTCTTCAGGGCCCCGGCTGTACGGTAAGAGGAGAAACAAAAAGAGAGCGAGAGGCCAGGTCTGGCGACGCGGCGGCTGAGACATGTGATGGGGGCCGGTTCGCGTGCTGCGGGCCGCGGCCACCAGTACCTTCGTCGCGGTGGCCAGCGGCGAATTTCCCCCCCGCCCCCCCGGCTTACCCCCATAGCTTCAACCGTCGCGCCCCACAAGAATGGTGAAGGTATAGGCTCAATGGGCGGGAAGAGGGCGGAACATGGCAGAAGAGGAAGGAGAAGTCAGCCAGTGGGGAGTGGGAGGTTAGGCGAGAACTCTCAGCGGCCTAACTGAAGGTCGTTGCTTCGTGTCGCTGCCTGCGAGGCCCCACGACAGCGGGAGTAAAGTGATACCCAGGAGGCGCGGGAGAGGACCCCGCATCAGCTGGCGGTGATCATGAGCACTGTCGGCGAGAATGTTGCGGCGGGTCCTGGAGCCCTGTGTCGCCACAAACCCACAAGCATACGTCAGATAACGTACGTCCGCAGGCAAATCACGTCGGCTATGTAGCATACGTGGGTGAGAAAGCCACGGCGGGTTTGGGAACCCTGTCTGACCGTGGACCCACTGCATAGCATAGCCTGTTGTAAGTGTACGCGCCGCGCCGTGAGTGCTGTGCCGACGCGGTCGCCGCGAGAGTGCTCGTGGAGGTGGGAGCTTGCTGTCACCAGAGACAAGATGAGGTAGGTGTAACAGGGGATGGGTGGTCAGTGCGAACCAACTAGTGCTGCTGCTGCCTGTCCAGTGAGTGCGGCTGCTTGGTAATAGGGCAGTGCCGAGAAATGGGCGTGTGAAAGTTCAGCTGGTCGCCAGTGGAGTCTGCTGTCGGTCTGCTGGTGGGCGACGCACCGACGGGCCGCCGCCTGGCCGCTCCCATCTTGAAGCGAGAGCCTCGTGCGCTGTGGGTGACCGGGGGGAGCTCCGGATTCACCAGGAGGTCGGCGATGCGGGCTGGTAGACCTGCGCGAAAGGCGGCCACGGGGTCCATGGTGGCGTCACTTCCGCTTGGCTGGCGGTGTCGCTGCTTTACCAGCTGTTGTGATGGCGTCAGGATTGGACCAGTGTGAGTGGTCTTGGATGCGTCGATGGCTTTCTTCGCAGAGTAGTCCAGGCTGTCGTACCCGAGGTATGCCTCGTCTTCGTCGTCGTCGTGGATTGCCTCCATGTCAACTACCACCGGTGGATACCTCGTGTCGTAGGTGTCGTCTGGATGCTGCCATTCGTGATCATGATGCGAGTTTGGGCTGGCTTTTGCTGCCTGGTCTCGGCCGAAATGACTTATCCTCGATCAGGCGTCAGATTCACTGGCTGGTGTCTCTGGTGTCGATGGCGAGGAGCAGATCCCTGCTGAGGGTGTCGGTGAGTCTCAGCCCTGTGGGATGGGCACTGTCGGTGCTAGGCCCGACCTGGTGGGCTCTGTAGGGCTATCATTATGTGCCATGGTGTTCGGTTCGCCTGGCGTGTGCTGATGGCCTGTGACGTCCTCCCCCCTCTGGTGGTTCACCCTCGTCGCATCCTTCTACTTCTCCTCCTCCTCCTGCTCCTCCTTTCCATCCCTCTCCTCCTCCTCCTCCTCCTCCTCCTCCTCCTCCTCCTCCTCCTCCTCCTCCTCCTCCTCCTCCTCCGACCTCCTCCTCCGAACTCCTCCCCCTCCTCCAAACTCCTCCTCCTCCTCCTTCCCCTACTCCACCTCCTACACTACCTCCCTCTCCTCCTCCTCCTCCTCCTCCTCCTCCTCCTCCTCCTCACCTCCTCCTCCTCCTCCTCCTCCGAACTCCGAACTCCGAACTCCGAACTCCGACTCCTCCTCCCCCCCCCCTCCAACTCCTCCTCCTCCTCCTCTTTCTCCTCCTCCTCCTCCGAAATCCTCCTCCTCCTCCTCCTCCTCCTCCTCCTCCTCCTCCTCCTCCTCCTCCTCCTCCTCCTCCTCCTCCTCCTACACTTCCTCCTCCTCCTCCTCCTCCTCCTCCTCCTCCTCCTCCTCCTCCTCCTCCTCCTCCTCCTGCTCCTCCACCTCCTCCTCCTCCTCCTCCTCCTCCTCCTCCTCATCCTCCTCCTCCTCCTCCTGCTCCTCCTCCTCCCCCCTCCTCCTCCTCCTCCTCCTCCTCCTCCTCCTCCTCCTCCTCCTCCTCCTCCTCCTCCTCCTACAACTTGATTTTCCCATCATGTTCCCCCTCCTCCGCACTCCTCCTTCTCCGCCTCCTCCTCCTTCTCCTCCTTCTCCTCCTCCTCGTCCTACTACTACTCCTCCTTCTCCTGCTCCTCGCTGTCCCGATCTCTAGAAAGAGGGGGTGCGTCCTTCTTATCCTCCTCCTCCTCCTCCTCCTCCTCATCCTCCTCCTCGCTGCGTCCCTCCTCGTTGTCGCTGTTGCCGCCGTCGAGAGAAGTTGTTGACGCAACGAAAGCGTACAACATAAACATCACACAGCAGATTGTATGCATGCACACACGCACGCACACACTGATGCACACACTCATGCACACACATAATGCTAGTTCAACTCATGTACACAATGTGTGCACGGAGGTGAAGTCAACCAGGCCACAAGCAGACGAACAAGCAAGCGATCACAAAGAACAAAAAACGCGCGGCTGGCTCCTGGTCGTTCTGGTGCAGCGACGTCAGGTACAGCGCCGCGTTGCAGCCGCAGCCAGCCTTCGGACAGCTCCCTTCGCCGCCATGGTCCCCTCTGCCTCCCTCCCCCTCCCTTCCCTCTCCCGCTTCCCCTCCTCCTCCTCCTCCTCCACCTCCTTCTTTTCTCCTCCCCATCCCCCTCCCACTCGATCGTCCCACCTCCCTCAACCATACTTCCCCTCCTCCCTCCCTCCCACTATCTCCCCGCCCTTTCTCGTCCTCCTCCTTCCTTCCTTCCTCCTTTCCTTCCTTCCTTCCCTCCTCCTCCTCCTCCTCCGATCTCCTCCTCCGATCTCCTCCTCTTCATCATCAAAATTCCTCCTACCTGATCCCCCTCACAAAAGCCCGATTCCTCCCCGCTCTCCCTGGTCCTGCTCCCCCTCCTCCTCGTCCTCCTCCCCCTCATCCTCCTCCTCTTCTGATCACTTTCAGCCATATGATTGTTCATCATCCACCTCCTCCTCCACCTCCTCATCCACCTTCTCCTCCTTCTCATCATCATCATCAGCAGCATCATCAATATCATCATCATCATCATTATCAACATCATCACCACCACCACCACCATCATCATCATCATCATCATCATCATCATCATCATCACCATCATCATCAGCATCGTCATCATCGTCGTAATCACCATCAGCAGCAGCATGTTCATATCACCACAACCACCATCATCATCTTCAGCAGCAGAATCAGCAGCACATCTTTCTACCTCGCCCCCCTCTCCTCCTCCACACCCCCTCCGCTGCCTCCGCACGCCCACTCCCCAGGGGCGGCGGCGGCGGGCGATGGCGTTGTCGAGAAGACGTGCTCAATACGCCTCTCACCCATGGAATAAGCAAAACCTGCACAACACACACACACACACATACACACACACACACACACGGGTCGGCGCTGGAGCCCCCTGCAGGGGCGCGCGAAGCGCGCCAAGGCAAACAGCTGCTATACGCCACTAGCTGGTGCCCAAGCCGCCCTGTAAGTCCAGCTATAAGTAGAGAAGTCTGGGGGAACGCGTTTCGTGGACGCCTGCCTGGAAGAAAAAAACCTTGACACGTTGGAAAGGGGGGAGGGGGGGCGGGGGGGGGCAAAAAACATTGAGCGCCCCTGGAGAACCAGGAAAGGCCCCCAGCCCCCCTGGACACCGGCCTCCCTGACGGGGAGGGGGTGGGGGGCCCTCCAAATGAAGGGTTAAGTCGGGCCTGCCCCTCTACAGGGAGAAGGACTATTTTTTGAATATTATTTGACCATTTTGGATGATGTTTGGGGTATTCTTTATTTTTCGTCCAAAATCCTCGTGTAGGGCGGACAGGTCCGACCGAAAGGGGAGGGATTCGAACAGCCCCCCCCCCCGCCACCGACGACGGCGAGCGCCATCGCAGGCGCTGGCGCCGTCGGGCAGCGACGACCACGACGACGACGACGAAGGTGGCGACGCCGACGACGAAGGTGGCGACGCCGACGACGACACTGGCGACGACGCCGACACCAAGGCCGCCGACAACGATGACGACGACGACGACGACGACGACGACGGCGACGGCGACGGCGACGGCGACGGCGACGGCGGCGGCGGCGGCGGTGGCAACGACGACGACGACGACGACAACGACGACGGTGACGATGCCGACGACGACGGTGACGACGGTGACGGCGCCGACGACGACGACGACGACGACGACGACGAGACGGTGACGGCGCCGCCGACAACGACACTGGCGACGACTACTACTACTACTGCTATTACGACGACGACGACGACGACGACGACGACGACGACGACGACGACGACGACGACGGCGACGGCGACGGCGACGGCGACGGCGACGGCGACGGCGACGGCGACGGCGACGGCGACGGCGACGGCGACGGCGACGGCGACGACGCCGGGTGCTCGCTTGCTCGCTCGCTCGTTCGCTAGCTGGAGCAAACATGCGAGCGATCGAGCGAGAGAAGGAGAGAGTCGGTCCTCTCGCTCGCTCGCTCGAGCAAGCGAGCGAGACAGTCGGGCGGGTCGGGTCAGGCGGGCGGGACATTCAATGTATGATGGTCGGATGCTCGTTCGCTAGCTGGCGCAAACATGCGAGCGACCGAGCGAGCCTGGCGGGGCGGGTTGGGTGGGCGGGACATTAGATGCAAGATGTTCGCTTGCTCGCTCGCTGAAGCAAGTGAGGGTCGATTCGAGTGGGCGAGGCATGAAATGAATGGTGCTCGCTTGCTCGCTCGCACGCTTGCTCGCTCGCTCACTCAAGCGAGCGAGCGAGCGAGGGGGGCGGGTCGGGTCGGGCGAGCGGGCGGGACATTCAGTGCATGGTGATCGTGTGCTCGTTCGCTCACTCGCTCGAGCAAACAAGCGAGCGAGCGAGCGAGGCACAAAATCGAACATCGTCGTCAGCATCACCGTCGTCGGCGTCGTCGCCGTCGTTGTCGGCGTCGCCGTTGCCGTTGCCGTCGCCATCGCCGTCAGCATTGTCGTCGTCGGCAGCGTCGCCGTTACCGTAGTCGCCGTCGTCGTCGGCGTCGTCGTCGCCGTCGCCGTCGTCCTCGTCGTCGTTGTCGTCATGATCGTGAACGTGGTCGTGGTCGTCGTCGTCGTCGTCGTGGTCGTCGTCTTCGTCGTGGTCGTCGGCGTCGTCGTCGTCTGCGTCACCTTCGTCACCTTCGTCGTCGTCCTAGTCGTTGTCGCCAGTGTCGTTGTCAGCGTCACCGTCACCGTCACGTCGTCGTCGTCGTCGTCGTCGGCGTCGTCGTCACCGTCGTCACCGTCGTCGTCGTCGTCGCCGTCGTCGTCGTCGTCGCTACCTGACGGCGCCGTCGCCGGTTGCAAGGATGGGAGCCTGGTTCGAACCCCCCACACCCCCTCGCCCCTGATTCGAACCTCCCTCCCCTGATTCGAACCTCCCCCCCCCCCTGATTCGAACCCCCCTCCCCCCTGATTCGAACCTCCCCCTGATTCGAACCCCCCCCCCCTGATTCGAACCTCCCTCCCTGCCCCCCCCCCCTGATTCGAACCCCCCTCCCTGCCCCCCTGCAACTCGGGAGAGGCCCCGCCCCCTCGGGTTCGAGCAGCCCCCACCCCCCCTTTTGCATCTCCAGGGAGAGGGGGGCCCCCTGGTTCGCCCCCCCCCCCCTCCCAGAATCCACAGAACGACGCGCTCTTTCAAAGTCCGGGCCTCGTGCCTGCCCGTAGGCTCGGACACGGAGCTCAACTCTATGAGATCCACAGCCACTGGCCGAGGCTCACCCAGCTGGATGTAGATATGCGATGCGCGCCACAGGGGCACCACCGCCGTGGGTCGAGTCATGACGGGCACATTGTGTCATCAGCTTCTGGCACAACTCTCTCTCTCTCTCTCTTTCTCTCTGCTCCTCAGCTTCAAACCTCCTCATCCTCCCCCTCTTCACTCCCCACTTCATCATCCTCATGCCTCGTGATATTTCTCCTTCTCCTCCTCCTCCCCCTCCTCCTCCTTCTCCTCCTCCTCCTCCGTCAACCCTGTCCCCGCGGCTGGGCCCCGGCGAGGTCGACGGTGTATCGAAAAGTCTTGCCGAGCAGATTGAGCGCCAAGTAGTCCTCGTTGCTGAAGCTGCCGTCGACGCACCTGGTTCCGAAGTAGGTGCGTCCTCTACGAGAGGAGATGGGAGCAGCAGCAGCAGCAGCAGGAAGAGAAGCAAGAGGAGGAGGAGGAGGAGGAGGAGGAGGAGGAGGAGGAGGAGGAGGAGGAGGAGAAAGAAGATGAGCACGAGGAGAGAGAACAAGGAAGAAGCAGCAAGAGGAGGAAAGAGGAAGAGGACGCGGAGGAGGAGGAGGAGGAGGAGGAGGAGGAGGAGGAGGAGCAGTGTTTGGCACTGGTCTCCGCGGGCGTGCCGAGAAAGTGAGCATGCCCCGGGGCAATGCCACACCACGTGGGACACGACAGCCAAAAAGAGGAGGAGGAGGAGGAGGAGGAGGAGGAGGAGGAGGAACTTTGAATTGGCTCTCTAGGGGCGGCAAGAAACAACAACCTCAAGGAGGAGAAGACGAGGAGGAGGAGGAGGAGGAGGACGATGACGACGAGGAGGAGGAGCAAGAGGAAGAGGAGGAGGAGGCGGAGGAGGAGGAAGGAAACGACACCGGCGACGATCGGGCACGACAACGGGCTCGCTGGGCTCCGCGGCAGGACCCGCAGGGACCCCCTGCAGGGCGTGGGAGGCTTCCGTGGGCTCGGGGCCCCAAAGCTCTTCACGGGGCAGGGCCGCAGCGCCCTCGACGTGGTGTGGCGCCGGAGTGTGTCAGCCGAGTGCGCCACGGGCTTGCAGATGCACTATTGCACCAAGGGCTCCCCAGTTCGCGCTTCGCGCTGCGCGCAGCGCGAGGTGCGAATCACTTCGCGCTCTCGCGCCGCCTCCCAGGGGAGAAGAGGAGGATGAGGAATCGGAGCCGAACCGCGAAGTGCGAAGCGCGAATAACTTCGCGCCCTCGAGGGCGCCCTTGTGCACCCGCCTCTGGGACCTCGCCTCGCCTCGCCTTCCGCCGTGTCGGCCACGAACGACCAGCGGGCCGGAGGGCGGCGCTGCCATTACGGGACCAATGGCAGCGCAAGGAGGGGCAAGGAAAGCAAAGGAAGACACCCGAAAGCAACAGACCCAGAACCTGAAAACACAGCCCCGGCTGCGAGGGACCACGGGGGCGGCGGCCACT
>CAUYUJ010015244.1:343424-345148 GCA_963575745.1 Prorocentrum cordatum
CGAGCCTCTGTGCTGGTATGCTCAGCAGGGCAAGGCTTGGCTTGTGCGCACGCGAGGCCCTCTGTCGTCCATGTTGCTATGGCTTACTGAGGCAGGCTGGTCAAGGGAGGGTCCAGCCAAGCTCGTGAGCGCATCTGGTAGGAAATGGATACTCACTGAGACGCCACCGCAGCTCATCGCTGATCGCTTCACTGAAAATCTGGCTGGCAAAGAAGTATCTTGGCGAGTACATTCACAACAATCTCTCCAGTGTGGGGGGGGGAGGGGGGGGCAATCCGCAGCTTGTTGAACGAGATTGTGGCGTCATGCTATCGCGAGGGTTGTGAAATCGCGAGGGTTGCGAAAACATGTTTTCCAGCAGTGAGCATTTATGTCGGCAAGTGCTGTCTGTTCTCTGACGACTGGGGAAGCTTTAGCTAGTTGGGGATACCGCGTCGACACATAGTGCTCTCCATGCAAAGCAGCTCCAGCCACTCACTGGCATCGTATCTACGCATGTGCTGCACAGGAGGCTGAAGATAGGCGTGCTAAGCACTTTGGCCCTGAATTTCCGGAACAGGTACGGCGAGCTTGGCCAGGCTGTCTTTTGTTCTCGAGATTGTAACCCACCATGCCCGAGGTGTTGCAGCCAGTGCCCGGTGCCAGACTGGCTACTCAAATTCGCTGCCCCTGACGGGCAGGAGGTTGTGCCATTCTTCTTTGAGGCGCCTGATGAACTTGTCTCTCATGGTTCGTGCTTCCAAGGTGATCGGTTCGAACTTTCCCGCGCTGGCTTCGGTGTTGTTTCTATGACTGGCTCTGGAGTGGCTGTGCGAGGTGTGTGTATACATATATATATATATATATAAATATGGTCCGCTGCCGAGTGATTCATGTCTCCCAGAGCAGTACTGATGCTGAGCATTGTGGCTTGGCCATTTCCGTTCTGCGTAGGGAGCCTCCCTCCGACGGCACCCCCACTGAGACTGTTAGGGTTGACTACTCTGGGTTCCCTGTTGGAGCCAAGCAGCCCGTGAGGGCTCTCTCGGGGAGGACGCGTTTCAGTTTCCTGGCGTGAAACACATAGGAGAATTGGTGGTGGGCCCTGGCCAGGTCAGTCGAGGTTAAGGCCCACAGAGCCTTCAGTGAGGCCACCGACGATGTTGACTATATGAACATAGCTGGCTCCACCAAGACTGATGAGCTAATTAAGGTAAGCGCAGGGCTTCACAATGTGTCACCTGTCGAGCTCCAACAGTTTGAACAAGCCGAGGCCGAGTATCAGAGCTTGGTCACTGGTGCGTTGCATCTTCTTCAGGCTCGGCCTACTTGTGAAGAGCAGTTTGGTAAAATGGCTAGGCCCCCAAAACCCAAAGTAGTGAAGACCCCAGGCCCATGCCACCGCCCCGTCTTTCACCTGGGGTTTTTTCGGTGCCTGCAGTGTCTTCGGGAGGTCTCTGATCGTACCACAACCCCTTGCCAATCCCTCAGCACCACTCTTTCGGACCTGCTCCGTGGTGATGCTGGGACGGGGCATAACTTGCATTGGAGCAGGGTTGTGGAGACAGATGTGCCAGTCTGATTATGTGCTTTGTAGAGGGTTACGCCAGTGAAGTCTGGCAAGCTCTCGAAACCCTGTTTGGACCCAAAGCGTTCGTCTGAGCGGTCGAAGCTCCTCCGTGGGTTTCTTCCTGGCTCGAGCGACAGGCTGGCGCGAGGGTTTCCCCTCTCGTCCCTCCCCCCTT
>CAUYUJ010015245.1:0-5000 GCA_963575745.1 Prorocentrum cordatum
ATGGCGGCCGAAAGCTTGCAATGGCTTCGCAGCTGAACGCAGCGCTCGAGGTCGAGAACATCTCGCCCCAATACTTTTGCAGCAAACATGCCCTCTATCTGGCATCCGCTGGCGACTTCCATCCGCGCGAAACAGGCCTTCTGGAGGACAACGGCAACGTCGGCTCCGTCGATGAATCTGGCGATCGCCAGCTGGCGCGCCTTTGAATTCCTGAAGTCGAAGTGCACTCGCTCGCTGGCCGAGGCCGCTAATGACCTCTCGTCGCAGATTGCGACGGCCTGCAGCTCTCTCGAGGTGGAGAAAGCCCATTCCGCGGCCCCTGGGCGGAGACCGCGCCCCAGCCACTCGCGGAGAAGTTTGCCGAGCTCAAGGCCACGATCGACGCCGTCAATGAGCCCGATGAGGAGCGCCCGAAAACAAACTGAGGCGCTCGGCCTCCGATCCGTAAGGTCCAGCTTGTTCGTGGGCTCAGTCGCCGCGTCGTTTGTGGACAGGCTCAGCCGCCGGCTCTGTCTCGCGCGCGTGGACAGGCGGTCAGCAGCGCAGCCTTGCCCCTCAGCTGTCGCAGCGCGTGCGAGGTGATCGCGAAGCGCATGGAATATATATATATATATATATATATATATATATATATAACTATTTCTGTTGAAACAAACGCCATAAACATCGTCGCCGCGTTTGTCCCCATCACCACTGGCGCCATCATCGAGGTCGCCGCTTTCGTCGCCATTGCCAACGCGAGACAACAGACACAATTGCATTGCTATATACTTGGCGCATGCGGCATTGCGTTGGCAAGAGAACAACCCCTGCATCTCATCGCAAGGGCAGACGCGTCGGGGCTACCAGGTTTGGAGGCTCAAGAGGGCAATCGCATATGCCGTCCTTGGCCATCTCGGAGGCCGTCCTGGGGTCCAGTTCGGGGGCAATCTCAGAGGTTGTCCAACAGAACTCTCAGAGGCCAACTTGGAGGCCATATTGCTGGCGCCGCCTTGGAACCCATCTTGAAGGCTCGCAGGCCGTCCCGGGGGCCCCTTTGGAGGCCGCCCTGAAGGAGAGATGGGCACGGCGTGGGCGGGGGGGGAAGACGGGGCGCGGGCAAGGGAAGGATAAAAAGTGGGGGGGGGGGGGCTGGCGGGGGCGCGAGGGGGAAGCGGGGGGGGGGGGGGGGGGGGGGGGGGGGGGGGGGGGGCGAGGAGGAGGGCCGGAGCCGGGCAAACAGCCGGAAACACAAACAGTGTGTCTCTCGCCTGTCTTTGGGCGCCAAAGCCCCGCGCATTTGCGGGGGAAATCGCCCGAGCAAAGAAAAAATTGCAGGCCGTTGTTTTGCATGTTGTTCTTTTATTTTTGCGAGCTCTCCTCTCCGCGGCCGTTCAGGCCCATGCAAGTGGCCGGGCCCGCTCCGGGCCCAGGTGAGCCCATCTTCGCGCGCCTTTGCCACGCCGCCCAAGAAGAGGACATGGGCGGTGCCAGTCGCTACCCAGGCTGAGCTCGAGAAGGCCGGGGGAACTTTGGGGGGCGCTGCCGAGGCAAAGCGCCATCGCTCGAGCATGATTGCTTTCCTGGAGAAGCGCGGTCACAAGGGGCAATGCGACAATTGGCCGACCGTGAAGCGCAGGGAATGCTGTTCCACAGTTGGCTTGCTCAAAAGATTACCGAGGAGGCTGGCAAGGAGTCAGTGCCGAGGAAGACTTCGATGGCCCAACTGAAGCGCGCCGAGAAGATTTGGCGGCCCCTCTCCAAGATGATCGCAGAGTTCGGGGAGGCAAGAGCAAGAGGACAAGCCAGCGTACTGGATGCCATGCCAGATCGCCATCGGCCTGATGCAGACGCGAAGCTGCACGACACGTGGAACCGGGAGTACAAGATAACCCACAGCTCGGAGCGCGACAATGACGCCACGGTCGACGAGAATATGGTTCAGACGGAGATGGATCTGGCATCCGTGGAGCAGAAGAGGCAGCAACGGACAGGTTCGGCGACATGGCTAGTTGCATCGCTGGATCGTCCAGCTCGGCCACCGCCCCCATCGAGCGCGAGCCTGGCACTGAGGGCGCCGAGAGCAAGGGCGAAACTGACGGAGCCGTCGTGGAGGCCTCGCCACATGCCGCAATCATGGGGGCTTTGAAGGAGGACCCAAAGAAGGTCGCAATCAACGTGGGCGAGGCGCTGGCTTCGGCGAAGGAGGTTTTCGCGAACGCGAAGGGCAATAAATTCATGGGTGAGCTGCGCGATGAATCGGCCAAGGTCGTTCAGGAGCTGACTGTCACCTACAGGAAGATCGAGAGGGCAATCGTCGAGGAAGTGGTTGACAATCAGAATGCGCTTTGCGATGTCTTCGAATCTTGACGGGGCCTTCGATATTTTCAACGAGATGGTGGGATGGCACCGGAAACTTGCACCTAAGGGCTCGGCGAAGCAGGCGACGGCCTCCTAGACAATTTCTACGCATCTGAGGCCTGGTACGGCTTTCCACCTCGTGGCCCGGCGAGGCCCCAGACCGTCGCTTGGCGCGCGGCCGCGCGCGCCGGCGCCGGGGGCTCGAGGTAGACCGAGGAGGGGCGACGGCGAGGGGGGGTGGGGGGGGGGGGGGCCCGGGTGCGAGGGGGGTGGGGGGGGGGGGGGGGGGGGGGGGGGGGGGGGGGGGGGGGGGGGGGGGGAGCGAGAAGCAGGGGAGGGGGGGGGGTGGTGGGGTGGGGGGTGGGGGGAAAGGGGGGGGGGGAAGGGGGGGGTGAGAGGGGGGGGGGGGGGTGGGGGTGGGGGGGCACTGGTAGACAAGATAAAAAGGGGGGGGGGGGGGGGTGGTGGCGGGGGGGGGGCGTGCGGGGGGTGGGTGGAGCGCAAAAAAAAAAAAGCTGCGCAAAATGGGCAGGCAACGCCGCGAGGGACGGGCGAAGACGAAACGAGGGGGGGGAATATCATGGAGGGCCGGGGGAATGGGGAGGGGGAGCGAGGGCGAGAAAGGTAGACGACAGAACAAGACGAGTGGGGAAGAGCATGGGGCCTCGAGGCAACCGCGCCAACAACTCCAGTAGCAAGATGCAGGTTTTCGACTGCGCGCAAGGCACGGTCGGACACGCCAGGGGCGGGCCAAGACATCCCCGCAAGGAGGCTCGGGTGAAATCGCCATCAACGCGACCCTCCGCATAATCAACGTCGGTGTCGCAATCCTCCACAATAGCCCCCTTGTCCGCCATCGGCCTCCACCGCGTTGGTTCTGCGCGCGTCCAGAGATCTTTCCCGGCCCCCCCCGCTGCTGGCTCGTCATTCAGTCCCGTCTCTGCCGTGTCCATGTCTCATCTCTCCGCGCCTCCATCGTTCGGTCTCTACCGCTTTCCAACCCGCCCCCCCCCCCCCCCCCCCCTCATCCCCATCCTCCTCGTGCGCAGCCGCTTTGGCTCAAACCCGAGGTTGCCGATTGTGGCAGCCATGATCCCCGTCCTATTTCTGTGCGCAATCGCCCTCGCGCCGCCCAATGGCGACGGCATTCGCCAGAGAGTGCAAGCATCGGCGCCTGCAGCCCCTGTGCCAGACTGCAATGCAATCAAGTCTCCTGGCATGCGCCAGCTCCTCGGCCTCCAATGCCGCAGTCCTCGGCCCGCTTTCGACCGCAGAGAGGCATCGAGCGAATGCTTGGGCTTGCCAGCGCCGCAGCCGGACAAGAGCCAACACCCTCGAACGACTTGCTGCGCGTGAGGTGGGCAAAAGGCAAGCCCATTGTTCCTCGAGTTGGCCGGGGCAGCATCCGCCCAAGGGGCGATGGCCGTCGGCGCATGCGCTGGGGGCTATGCCCAACCTCGCCATGCCGTCCGCGCCGTTTTGAAGGCCGTCGGCTATCCGACAGCGGCACCTAGAACTAGCTGAATTGGGCCGACCGTTGCTGGCGGAGGAGAAGTGCTTCATCTTTGCGTTGATCCTATTGGCGCGCCCGAAGCATTGAGCAATGGTGACGGTTCCATCTTCGAGGGCCAGGTCGCTGGCCAACCTGTGGGAACGAGTGGATTTTGGGAAGCGCCGCGCGACCGCCCTTCCTTTCGATCCAGCGCTTCCAAGATCGGGTCATCGACGACCCCCTTGAGGCTCCAAGGAGACGGCGCCCCAACCACAAAGACAGCAGATCTCGTCACGTTGCAATGTAACTGCTTGGTTGGATGTGGCAGCGCTGAGGGGACTAGGGAAGGCATTGCTGCATTGAAAAAAGAGAGCGAGATGGATAGCACCATCTTTGGGCAATTTGCAATCGCACCGCCTGGAGTTTCAACGCGCTGCTGGATGGTTGCATGCCCGATCGAGAATACAAGTCAGATCGACGCGGCCCCGAGGCAGGGCGGCCTCTCTGCGGTGGGCGCACATTCGCGTGCATCAAAATTCGAGGCGACTGGAAAGTATATTCGGGATATTTTCACGTCAACAGGTGGAATGAAAGGAAATTTTGTTTTTTTGCGCGCAGCCACATGGGCGCCTGGCGTGGCGCTCTCTGCTATGCCCGCGCTGGCGGCCTTGCAGCGTGGGGGGCGAACTATCTTCGATCACAATTGGTTTATCATGAAATGTGCGCAGGCTTGCAAGCCATTTTTTCTGCTTTGAAGTGCGACTTTGCGGTGCGAGGGTAGAATGGCGGATGTCATTCACGCGATTGACCCAGGGGTCGCCAGCCACTTGGCTGCAAACGTTTTCACTGAGGTCACGCAATCAGGATGTTGGGATGCAACCCAAACAGCACATTTAGACATCTTGGCAATATGCATGAACAGTTGGTGCGCCACACAAGTTGACCCACATGAGATTCAAGGTGTTCTCACATACGCAAGGCTGACAACGGGGAAGGATTGGCAGGAGCTGAAGGCCTGACAGGGGTGTCCTCCTACTCCTCTTCATGATATTATTCCTCCTCCTCCCTCATCACCCTTTCTGCCCCGCTCCTTCTGCTATCCCCTCCCCGCAGTGTCCTTTCCGTTTCTCCGTCTTCCTGTTCTTGCGCCCCTGCCCCTCCTGCCTGC
>CAUYUJ010015245.1:10000-90000 GCA_963575745.1 Prorocentrum cordatum
TGAAACCGAAGCCATCGCCGCAGTCCCCTCCATGCATCAGGCCTTCGAGGATCAGTTCTCGGGAGGTGCCCCCGTGAACGGTGGTCCACGCGCCAAGGGTCCTTTCCGAGGGGACTCCGCTCCACAGGACAAGGCGCGCCAAAACCAAAAGCACAGGGAGTCCAAGAAAGACGCTCGCCGCCAGGAGCTCGATAGTCAGCTCCAGGACACCTTCAAGGCCCTCTTCCACGGCAACTTTAAAGCCGTCACCATCCTCGAACCCTGCAAAAGCCTAGGCAGGTATGGATCGGGCGTCGGAAAGAGGTCCCTGGCTGCCACCTTCGGCGTCAGTCTTCAAGCGGTTGACAAGGTCTTGGCGGGTTCAGGGCAACTCGGCGCCACCTACGACCTCAGCAACGTAGGTGCAGACGAGCCCACTGCAGACAAGTACCAGACCGTGTGGTTCCCTGAGGACCAGCCCATCACGATGGCAGATGCGTTCCAGAAGTCGGTGGACTTCAAGGCCCTAGGAGTCGTCAGGCACGGCAAGTCAGGCTTATTGGGGATCCGTGTTGCACGAGGGTCAGACGCCGCCAAGGCTGCTGCCGTCAGCATCCGTGGCTGTGAAGCCACCCTCGCCAAGACGCGATACCGCATCACTGGCATTGCGGCACGCCACGCCACGCTGACCCAGCTTGCTAAGACTCTCACGGGCCCGTCCGTCAAATGGGACTGTGAGGTCTACCACACCGCCTGGGACCCAGCCACTTCGGCTCAGTTTGCCTTAGTGCGCGCCCATCGTCCCCCACCCACATATACGGTACAGGTCGCAGGGTGCCCCATCCCGTGGAGCATCACCGAGGCCCCGTTGGCTGAGGTGGTGCCGAAGAGGGACAACGTTACCATTGTCACCCCTACCACTATCACAGAGCCTGTGACGCCGCCAGCCCGTGGTGGCGGCTTCAGCCCCGCCACGGGCACACTCCTAACCAAAGCGGCCCAGAGCCCTTACCTCCATGACCTCATGACTGCCACGCCCAAAGGCAAGGGCGTCGCACCGCTCCCGATCCCCAAGGAGGAGCCTCTAGCCAAGCGCCACCGATCCTCCAGTGGGAAACGCGACGCCACGCCGCACGCAAGACCACGCGGCGCCCCAGGCCGCAGCTCCTCTGCACCCCCGCACGGCACGGATGGAGCTGCCGAGCAGACGGCCGTCCAAGGACCAGGTGGTCATGACCCGCAACTTGGCACGGTGGCGGCTGAAGGCGGGGGCCACACGGAAGGGGACGCTGCCACAGCCGCCGAGGTACCAGGCGACGCTGACGACGTTGAGATCCTCTCATCAGGGGATGAATTCAGCGTGGCATCTCGCGAACTGAACACCCTCGGCGAACGCTTCGCAACGGCCCCTAAACTGTCAGATGCCGCCACGACCCGCATCCAACACATGGAACAACAGCACGAGCT
Source organism: Prorocentrum cordatum (assembly GCA_963575745.1). NCBI lineage: Eukaryota > Dinophyceae > Prorocentrales > Prorocentraceae > Prorocentrum > Prorocentrum cordatum. The sequence continues at coordinate 11,447 of CAUYUJ010015245.1, forward strand.
GCTTGCCAACACGGTGGATAACATGCAGGTTCAGCTTGCGGGCGTTCTCTCATCCCAGGCCACACTCACGGAGCACGTTTCAGGCTTGGAACGAGGGCTCGCCACCGTCGTCACTCAGCAACAGACGGCAACTACCGAAGCTGCTGCACTGCGTGGCGACATCCAGGCCCTCCTCGGGCACCTCACGGGGGGCACCATCCACCTGCCACAGGTGGCCACCCTCGAAACAAAAAAGGAGGAAGCTGCATCAGTTGCCGATCCCGTGGCTGTCTGCGGGTGGATTGACCAGCCAGGCCAGGTCACCCCAGGGACGGGGCCCCCAGGGGCTGACAAAGGCAAAGACAAGGGTCGGGCCACTCAGGAACCCTATTGAAGGTGCCTCAGAGAGCCTGCCTCAGCCCTCCGAGGAAGCGCCTTCAGAGGCATCTCTTCTCTCTTCGCGTCGTACCTCTTTCTTGTCATATCATGTCAGTTTTGGCAGCAGCACGAGCAAGCTATCTGGTGTAGGGACACCTGTCATCTTGCTGTGGGTGTGTTTGTTGCTATGTACATGAGCATGCAGGGGTATCTGAGGATGCGTGCTGACATGCAGCTTTTGGCTCATCGCTCGCGCCGCCCGCCAGGCCTCGCCATCATGTGGCGCCTTGCCTGCAGCCTGGCCCTCCCCTCGCTCGCTGGAGCACACCCGTCTTCAGGCGGTGCGCCCCAGCATGGAGGTGAGATTCTCCTGCGACACGCTGAACGTGGGACCCTTTTCTACCTCTACGATGACAGCATCTACAAGTACGATCACTGCACCATTTTGGACTCGATCGTGAACGGCACCGTTGCCGCGGGTCCGTGCGGCATAGGCCAGGCACACAGTGGCGGCTTCAGCCCCGCTGTTGTGCCCCGCTATTGCCCTACGGGTCTCACCACTCCCCTGTGCGATAGGGGCGAACCCGAGGAGGACCCTGCTTTCTGGCACCTGATGATGATCCGCGCCCGGCTCATACCGTGTGCTGCGGCGTGGGCACCAGGTGAGGACAACCAGGACATGTTCTGGGCATGGCTCGAGGACTGCGTCCCGTACATCCTGGCGACGCTTCATCTGCCACAGTACGATCACCTCTTCCAGGAGGAGTCCGAGGACACAACCGACACCCTGCGTCAGCGCACCGCGGTCGACATGTGCGAGGACATCTGGCACAGAGCGGGCCCCGACAGGCAGCGCACCAACCGCAACCTCACTCGTATCCAGAGCAGCCGCGAGTACGCCACCCGCTACTTCGGCCTCCTTCTGGAATACCAGGGCGCTCGTGCCACGCTCGTCGGCCCTGAGGCTTTCACGGCACCTTTGCCGCCATACCTCTCACGGGCCCATGCTCTGCTGCCAAGAGGCCTCCCTCCACCCGACCAAGACGCCATGGCGTACCTCGCCGACGTGATCCTGCACCAACCGCCAGACATGCTGCCGCTCGTCGAGGCGGAGCTCGCCGCGGCGCCGATGGACGGCACCGATCAGGCCGCAGATGATCCCGTATCATGGCTGCTACAGCACATCGCGGCCAGCGATATCGGCAACATATCCATGGACTCGTTCCACGCGTCGGACGATAGCCAGGACGGCATCGATACCCAGGATCGAGACGGCACGACACCACCAGGCGACTCGGCCCAGCGTGACCGCGACAGTGAACCCTACTTTGGGCACACCTCGTTGCACAGCAGTCCGCCCCACAACTCAGCTCAGGCCGACCCCAGCGCACAGCTCAACGACGCTGAAGGCGTCACTGCCGCTGACGCGACAAGCCATTCCACTGCATCGCCAGCTCATGCCAGCCCGTGCAGTGGCGGCTTCAGCCCCGCTGCACCACTGGCTAGACCTGGACATCCCCAGACCGCAGGTGGCAGCACCACGCCCTTCACCTCCGTACACCGTGACAACGTGACTGACGACTGGCAGGCCGACATCGACAACGACCCCATCGATGATGAGTACCCAGATGCCAGCGGTTCCCACGAGCCCAGCACAGCGCAGCGGCATCACGACATTGTGGCTGCCTCATCTGCCTCTTTGTGGCCACGTACGCCATCGCGATAGCAATGCCGTACAAGGACCAGATCGATGGGTACTTGCCGACACCGAGCCGAGACCCCAGCTACCGACAACGACGACGACGCAAAGCGACGGCACCAGGCCCATCGGTGTCCACCACATCCCGACGCAAAACGACATACAATGTCACGTCCACATTGTGGGCCACTCTCAAATGGACCAGCGTCAAACTCAGAGATAGCGTCTCGGGCGGAGCCACTGCAGTCGGGGTCGGCCTCGGGGGTGTCCTGAAATGGGCCAGCGGCAAGCTAGGGGCTATTGCCACGGGTGGAGTCGTGTGTGGTCTTCTACTCGTCGGTGCCAAACTTCTTGCCCAGGGAGCTGTCGGACACGTAGGAGCCCGCATCTGTGCGCGGGCCCTGGACTCATCCACAGCCCAGTGGTGCCTCCGCTGTTGCCAACCGAGCAGGAGGCCGCGGGACGAGGCCACATACAAAATGCCGTGCACGCTCGCCGACGAACACGACGACCAGCATGTGCACGCACTCCGACATCCGCTGCTACAGGAACACTACGCCGCAGCAGTTGCCGCCGCAGTCGCCGATGTCACTACCGCCACCACCGCCGCCATCGTCGAAGTCACTGCCGCCGTATCGCGAGCCTCGTCTGTCACACCAAGATCGACCAGCCCGTCTCCACGAGACGGCTCCAAGAGCGGCGCGACATTCGGTAACCTACCGACTAACGAGGATGCCACAGCACACGGCAGCGACACCGAGGCAAGGGAAACGCGTGAGCGCACCCACGATAGCCCGTGGTCTATCTTCCGACATGCTGACGCTCGTGGTTCCTCCCCCGACGCGGACACCCAACCACCACGACGGCGAGCACGCTATGCATCACCCGACAGGCCCCAGGCGCCTTCAGGCCCTGGTATGCCTTACACTGCCCTCAAGCCACCGACACGCAACTTACGCAACACCATCCAGCGCGACCCAGCGGTCCCCGTGCCGCCGAAGAGCATACTTAACGCCCTGTATCAAAACGGCTTTGCGCTAGGAAACAGTGGCGTGTCTACAGAGGACATCAAAGACGCTCTGCGACTCCACGACCATCCTCGATTTACTCATGATCCAACACTCCAAGCGCTGGGGCCGTGGACGGACATCATGCAGAGGCCACCGAACCGCCTCACTTGGGTGCTGGAAGACTCGGGCGGGAACTCAGGCGAGACAATCTTCCCATACCTCACGTGGGACCTCCGCCAACCCACCACCGACGCGCCCACTGTCTTCTGGCATGGGACCCGCGGCGACCTTGCGGCCCGTCTTGCTGCCAGTGGAGGGCACCTCTTGCCAGGTCCCCGCCGTGAAGCGAAGGGCCGAACTGGCACCAACGTTGGCCGCACGTACGCGAGCGTGCACCCTTCGCTGGCCGCGTGGTACGCAATGCCGCCCCACCCGCCTTACAGTCTTGAAGACGACACCCTCGCGTGGGGACCCATCGCACTCTGGATGTGCGAGGCCTCCCAACCACCGCGCGGGGAAAACAGGCACAACTACGTGAAAGGGGAGGCCCACGGAGCGCGCCTCATTTACCCTCGGGTCCTGAGCCTCCTCATCCGCATGGACTGGTGTGCCCCCGCAGAAGCTGCTTCCAGGTGCCGTGCCCTTCCACACGCCTATGGCATGGGCGACTGCGCGCACGCCCTCCACATCGCTGGCTACGATCATCCAGATCTCCGTGAGGCGGCTGAAGCTCACGACCAGGAAGCTAGCACCAGGCGCAGACCAGCCATCGCGGCAGCATGGCCACCGCCGCAGGCGCTATACTCGCCAGAGGCAGCGCGAGCATGGGCCAAACAGCACTACGACACGGAAGCAGCCACCAGGGATGACCCTAACCAGCCCCGCCCACGTGTCTCGCTTCACATGCTCCAGCTGGACCCGAAACCACTCATCGACCTGGTGTACACTGGCTTGCAAGCTGTCCCCGTGCGGGGGCACCCTGACGCACGCGGGTCGCGCCCCAGCGGCTCCAGCCTTGGGGCCGCGTCGGGCCCACCACGCACGTACAAGTCAGGCACAGCCCTGGCGCACAACCCAGACCGCTCATCGACGTCATCTGGAGCCGACGAACGCCGTACGCCTTCCCTCATCAGCGCGGCCGCCGCCCTCGCCCGAGGCCGTGCCCGTCCACGACGATCTGCCTCTCGCTCGTCACGACAGAGTGACGGGAACTCCACCTCAGACAACAGTGGCATCGAGACGTGGGAGCACATTGTGACGGAAGAGGAGCCGACTGCCTACCACGTCCTCGCCTACCACGTCCGTGATGTGCGGTCCCGTGTCAATGCCCCTGGCATCGAGGTCTGGCTCGACCCTGGTGATCACCACGATGGAGCCTACTTACCGTGGGGGACGACAGTCATGGGCCACCGCGTTATTGATTCTGCGGTGGATGGGCGGGACGGCTGGGCCATCCTCCACCACGACCACGGCGACACCACTACTAAGCTCTGGGCACCGACCCAAGTCCACGTCAAAGCGGACGACACCTGGCGCACCGTCATGGTACCAGCGGACATGGGGCCCCAGTGGATCAGGGGCCATGCCGAGGACGCTCGCCTCCCCGCCGAGGTTGTCCGCACTACAGGCCAATCCTGGTTTGCTGACGTCTGGCCCTTGTGGGATCGCCCGCGACCCCACCCAGACGACCCAGGCACAAATGAGCATGCGCTCCCGCCTTTACCAGGACGCTGGTCTTGCCTACAGTGTCGATTCCAATGCTGTCAGTACTGTGCGGCTCGCCGCAACACGCAGCTCGGCACCTCGGGCCAACCAACGTGCCCAGACTGCGGCCGCAGCGGACTGCGTACACTCATGGACTGGTCCACGGACTACTCGTGCAACAGTTGGACGTGTGCATACAGCACCAACAACAGGGACTCCGACACATGCTGCCTGTCCAGCAGGTGCCCCCATCCCCCCAGGCCACACAACCTGCTCGACGTCCGTGCCACAGGGATGCCGCCGCACATCCTTGCCCGCCAATTCGGCAACGCGCCAGCCCTCCACGACCTTAACGAACCCCCCCGAGCGCCTTCAGGCCCCGGGGGGGAACCTCCACAACCAGGGCAAGCAGGCTACCAGGGTCAATGGTACCTCCCACCGCAGCCGCGGCGCGTCCCCAGGCAGGGACTGCCTGACGGCACAAGGCGGCCACCTGGATTCACAGGAACGGGGATGCCCGAAGAACCTTCCCCCGACCAACCGCTTTGGAGGGAAGGCTACGTGCTCTTCAGTCCCCACCAGGCCCTCAAGGAGGAATTCACCTTCAACAAGACGGTCCGCCGACCCTACTCCCTAGCCATTACCAACATGTACAGGGATCGTGTCACGGTCAGGACCGTCTGCGAGTCGATCGCCGAGCGCATCCACACCACCCGCACCCGCTGGCGAGATGTGGTACTGTACTGGGACGCCGAGGGTGGTCCTGGGCCTCAAGCCCTCGACTACGACATGCGACTCTGCGACGCCATGGTGAGCCGTGCCACGACCGAAGCCGAGCTAAACCACGACCGCAGCAACCGTGGTAGTTTCTGCCTCTATGGACCAGCGCACCAGCGAGCCGTCAACATCACGGCGATCTCCGAGCCGCAGAACATCGACTACATGGAGCATGTGCGGCGATACTCACCCGTAGGGGGGACCTACCCTGACCACGCCTTCGAGCACGTCTATCGGGGCTGGCAGCGGCCCGACGTGCCCACCATCCTCCCCGACACCCGTCCCCTCTCGAGAGCCGACTGGCAGCGTCACCAACAGCACCAGCAGCGCATCCAGCAGCGGGACCAACGTGACGCAGGACAGCACGGCACGCCACGCTACCGCTCCCCCGCGCGAGTCCCGACAGGCGGTAACACGGCCTACGACGGGGTTGCCGCCTACTACCGTGGCCCCATAGGTGCCAGGCCCGCGGCTGCTGGAGCAGCCGCCTCCAGCTACGGCCACGCCCCCCACGCCAGGGTACACCCAGCGGTCATCGGCTACCCGCGTGCACCCGTGCAGGCCCTAAGGGCCACCTCGCCAGTGCCAGGGTCCACGCGCGCCTGGGGCCTTTACTCAGGCCGACATGATGGCACCTCCAGCAACCAGCCCGCAGTGATAACCCCTGCGGCTTCAGCCCAGGGGGCTGCAACAAACCGTGGCAGGGCTGGGCGCCCCGAAGGATGGCGTGATGCGAACGTGCGCGCTTGGCAACCGCGCCAGCACACGCCCCCGCCAAACGTGGCTGCAGCACTGCGCCCTGCCCAGGCAAAACCTGCCCCACCTGAGCGGGAGAGGCAGCCGCTTACCCCGCTCGTCCTCACGCACATCCAGGCGCATCACAGCGCCTCCCCGCGGCACAGCGAGGGAAGCGCCCACCACGTCAGCCCCCGCCCCGACGCTGTCGACCCTGACCAGGCCACAGCCACGGCGGAGGGCGGCACAAGCGCCTCTCGCCAGCCCAGCCCATCACCCTGCGCGGCGCCGATCCGATCCCCGAGCAGGGCGGATTCCGAGCGCGCTAATGCCCAGGCGACCTCGCCACGCGACCGCCACACGGGCGGGCGCGTCCCGCGCAGCAGGACCTGCAGCCGCCACAGTTCACGCAAGGCCCCAGGGAGCTCCACGAGCTCGCCGCCTCGCGAGACTCAGGCTGATGGCCGAGCCCCCGAAGTGGTGCCACGCTTCGGAGCCAGCGTCATCGAACCTGGCCAGGTTGACCTCGAGCCGACGCCGTCCACGGACCACGAGCCGCCGCTGCCCACCCGCGTGATCGTCCCCATCGACGAGGCGCCAACCTTCGACCCGTTCAAGAACAAGTACCGTGTCAAGAACCTTGTGGCGGGTTTCGGCGGTGGCTCACCGCTCTCACCCAGAGTCGGGGCGGAGCCCCCGCCACCTCAGCTGCTGCCGCGGCAGCGGCGGCCCCGCGGGGAATCAGCCCTGTCCGCAACGTGGGCCTCACGGCAGCGGGCATGGACGAGGCCCAGCGCCAGGCCTCCGACCGTGCTGCTGGAGCTGTTCCACCAGATGCTGCTCATCAAGATACTGACGGGGCGGGCGCGCCACCGCAGGAGGGACCAGCGGTGTCGCGTGCGCAGTACATGCGCGTGCGTTGTGCCGCCGCCGCGCCTAGCCGCCGCCGCTGGTTCGCTTTTGTTTTTGTGTTCGGCAGGACGGATCGAGGAGTCGCCTCCCTCTCCCTCTGCTGCCGTCTCACCTCTCCTCCCCTCGTCCCCTACGGTACTGGAGTGAGGAGGATTTTTCGTGACATTTTTACTGACGTTTATGAACCCCCCCTGGCGCAGTGCCGACCGTGTCCCGCCTATACTTCTGGCCTGACGGCGGCTTCAGCCCCGGTCAAGCTAATCCATAGGAACGCCAAGAGCTCCTACTGTGGCCAAGCCTCCTACCTGGGCGAGGGTCAGGCTGACCTTCACCGTGCGGGGCGTGCAAACCCCAGCTCCACCGATGGAGACGGGCCAGGTCGCTCCATACACCTCGTCAGCCTTAACATCACCAGTCTCTCAGCGAATTGGCCAACCATCACCGCCCTTGGTGTCGACCACAACGCCGCAGTCATAGCACTGCAGGAGACCCGACATGCCAAGCCGACTAGGCAAGCCATCGCTACCAGCGCCGCCAATCCACTCCACGGAGGATACCACGCCAGTCTTGGACCTGACCTTGATCTGGCGCGAGCCCAGCGCAGAGCTGCCCACGGCGGCACAGACCACACCGTTGTGGGCAACACTGGCGCCTCGGGAGGGGTCGCCATCCTCTCTAAGGATGCCATTGTCGACTCCACTGTCGACGACAATGCGCCCTGTATCGCCGCCCTCAAGGCCAAGAAAAGATGGCACGAGGTCTTTCTCCCGCTCTGCACTCAACACCGCCGCAGGCGGCGACGAAACAACCACGGGCCCGCGGGGATCTACATAGCGAGCCTCTACGGGATTGCTGGAGGAGACAGCACAGCTCTTTTTCGGCTCGCTGACTGCGCCGCCGCTAGGGTCGGCTCAGCCCCCTACTTCATCTGCATGGACGCCAATACGAACATCGACGACAATCCACACCTTCTGCACATGTTGCAGCACGGATGGTTCAACGTTGCTGAGGGCACACCAGACCACACCATGCACACATACGGCAATATCCCTGACTGGGACCGCGTCACCAAGTGCCCCCGTACTTCGCGCATCGATTATATCATTGCCAACCAAGCGGCGCGATCCCTTGTCACCGACTTCTGCTACCTTCGCGACTTGCCAGCGAAGTCTCATGTTGGCCTGCAGGTCACGCTTGACCTCAGTCGCCTCGACCATACGGCCCGACGTCTTCTTGCCCCCACGCCCTACCCTCCCGACGATGGAGCTCATGAGGGTCACGAGCTGCAGGCACTAGGGACCCTCATCGCTGGGCGATATCAGGACCGCATGGAACAGGCCGACACACGCGACGACGTGGAGCGCATGTTCGCCCTGGCTAACGAGGCCAGTCATGAGTACCATCTCACCCGTCTGCGCGACCTGCCACCTCCACCGCCCGACCACCCAAAAAAGAAGCCCCCCACCATGCACGGGCTTACGCCCACGTTCGAAGATCGACCAGTTGTCCCCCGCGCCTTCCCCACCTACGGAGCTTCCACGATACACATGAACCGACTGCGCAAGCTCCATCGGCAACTCTGTGAGCTCCGTTTCATCGGACAGCACCATCATTTGGATTGCCGTGCTATCCCGCCGTACCTCGCGCAGCGCATCGACTGCACGTGGACCGCGGCCCGCCTCTTATGCCACAAGCTGCGCCCCACGGTTCTCCTAGACTTCCCCGAGGCCTGGACCCCCGACGAGCCAGTGCCTCACGGAGAGCACCTTGACGTTTTGATCCAACACCTCGACTTGGAGCTGGCGCGACGTGCGAACCGTGCCAAAGCTGAACGCATCAAGATATGGGCTGAGGGCGTCCGCGAGCCAAGCGGGCGAAAGGCGGCCATATACGCACGGGCTGCTGACAGCTCGCCCACGGCGTATCTCCGCACGCCTACCACACCTGACGATACGCAACTCCACTGCGACACCAACGCCTTCAAACCTGACGAAGCTTGCACGGACGACAGCGACGCTGACACCGAAGCTGGCGGCTTCAGCCCCAGCGACGGTAGTTCGCCCGACACGGACAGCGACGAAGACCACACTCGTGAACCACCACCTGCGCAAGTCCCCGACATCCTCCCTGCCAACGCCATTGTTGCTAACACCAAGGACATGCTGAAGCTCATGGTCGACACCTGGGAGCCCATCTTGGGCAGGTACCGTGCACGTGCGGGACATGACGCCGAAGCCATGCCGACGTGGGCCGACTTCTACGACGAGTACCGACAGGAGCTGCCTACGCCAGCACCAGCTACCCCTTTCCACCTTACTGACGACCAACTCATCCACTTCATTCGCACCCGTTCACCGCGCCGCGCGGGGGGACTGGACGGCTGGACTACTAAGGAGGCTAAGGAGTTACCCGACGACATTCTTCGCCTCTTCGCCAGCGTCCTACGCGCTATGCAACGCACTGGCACCATCCCAGAGCCCCTCCTCCACGTGCCAAACCCGTGCCTCCGAAAAGGCCGAGGCGAACTCCCAACGGACCAACGACTTCTCTCGGTGCTTTCCGTTTGGATGTATGCGTGGGAAGCGCCAGCTTATCGCAGCCTCACGGACTGGCGGAAAGGATGGACCCACGCCACGAGTTTTGGCGCTGTCCCCAAAGCTACCATTGGGGACGTCAGCACCTCTCTTGCCCTGCGCATCGAACACGCCAGGGCCTTACTCCTTCCCTTAGCTGGAGCTGCCCTGGACCGACAGAAGTGTTTCGACTACCTCATCACGGACATCTGCCTTAACCTTGCGCTTCACGCGGGGTGTCCCCAAGACATCGTTACTGTCCGCAGAAACTTCTACAGTCGCCACAAACGCTACATCCGCATGAACGGTGCGTACTCTAAGGAACTGGCCAGGACTAACGGTCACCTCCAGGGAAGCTCTTGGTCCCTGGACGACATTAAGCTGCTCATGTGTGTGTGGACCAAGAGACAGCATCGATACGTTCCGCGATCACTCAGCACTACCTTTGTTGACGACAGCAACTCCACTACCCACACCGCGCCTGAGTTGCAGAAATCTCTTGATGAAACCGCCAAGTTTGATCGATTTTCTGGTCAACGCATTCATCCTGGCAAAGTGGCGGGGTGGGCGCTCACCGACGAGCTTCACACCGCCGTTACCCAGCTCACTCTGGCGGAACGGCCCTTACGCGTGGTCGACTCCTTCAAGCTCGTCGGGAGTTACATCAACGCCGAGGCAGCGCCGGCTCCAGCCGCGCTTAACCTCACGGCCACCGCTGACGCCCGTGTTCGCAGGGCGACTAGTCGCCTGCCGCGCATTGGCAAGCTCCCATCACCGATGCTTATTAAGGCGCGGCACGCCCGTTCCCTTGCTGCCAGCGTCTGTACCACGGGCACCGACATTCAAGCCCCATCAGGCCCCGTCAAAACTGCCTACAACCATGCCCTTAAGGCGGCTATCCGCCCCAAGGGAAACAGGTGGGTCGAGTTTTGGACTCTCATGGCCGTGTGCGTCCCAGGACACGCCCTGGAGATTGACGCCATTATGCAGCGTGAAGTCTTCCTGTGTCTGCGGCGACAGGTTAACCGCGACGCTACTCTCTGCGGTCTCGTCAGGGATCTCCAACACCATGTCCAGACCCTTTTCGGGGGAGGACCTGTTGGACGACTTGTCCAGACGCTTCAGCAGCTCCGTTGGACCTGGCCCACATTTGGCATCATGTACGACGACTGGGGCTGTCAGATCAGTTGGCTGAACCTACCCCAAAACGCCTTCCTTCACATGCTGCGAGCCTCACAACGCAGAGCCTTTCTGAGAAAAATCAAGCCACGGCGTCATGACCTTGGACACCTGGCCTCTGTCAGACAGGGCCTCGACCTCTTCGCCAGCACGTGGCTCGCCCGAACGAAAGGAGCAGCCAAATGCAACGCATGGCAGCTGGCGCTCCTCCTTAACTACCTGTCGGGCGGGGACCACACCCAACAGCGACGATCCCGATCAAACACGTCCGCTGACCCCAGCCCCATCTGCCGATACTGCGACGAGGAAGAGGAAACTCAGGAGCACACTGTTCGCGACTGCAAGTGCTGGGCCCGAGAAAGAGTCCCTCTTACCACCCTCATCAGTGACGAGCAGTGGGCCCGTCTTCCGCCGCACACAAGACACTGCGGGCTCTTCGATGAAGACCCAGCCCTCCTCGACCTGCAGGCCGACCTCGCGAGGGACCCGCTACCTCAGCCCATACCGCGGCCCCCACCTGAGGGAGATCCTGCGGCTTCAGCCCAGGACTCCTACACCACCTACCTTGACCATGACACTGGTTGGACATGGGTCTACGCTGCCACGGACGGTGCATGCACCAACCAAGCCATCCCATTGCTTGCACGAGCGGGCTACGGCGTCTACTACGGCATCGACCACCGCATGAACTACAGTGCACGCGTTCACGGCATCACGCAGAACGCACAGCTTGCGGAGACCCTCGCCATTGTCCACCTCACGGCATGTGCCGAACGGCCCGTACACGTCTTCGTGGACAACCAGGCGGTGGTTGACGGTCTCCAAAGGATCATCGACGGACACTCACCACCGCAGGGCACGCACGTGGAGCTCTGGGAAAAGGTCCACCGATGCGTCATGGCCAAGCCCAACATGTTCCGCGTCGAGAAAGTCGCTAGCCACCAGGGCGACATGGGCATCGACCTCGGGCTCATCGGGCCCATCGCGGAGGAGTTCAATCGTCAGGCTGACGCCCTCGCCACAACGGCGGCACGTACTCATAACCTTCCAGACGACATTGTCGAAGCTGCCAAATCACGACATCGCCAAGCGACCGTGCTTCATGGAGTCGCTGTCGCCATCTACGAGCGTAGACACCGTACACTCCCCCTCCCACACCGCAGGGCTGGGTTCACAGCTGCGGAACTAAACAAAATGGAACCAAACCCCCTGCTGTCTGACCAGGCACCACCCGCGGCTGGACCAGACATCCCACAGAACCCCGACGAGCTCTGGGCCGAGGCCCAACGGGCGATATTCGACGAACAGGAGGACGACCCGTTCGGCTTTGGTGGGGGCCTGGACTTCCTGGGCGACGGGCCAGCCAGCGCCAACCCTGCCCCGTCGGGTACCCGCACGGCGCCCCCGACTCCGCCATTGAGAGCGGCAGCGCACCCACATGACAACGCCGCTCATTTTCAAGACGCTGACGAACAGGAGGATGACCTGTTCAGCTTCGGTGGGGGATCGGACGCTTTGGACGACGGACCAGCCAGCGAAAACCCCGCCCCGTCGGGAAACCTCTCGACCCCTACTGCGACTTCGTCCCCGAGAGCGATATCGCCCACATACGATGATATCGGCCACCGCCAGGACGCCGACCATGACCTGGGTGACCCCCGAGGACCGAGTGGCATGGAGGACGCACCGCCGATACCACACGCTGCCGACCATGCCGACCTACCGAGACGCCAACCTTCTACGCGACCGACCTCAGAGCCTTTGCACGGCATCACCACTGGTCCCACCGCGCAGACCACTCCACCCCCCCACCGCCGGCAGCCCGCGGGGGCGGCTTCAGCCCCCCCGCAGGGTACTAAACCAGACAGGCCCTCGTGCCCCATCCACGCTTCCATCGTTGCTGAGCGAGAGGAAGCGGCTCCCCCGACCTCTCGGGGCGTGGCCCTAGCGGCTCCAGCCCTGGGGTCGCGTCGGCCCCTCCAATCACCCTTCAAGGGTGACGGACGTCAGCGTACAGGGTCCCGCACTACGCTAGTCCACCATTTGGACAGGCGTACCGAGGACCTCGCCTCTGTCTCGAGGCCCTCGGCTGCTGGCACTGAGCAGCCACCCCTCACCGACCGCGAAACCGAGCTGTCACAGGCTATGGCTGCCCTCCAGCAGAGGTGCTTAGCTCTCGCCGCGGACCTCGCCGCCGCCCAAGCTCGTCAAGGCCCTCTACTCCAGCGCCTCCACAGTGCTGGGCGAGCCTTCGCCGAGCTGCTCACGGCCTCGCCCGATGGTGCCGTGCCGTCACTCAACATCCAAGCTATGTTGTCATCGTTCCGCGGCGCTCCACCTGGTGCCCCGCGCTAATCTCCTCCTTTCTGCCTGCCCGTGTGTACGCGTGGCTCCGCGTCCACGGTGTCAGGGCGTGGGGGCGGGGGGTGCCCCGTCACTGCGCGCCGCTTAGCGGCCAAGCGCCCAACTGGCGGTCTGCCAAGCCGCCTAGCCACGTGTCAGCACGTCGCCTTTCTTGTTGGGGCCTTTTTCCTCACGCGGTCTGACAGGTGAGATCATCATCGTCTGTCCGCCGTCTGTAGCGTCTGTCGCACTGCGCCGGGGGAGGGGGTTTTTGTTGCCCGCCCTCGTATCTAAAGGCTGCACCGCCGCAAATAGTGCATGCGAGTTGTCGCACCGCAGTGCGCCTCGCGGACGGACCCTGGTCCGCCTACTTGTCCGATCTCTCTCTCTCTCTCTCTCTCTTTTTTTTTTTTTTTTTTTTTTTTTTTTCTCTCTCTCTCTCTCTCTCTCACTCTCTCTCTCTCTCTCTTTCTCTCTTTCTCTCTTTCTCTCTTTCTCTCTCTCTCTCTCTCTCTCTCTCTCTCTCTCTCGCCGCTGGTCCTTAACGCGCCACTGCCCGGGGTCGGCCCGGGCGAAGAGGGCAGTCCGCTTGACTGGGCGCTCGCCATTGCGCCTGATCGGCCTGCCGCGCGCGCGCTGTTTCAGCGTCCGCGCGTCAGGGCGCAGCGACGCGGTGAACGGCTGGGTGTTTGATTGCAGCGACATGCCCTGGTTTTGGGCATCGGGGGCGTCCGCGGGGTTCTTAGGGTGGCATTGGAGTGGTGGCGCCTGCGTTCGGGAACAGGCGCCGCCACTCTGTTGCGTTTGGGCCTGCCCGCAGGGGCGTCTTTGCAATCTCGCGCCCCCTCGGGGGCCGCCGCGGCCGCGTTCGGGGGGGGGGGCGCGCGGGCGCCCGGGAGCGATCTCGACCAAACGCCACCTCGACTAGGTGCGGGTGCGTGTCCAGGGGCGCCATCAACGAGCGTCGGCGACTGCGCCCCCCGACGCGCGCCCGGACCTAGCTTGGGCGTCGCCGGGCTGGTTTTCCAGGGGCAACCCCTGGCGACCGCGCCTGGCGTTCGGGGCCCCAGGCGTTCGGGGCGAGCGCAGGGTTGCAGCGGCGCCCGCCCAGTACACCCAGGACGCATTTTGCGCGTCGAGCCCCAAACGCTCGATTGCGCGCCTTCGCGGGCGCACCTCCGAACGAGCTACTCTAGCCCGAGAGCGACCGAGGCGCGGTCGGGGGCGCGCGCGCCTTCGGCGCCTGCGAATGCCCGGGGAAGACAGCGCCCTGTAATGTTCTTTGGGCCGTCGCAACTGCACTTGTGCAGCCGCCGTCGGCTGCGGCGCGTCGCTCTCCCCGCCCCTTGCCACCGCGCCCGGGCGAGGGCACGGGCATCTTTCGCGCTCGAGAACTCTTCATTTCCCCATGTCTCAACGGCCGCAGGAGCCCCTCCCCCGACCCTCGGCGTTGTGATTTTTACTCGCAGTGTCGACCCCGAGAGCATATTCGGCCCCCCCTACGCCATCCTTTCCGCCCAACGCCTTCCCCCCCCCTCCCCCGACGTTCGGTTGCCGATCTCGTCCTTTAGCATTGCCGCTGCGAAGCTTGAGCCGAAAACATCGAACGAAATCAAATGCGTTACGCGCTTCAGCCCCGGAAGCACACTCGTCGGGCTGAGAGACCATATGGGTCGCGGGTGGGCAGATTTCTTACCCTGACACGTCGATTTGTGAATTGGCCGTTTTCGGCTCGCGAGAGGGCGTCGCCGCCGTCATTTCCGCGGTTTCAGGTCCGTCGGTTTTGGCTAAGGGGAGGTTTACTGAAGGGAGGTTTGTCCACCGCCGAATGGGGCCACTTGTTGGGCGCCGCCATGGCCGCCGCGCCCGTCGCCCCACGCCGGGAATGCGTCGCGCCGGCTCGAAGAAAGCAGCGCGGGCAATGGGCGAGGGGCAGGGGCGAGGGAGTTGGGGGGGCGGGGGGCACTCGGGCAGGGGGCCGGGGTCAACGGGGGCGGGGGGGGGCGAGGGGCAGAGGGAGGGCGAACCGAACGTAAACGGGGGCCCTGTTTACGCTGTTCGCTCTCGGCCTCGCGGGCCAGACGCCCTCAGTCGACTGCTGCTTCGCTGCGACGCGCGCGCATTTTCGATCGACCTCTGCGCGCGCCGTGCAGCTCCAGGCAGCAATGGGGGCAGCAATGCTGGCGCGCCGCGCCGCGTCGCGCCGCCGCGCGGCCCGCGATCTGCCCGGGGCAAGCCGCCGCGGGGGCGCCGCCATTCCCACGCTGCGAGATTCGGGCGGGATGGGGGGGGGGGGGGGGGCGGCGCGCTTTCGATGAAGACGCCAGGGCAAGCCATAACTATTGAGAGGGGGACGACGACAGCATGGCGAGGGGAGATGGTGGATGGGGGGGGGGGGAGAGGCAGGTTAGCGGGGGAACGGAGGAAGGGAGACAAGAGGAGGAAAGACAGAGGTCGATGAGGGGCGAGGGAAGGCAGAACTGAGGGATGGCGGACAGAGGGGGGGCGAGGGAGGAAAGGCGACAGCAGGGAGAATCGCGTGCGTCGGGAGATGCCCCCCACCCCCATTGACAATGCGAGTGGCCCCCCAGGGCGTTCGACAGACCCCGCCGCTCATGTTCCGTCTCTTGGAGGCCACTGCGGGGTCACTTTGCGCGTTCGCGGCGGCAGGGAATGGCGCTGTCTTGTGCTTAGAGTCCGACGGGATTCGCGCGCAATGCGTTAGCGTGTGTCCCGGGCCCCCCCGCGCCCCCGCGCGCTCGGCCAGAGACGTCTCGCGGGTTTCGGAATTGACCCGCCCGGGCGATCCAATGACGCGCTGGCGTTTCCTGCGCTGCGGGTCGACGACCGAAGTCTCGTGTCGGTTGGCGCCGTTGACGCGCCCGCCGCGCCGCGGCCGTTCTGCGTCAAGCAGGGCGCCCGCCTATATGAGTGCAGCTCGTGCCCCCGATCTGGCGGGGATCCTGCCGCCCCTCGCGTCGAGCCTGCGTTCTGCCAGCGCTGCGGGGGAAACGGCCGGAGATAGCCTGGCCGATCAGCGCGCCAAGCTGGCGAGGAGGTCGGCTGCATTGGAGGCTCTGGGGCACAAGAGTGCGTTGACCAAAATCGCGAGTGGCAGCCCCCAGTCATGCGCGGCGCGGGTGAAGCATTGCCGCGGCTCGGGGCGCTCTGAGACCGAAGGGGCAGGCCATGGCCGAATGGAAACCAGAAGTTGCAATGTTCGCCCGCGTCGCTCGATGAAACAGTGCGCGGCGTGGCGCAGCGTGGCTCGACCTTGTCAAACTGCGCGTTTCAGGTGGGGGCGCCGAAGGCAATGAGCGGCCTCCCTTCCGAACCGTTTCGAAACGATGGGGTTCTCGCGCAGCTGTGCGAGGGGGGGCGAGCGGGGGGGTGGGGGGCGCAGGGGGGAAGGGCAGGCGGGCGGGGCCGGGGCAAAGCGACGGGGCGGCGAGGGACGAGTGGGCGGGGGGGGGGGGGGGATCGAGGGAGAGCGGGGGCGGTGGTGGCGGTGGTGGAGGTGGACGTCCTGGGGGCGCGCAAGTGGGGCTTTGTTTCGGTCGGGCACCCAGGCAGACACCGCGCTTAAAGAACACGAGGCGATGCCGAATAGGAGAAAGGTCCAGGCCATTGCAGACGGCAGCGCGAGCGCTGCGTCTACGGGGAGTGCTTCATGCGGGGGGCCCGCCAACTCGCAGTCGCCCGCTACGTGGGCTGACTGACCAGTCAATCGGTTTTCTCCTGAACAGGCTGAGCACGCGCGAGACCGCCCCCTGCGCGCCGATGGCGCCCATGGCGCTGACGCCTGTAGGCAGGCGCCAGCACAACAGGCAAGATCGGTTGCAGCTCTTTGAGTTCGCTGCCGGCCGCGACCCGAATGGCGACATCGCCGATGGCCTCGATGACGCGGGCATGTCGGACTCATGCATGTCGCGCCCGCCACTCGGCGAGAGCGCGGCTGCCTCTCGATTGCAGCGCCGACGGCGTCTGCGCTCGGGCCCTGGATCCACCCCCCGCCCAGCATCGGCCCACTGGGAGGGGGGTGGAGCTTGCCGGCTCCTGTCTCGGCGAGGTCGATGACATCCCGAATCGCACGGTCTATTGCAACTGGTGCGAGAACAACGCTTGCCGCGAGGTCGAAAGCGCCAAGTTCCGCATGCGTTTGGCCGCGTTCTTCCGGAACAGAATTCCGACCAAGGGCTCTTCGCGTACCATGTCTCCGCCAGGACAGGCGAGCTGCTCGGCATCACAGTTACATGGGCAATGTCAGCTGACCAAGGGCAGAGGAAGCCCGCGCGTGAGAGCGGTGCTCTCGTCCGGTTGCCTCAGTGCGCGTCGCGTTGAATTGTGCGCTGGATCGGCCGTCGCGAGCTTTCGGCCGCAAGGCGATGGTTGGCGTGCGCGTGCGCGCGCGGGTTCACTCGCGCTTCCCCTGTTTGCCAGATTGCTGCAGCGTGCGTGTTTGACGTCCCCGGCCGACCACCCCTGGCGGGCTGTCCAGGGCGCTGCTTTCAGGCTTGGGCTGTCGGGGGCCATCTGCGCAGACGCTGTAGCGGGTGCGACAGGAGCGTAGGCTTGGCTTGTCGATCCCAGGGGGCACCCAGTCAAATTCGACTCATGCGTAAAGAAGCCGTTTGTTGATGACAGTCGCGCTGTCTTCGTAGTCGTGGAACCTTCCCCCTTGGCGCCCTCTCACCCTTCGTCGTCGTCGTCGTCCTGGTCGTCGTCGCCGTCGTCGTCGTCGTAGTCGTCGTCGTCGTTGTTCGTTTGTCGTCATCGTCGTCGTCGCCGTCGTCGTCGTCGTCGTCGTCGTCGTCGTCGTCGCATTCGCCGTCGTCGTCGGTCGTCGCCGTCGCCCTCTCGTCGCCCCGCGGGCCCAGGGCCGCGTGCAACCGTCGTTCCTAGTCGCGGCCACTCCGATCGCCAAGTGCCCCAGCGAGAGTGCAACGGTACGCCCCCCCCGCCAGAGTCGCATGCTAGGTTGCGAGGCGTCACCGCCGCGTGCTTCGATGGAGGTGCAGTCGGGCTGTCACGGCATGCGCGGATGAATGACATTGGCGGGGGCGGCAAGGCGCGGCCCTGCAGCTGCTGGGAGCTCCGCCATTTCCAAGATAGCATTGACCACCGGAAAAAAAAAAAAAACAGGTACCCACGCCATCGTTAATCAACTGGGGCACGGACTGGTTGCCCTGCGCGACCGCATTGGCGCCCCCTGCGCAGGGCGCCCCCTGCCCCCCGCCCCCCGCTCCCCGCTCCGAGATCGCGAAAGCCCATGGTCTGGATCTGGAGGAATCGTCTCACGAGCTCGAGGCGTCGAGGGCAAGAGGGCAGTCCGCTTGACTGGGCGCTCGCCATTGCGCCTGATCGGCCTGCCGCGCGCGCGCTGTTTCAGCGTCCGCGCGTCAGGGCGCAGCGACGCGGTGAACGGCTGGGTGTTTGATTGCAGCGACATGCCCTGGTTTTGGGCATCGGGGGCGTCCGCGGGGTTCTTAGGGTGGCATTGGAGTGGTGGCGCCTGCGTTCGGGAACAGGCGCCGCCACTCTGTTGCGTTTGGGCCTGCCCGCAGGGGCGTCTTTGCAATCTCGCGCCCCCTCGGGGGCCGCCGCGGCCGCGTTCGGGGGGGGGGGCGCGCGGGCGCCCGGGAGCGATCTCGACCAAACGCCACCTCGACTAGGTGCGGGTGCGTGTCCAGGGGCGCCATCAACGAGCGTCGGCGACTGCGCCCCCCGACGCGCGCCCGGACCTAGCTTGGGCGTCGCCGGGCTGGTTTTCCAGGGGCAACCCCTGGCGACCGCGCCTGGCGTTCGGGGCCCCAGGCGTTCGGGGCGAGCGCAGGGTTGCAGCGGCGCCCGCCCAGTACACCCAGGACGCATTTTGCGCGTCGAGCCCCAAACGCTCGATTGCGCGCCTTCGCGGGCGCACCTCCGAACGAGCTACTCTAGCCCGAGAGCGACCGAGGCGCGGTCGGGGGCGCGCGCGCCTTCGGCGCCTGCGAATGCCCGGGGAAGACAGCGCCCTGTAATGTTCTTTGGGCCGTCGCAACTGCACTTGTGCAGCCGCCGTCGGCTGCGGCGCGTCGCTCTCCCCGCCCCTTGCCACCGCGCCCGGGCGAGGGCACGGGCATCTTTCGCGCTCGAGAACTCTTCATTTCCCCATGTCTCAACGGCCGCAGGAGCCCCTCCCCCGACCCTCGGCGTTGTGATTTTTACTCGCAGTGTCGACCCCGAGAGCATATTCGGCCCCCCCTACGCCATCCTTTCCGCCCAACGCCTTCCCCCCCCCTCCCCCGACGTTCGGTTGCCGATCTCGTCCTTTAGCATTGCCGCTGTGAAGCTTGAGCCGAAAACATCGAACGAAATCAAATGCGTTACGCGCTTCAGCCCCGGAAGCACACTCGTCGGGCTGAGAGACCATATGGGTCGCGGGTGGGCAGATTTCTTACCCTGACACGTCGATTTGTGAATTGGCCGTTTTCGGCTCGCGAGAGGGCGTCGCCGCCGTCATTTCCGCGGTTTCAGGTCCAACGGTTTTGGCTAAGGGGAGGTTTACTGAAGGGAGGTTTGTCCACCGCCGAATGGGGCTACTTGTTGGGCGCCGCCATGACCGCCGCGCCCGTCGCCCCACGCCGGGAATGCGTCGCGCCGGCTCGAAGAAAGCAGCGCGGGCAATGGGCGAGGGGCAGGGGCGAGGGAGTTGGGGGGGCGGGGGGCACTCGGGCAGGGGGCCGGGGTCAACGGGGGCGGGGGGGGGCGAGGGGCAGAGGGAGGGCGAACCGAACGTAAACGGGGGCCCTGTTTACGCTGTTCGCTCTCGGCCTCGCGGGCCAGACGCCCTCAGTCGACTGCTGCTTCGCTGCGACGCGCGCGCATTTTCGATCGACCTCTGCGCGCGCCGTGCAGCTCCAGGTAGCAATGGGGGCAGCAATGCTGGCGCGCCGCGCCGCGTCGCGCCGCCGCGCGGCCCGCGATCTGCCCGGGGCAAGCCGCCGCGGGGGCGCCGCCATTCCCACGCTGCGAGATTCGGGCGGGATGGGGGGGGGGGGGGGGAGGGCGGCGCGCTTTTGATGAAGACGCCAGGGCAAGCCATAACTATTGAGAGGGGGACGACGACAGCATGGCGAGGGGAGATGGTGGATGGGGGGGGGGGGGGAGAGGCAGGTTAGCGGGGGAACGGAGGAAGGGAGACAAGAGGAGGAAAGACAGAGGTCGATGAGGGGCGAGGGAAGGCAGAACTGAGGGATGGCGGACAGAGGGGGGGCGAGGGAGGAAAGGCGACAGCAGGGGGAATCGCGTGCGTCGGGAGATGCCCCCCACCCCCATTGACAATGCGAGTGGCCCCCCAGGGCGTTCGACAGACCCCGCCGCTCATGTTCCGTCTCTTGGAGGCCACTGCGGGGTCACTTTGCGCGTTCGCGGCGGCAGGGAATGGCGCTGTCTTGTGCTTAGAGTCCGACGGGATTCGCGCGCAATGCGTTAGCGTGTGTCCCGGGCCCCCCCGCGCCCCCGCGCGCTCGGCCAGAGACGTCTCGCGGGTTTCGGAATTGACCCGCCCGGGCGATCCAATGACGCGCTGGCGTTTCCTGCGCTGCGGGTCGACGACCGAAGTCTCGTGTCGGTTGGCGCCGTTGACGCGCCCGCCGCGCCGCGGCCGTTCTGCGTCAAGCAGGGCGCCCGCCTATATGAGTGCAGCTCGTGCCCCCGATCTGGCGGGGATCCTGCCGCCCCTCGCGTCGAGCCTGCGTTCTGCCAGCGCTGCGGGGGAAACGGCCGGAGATAGCCTGGCCGATCAGCGCGCCAAGCTGGCGAGGAGGTCGGCTGCATTGGAGGCTCTGGGGCACAAGAGTGCGTTGACCAAAATCGCGAGTGGCAGCCCCCAGTCATGCGCGGCGCGGGTGAAGCATTGCCGCGGCTCGGGGCGCTCTGAGACCGAAGGGGCAGGCCATGGCCGAATGGAAACCAGAAGTTGCAATGTTCGCCCGCGTCGCTCGATGAAACAGTGCGCGGCGTGGCGCAGCGTGGCTCGACCTTGTCAAACTGCGCGTTTCAGGTGGGGGCGCCGAAGGCAATGAGCGGCCTCCCTTCCGAACCGTTTCGAAACGATGGGGTTCTCGCGCAGCTGTGCGAGGGGGGGCGAGCGGGGGGGTGGGGGGCGCAGGGGGGAAGGGCAGGCGGGCGGGGCCGGGGCAAAGCGACGGGGCGGCGAGGGACGAGTGGGCGGGGGGGGGGGGGGGATCGAGGGAGAGCGGGGGCGGTGGTGGCGGTGGTGGAGGTGGACGTCCTGGGGGCGCGCAAGTGGGGCTTTGTTTCGGTCGGGCACCCAGGCAGACACCGCGCTTAAAGAACACGAGGCGATGCCGAATAGGAGAAAGGTCCAGGCCATTGCAGACGGCAGCGCGAGCGCTGCGTCTACGGGGAGTGCTTCATGCGGGGGGCCCGCCAACTCGCAGTCGCCCGCTACGTGGGCTGACTGACCAGTCAATCGGTTTTCTCCTGAACAGGCTGAGCACGCGCGAGACCGCCCCCGGCGCGCCGATGGCGCCCATGGCGCTGACGCCTGTAGGCAGGCGCCAGCACAACAGGCAAGATCGGTTGCAGCTCTTTGAGTTCGCTGCCGGCCGCGACCCGAATGGCGACATCGCCGATGGCCTCGATGACGCGGGCATGTCGGACTCATGCATGTCGCGCCCGCCACTCGGCGAGAGCGCGGCTGCCTCTCGATTGCAGCGCCGACGGCGTCTGCGCTCGGGCCCTGGATCCACCCCCCGCCCAGCATCGGCCCACTGGGAGGGGGGTGGAGCTTGCCGGCTCCTGTCTCGGCGAGGTCGATGACATCCCGAATCGCACGGTCTATTGCAACTGGTGCGAGAACAACGCTTGCCGCGAGGTCGAAAGCGCCAAGTTCCGCATGCGTTTGGCCGCGTTCTTCCGGAACAGAATTCCGACCAAGGGCTCTTCGCGTACCATGTCTCCGCCAGGACAGGCGAGCTGCTCGGCATCACAGTTACATGGGCAATGTCAGCTGACCAAGGGCAGAGGAAGCCCGCGCGTGAGAGCGGTGCTCTCGTCCGGTTGCCTCAGTGCGCGTCGCGTTGAATTGTGCGCTGGATCGGCCGTCGCGAGCTTTCGGCCGCAAGGCGATGGTTGGCGTGCGCGTGCGCGCGCGGGTTCACTCGCGCTTCCCCTGTTTGCCAGATTGCTGCAGCGTGCGTGTTTGACGTCCCCGGCCGACCACCCCTGGCGGGCTGTCCAGGGCGCTGCTTTCAGGCTTGGGCTGTCGGGGGCCATCTGCGCAGACGCTGTAGCGGGTGCGACAGGAGCGTAGGCTTGGCTTGTCGATCCCAGGGGGCACCCAGTCAAATTCGACTCATGCGTAAAGAAGCCGTTTGTTGATGACAGTCGCGCTGTCTTCGTAGTCGTGGAACCTTCCCCCTTGGCGCCCTCTCACCCTTCGTCGTCGTCGTCGTCCTGGTCGTCGTCGCCGTCGTCGTCGTCGTAGTCGTCGTCGTCGTTGTTCGTTTGTCGTCGTCGTCGTCGTCGCCGTCGTCGTCGTCGTCGTCGTCGTCGTCGTCGCATTCGCCGTCGTCGTCGGTCGTCGCCGTCGCCCTCTCGTCGCCCCGCGGGCCCAGGGCCGCGTGCAACCGTCGTTCCTAGTCGCGGCCACTCCGATCGCCAAGTGCCCCAGCGAGAGTGCAACGGTACGCCCCCCCCGCCAGAGTCGCATGCTAGGTTGCGAGGCGTCACCGCCGCGTGCTTCGATGGAGGTGCAGTCGGGCTGTCACGGCATGCGCGGATGAATGACATTGGCGGGGGCGGCAAGGCGCGGCCATGCAGCTGCTGGGAGCTCCGCCATTTCCAAGATAGCATTGACCACCGGAAAAAAAAAAACAGGTACCCACGCCATCGTTAATCAACTGGGGCACGGACTGGTTGCCCTGCGCGACCGCATTGGCGCCCCCTGCGCAGGGCGCCCCCTGCCCCCCGCCCCCCGCCCCCCGCTCCGAGATCGCGAAAGCCCATGGTCTGGATCTGGAGGAATCGTCTCACGAGCTCGAGGCGTCGACGCTGCTGGCCCTCGTCATTCTTCTGGGCGGCGAGAGCCAGCTCTACAGGAACATCGACCTGATGCCAGGGGCGGTTGTGCGATCTGTCCTGGACGCAGTGCTCTCGGCAGGCGCCGTGGGCAACCTGCGCCGCCTGCAGATGCCGCCCGATATCATCGAGACTTTGGCTGGCACCGTGCGCCACGATTCGATGATGATCGGATGCGCCAGGCAGGGGCTCTCGGAGATCCACGAGCGCCTGGGCGAGGCCCCAGACAAAGTTAATGGATCAGTTTCACTTGTTGTCCTAACCAGACCAGAACAATGACGTGGCCATTCAGTTTTTCGAGCCATTGCCCTTCGACCTCGCCGAGGCGATCGGCGGGCGTGAGCCGCGGGATGAAGCGCCCCGCAATGACTGCAGGTAGCACGGGCAGGGCTCGACCATGGCAGGCGCCGTGCATAGCGGGAGGATGGGTGCATATTCGCAAGGATCTTCGGCTTCGGCTACATCGGAGCGCGCGGCGAGCACGACCTCTGCGCGCGCCAGGGCCATCCCGGGCCAAGCGATGGGCTACGATTGAACGCGAAGGATGCGAGGGAGAGACCATCGGCTCCCGTTTGGGCCTCTCGGGGCCCATCACACCAGCATCGCGGCAGATGGCGTTGCGCGCGGGACGCCTTGCACGGAGTTTATCCTGTTATTCCTGCGTGCGACACCCGGGAGGAGGTCTCGACCTGGCTGCTGCCAACGGACCAGAATCCGAGATCCACTAGACCGGGGAAGGGGCAGGGGGAGGAGGGGGAGGGGGGGGGGAGGTGGAGGAGGAGGAGGAGAAGGAGGAGGAGTCGGAGGAGGAGGAGGAGGAAGAGGAGGGAGAGGAGGGGGGAGGAGAGGGGGGGGAGAGGAGCGGGGGGATAGGATGGTGGGGGGCCGAGGCAGGAGAGAGGAGGGAGGAGGCGGGATTTCGGAGGTTGTGGGATGGAGGGGCACTGGGGCGCAGATTTCCGAGTCGATCCGAGACCTGAGAGGTAGGCGGGGGCGGCCGGGGCGGCGCAGGGGAGGTTGGGCAAGGGCGGTCCAGCGAGCGGGTTCTGTCAGGATTTCTCGAGCGACGGCCCCAAAACACTTCCCTTGCCCTAGACCGCCCTTGCCTCCGAGCGGTCGACGAGCTCTGGCCCGCGGGGGCGCGCCTCCAGGGGCCCAGAAGCTTCCAGTTGGCAGGCGGCGCGCCCTCCCTGACGCCCGCCCCGCCGGGCCCGCTGGCGCCCCTTCTCAGATGCCGAACTCCTCGTGGGATTTCCCCTTGCCGTCGAACGTCGAGGCCGGGCCCGCCGCGGAGCGTTTCCACGCAAATGTTGGTGCTCTCACGATGCGAGCGTTCTTCGAGGAGGAGGCGAGGACGCAGCTGGTCACGACGCTGAAGGGGCGCCCAGAGTGCGCCGAGCATCGAGTTGCTAACGCCTAGCGTGGGCTGGCACTCGACAGGGCTATGGAGGTGGGCACCAGCGTCGACGCACCGGTTTTCATGTCCCAGCACCCACTGGAGCCTTTCGGGCACATCCGACTTCCGCTGCCTGGCCGAGGTCGGCTCGCCGACGCTGGGCGCGCAGACGAGGAGCTGCATCGACAGCGCGGGCGCGAAGGAGTTCTGGCTGGAGGTCAAGGCGAGATTTCCAATGGGAAAGTGTACCAGCCGACGCTGCGCATGTGCATTGATAGATTCAGCGTGGGGCGAGGCTTGATGGATCTCTTCCAGGTGCGTGAATTGACTACAGGCGGTCCGGCGGAAATCCTGCCCAAATCTTCAAAACACCTTCGGCCGGAAACTCAAACTCCCCAAACAAGTTAAATAATCTAGAATGGGAAACTCAAAATCCAAGACAACCTGAGTGAATCTCAAACACAAAACCTGGGGGAAACTCACGCGCAGAAGAAACTACAGGAAATCTGGATGCCGAAACCTGGGAAAAAAACTCAAACCTTAAAAAACTTAGAAAAATGAGCGGAAACCCGGAAACAATTCAAACCCAGAAGGTTTTGTTTTAAAGTTTTTGTTTGCAATTGTTTCCAGAGTTTTTCCAATGTTGTCCCATAGTTGTTTCCCAGAGCTTTTTTAGAGTTTTCAGTCGTTTAGAGTTTTCCTCCCAGATTATTCAAGAGTTTTTTGAAGTTTACAGTCGTTTAGAGTTTTTTCTAGAGTTTTTCCAGAGTTTATCCAGAGTTGTTTTAGAGTGTTTGTCCAGAGTTGTTTCCACCGTTTTTTCTTTAGTTTTCCCAGGTTTCGGCTTCGAGATTGTCTGGAGTTTATGTTTCTTTGTTTTTTTCCTCGGTTTGAGCTTCAGGTTTGTTTCTTATGTTTTTGTGGGTTTGAGTTTTTCGCAGGTTCGTTTTTTTTTTTTTTTTTTTTTTTTTTTTTTTTTTTAAAAAAAAAAAAAAAAAAAAAAAAAAAAAAAAAGATGTCGACCTCCCCAGGTTTGATTTCAGAATTCCTGGTGTTTTTGTTTGGCTTCGGTTTTTTTGGCCCGAAGTGGTCGTGGACCGCCTGTAGTCGCAACTCGCGAACCTAATCCTCCAAGTTGGGACAACAATGAGACCCGCGGAAAAGTGCGGCCCATGGCATGCATTGGAGGCCTTCAGCAAGGCAGCATCTATCCGTTGCGGCCTGCATGTCCGCAAGCTTCTAGCTGCGGTATGATGCGGTGCCTTTTTCTAGTGGCCCTTACCACTTTTGCGCTTTCTGGAACGCCTTGCATTCATGCTCCGAGAACTTCTTCAAGATCACAAATGGCAGCTCGCCTCTGCGCGAAGTCTGCTACCCGTCGATTTGCGAGGGTGGGCGGGCGCGCGGGGGGGGGGGGGGGGGGCGTTCCCGTCAAGCAGCAGGGCGACAGGGACTGCGGGAAGAAGCCATGGCATTCGTTACCCACGTCTGCTTGCTTCCGTCTGGGCTCCCAGCCAGCGACGGGCAGGCGGGGGAATTTCGAGTCGAAGCGCAATGGTTGCAAGCCCGACCGCTCGGTCACACTCACGATCCTGCTCCGCATGGGCACGCAGACAGGGCGGCGGACGCGGCGCCCAGCGCAGCCCCCCGCGCAAGGTCATGGGCGACATCGGCGACGACGAGCTCGAGGACCTCGCCGAGGGCGACGGCGTCGCAGGTGACCCCGCAGCAGCGCCTGGCCCCGCGGGCGACCCTGCGCCTGCAGCCCCGCCCAAAATCGAAGATCCGAACGGGGCGCTCGACAAGGCGCGGCAATTTCGGGTCAATGCGTTGGATTTTGCGTGCTGGCATTTCTCCGACGTCAGGGGTTCGAGGGGGGGGGGGGGGGGGGGGGGGCGCGGGGGCGGCGGCCGCGGGTCCTATAACTAATATATTCCACGCGCGCCTTGCCACGTGCCAGACTCTCCCGGGCCGCCGCGACCTCTGCCTCGGGCTCTCGGGGGGCTTGCTCACGCAGGCCACGGCCAGCAGCGAACAAAAACATCGGGAGCGGCGCGGGGCCCGACCGCGCTGAGGGGGTTCGGCCATGCGACGTTGGACCGACCGCGCGGGCTGGGCGCCCTGGGAATATGACAAGAGGGTCGCCGAGGCTCTCTTCCACTGCTGCGTCTCCGTCTCTGGCAACCTCGGCATGCATGAGTTGGGGCCCGCTCGCCCCCTCCGCGGCTTCAGCCCGCGCCTCGTCGCGCGCGGCGGCGACGAGGCGCCCGTGGATGAGCGGAAGTCGCTCGCGGACCCATCGGGTAGTCTCGGTTCGAATGATTCGCCCAGGGGCGGGCGGGTCGGGATATGAGACCTTCGGGACAGGCTCAGTTATCCACCGCTACGCCTCAGGACCTTGATGCATTGAAAGGCTGGTCGGATATCATGTCGAAGATGGGGGGGGGGGGGCATGCGTTTCCCCGAGGAGCTGAGGATCAAATGGTAAACGTTCTGGCGGTCGCATATGCAGCGGTGCAGGGAGGTGATGGTCAGACTTTTCGTGCCAGACTTTAAGACTGTCCCCGACGACGTAATGGATGCTGTCCAGTCGTGGCAGCAGTCGCTCCGAGCCCCACTACTGCGCGAGATTGGCGGGAATCATTCGGGGTTCAGGGAGCGGGCCCGCCCGGGCGAGCGCGCGTCAAAAGTTGAGAGGTGGCACGCCCTGCTAACATCTAGCCCTCGCGGACTTCGACGGGGTGCCCGCGCGGGCCACCCCAATTGCTGAGGCAGCGGCTCACGGCAACATATTGGACTCCAGCTTCAGCGCAATGGGGCGGGCGCACTCGATCGGTCCAGAGTTTGACCGCTTCAGGCAAGACGCTGACTGCATTGCCACCGCGCACGATAATCGCACGCGACGCTTCCCATTGTTTGCATCGTCTGCTGAGTCGAAGGGCACTTGGGAGAGGCGCTGCTAGTGGTGGTTTTGATGGTTCGCCGTGGTTAGTCACGGGGTCTTACGACTCACTTTCCGGGAAATGCGCCGCTCTTCGCATCCTCAATATCGTTGTTGTGTAAGTATATTGCCGATGTTTGTCAGCGCGAGTTCCCTGGCCAGCGCTTGCAGTTGGTTTCGTGGGTGGGCGGGTCTGCCAGATCTCCATTGTCTCTTCAACTTCCCGCCTTCCCTTCGCAGCCTGTCTTGCTCTGCTTCGCGCCGCCCCTGCCCGCCCCCCGTTGCGCCCGTCAGATTTGCAGTGCTCCGTCGTCGCGTCCGCTGCGCCTGGCTGTTGCTGCTGCAGGCGATGAGATTCTGAGGTGGCGCCGTTTGCCAGGCGACTGCAACTGGCCCCCTGGCCGCCCCGACGGCCGCAAACAATGTTGGAGACATCGCGATGCACGGGGCGCGCTACGAGGACATCGACAATGATTCCGCGCAGCTGCTCCTCGTGGACAACGTCGATAAATTCTGAAATTCCGGGCGATCGCCCCGCGCTCGATGGCCCCGCGAGGACCCCCCACCCCACTCCCCGAAGGTTTGCAGGGCGTCTGCGGGCCAAGACAAGTCGGGGCGACGGGGTCAGAGGGGCAGGCCGGGGGGGTGGGGAGGGGGAAGAGGGCGCGACTGCCAAACATTGGCGCCATCGCCGATCGAATTGTTTCTGCTTGCCGTTTTAGAACGGCTTGATCTGGAGGGGCGACGCAACTTGCATTTGACGCCGCGCGCGGTGGCAGACGGGAAATCGGAGTTCAGCTTAATGGAGTTATGGGGTTCCGCGCACACTCTGGGCTTCCTAACCCCCGCGCGGCAGCATTGAAGAAGTCGGTTCGGCACCTCAAACTGAAGCCCAAGAAAATGCTCACTACTGACAAGGGTTTGCTCACGCCACTCGTCAAATATATCGCCGAAGGCACAGGGAACAATCGCGTCGAGGAGCTCTGGGCCCTGGGGGGCGAGGGGGCCATGGGTGAGATGTCCAAGAGTGGCAAAGCCACGCTCTCTGATAATTTCGCCCCATGCGATGCGGTCTTGGACGGGGGCGACGCAGGGGCGGTCGTGGACATCATCGAGGACGCCAAAGACATGCTCGAAAAGAAGCTCGCCGACGCTGACTTGGCGCGGCGGGGGGCCTGACTGAGGATCGCGGCTCGGAGACTGCGGGCGCCTGGGCAAGGACGCTGTGCCGCCCTGCTGCGGCCTGAGCAAGGACGATGAGTTCTTCTGGCGTTAGGCAGGGTGCATGCCGAAGAAGGCGACTAACCCGAAACATGTCAGCAAAACGTGGGGCGGGGACACTGGCTGGACTAAGGGTCAAGCGCCAAGGCATGTGCTGGACACCATCTGAGAGAGGCATTCCGCTGCCGGTAGGGAGAAGGCCTGACCCCGCGACTGGGACAAGCTCATCTCCCAGGTTCTGCATGAGAGTACCACTGCTTGCTCCTAGTCCATTGCTGCTGCTCGGATGCGCTCGCCCATTGGGGATTCAGCGCTCAGCGAGGCAGTGAGCGAGACTAGAGGGAGTTACGCTGTACAGTTTCTTTCGCCGTGCTACACATCGTTGCCCGCTCCCCTCCGTCCTCGTCATCGTCGTCGTCCTTTTCCTTCTCTTCGCCCTCTCCCCCTACCCGCTTCATATATCCCGCTCCCCCCTGTCATCCCTCATCCCCCCCTACCGTCTACCCCGTCCTCCTCCGTCCGCCCTCCCGCTCCCACCCCCTCCCTTTTTCCTCCCCCCATCCTTTCTGCGCCACCTCCTTCCCTCCTGTTTCCTCCTCTTTTGGCGGTTTGCAGTAGCGTAACGCACACAGCACAGGCGGCGGAACTGCGCCCGCGATGCTGGTAGTGGATGCACGAAGGCGGCCAGCGCTGGGTACGTCGCGGCTTCACGCGTGCACGACCCCCCGAAACCCTAAAGACGTAGGGTGGGGTGAGACGGTTTCGGGTAGGCCGAAGAAGAGCTGGCGGCGCGCACAGGGGGGGGAACCGCGCGAGGGGGGCGGCCTGCCAGACCAAGGCGGTGAGCTGCTCTCGGAAGGCGGGGGGGGAGGGTGCTCAGGAAGACCAGGGGGGCCTGCTGGTACGGCCTCAGGATCTAGGCCTCTTCGAGGGGGTCCGAGTAGATGGGGTCGGCAGATCGCGCCGCATCGCCGATGCATCGCCGATGCGGCTTGATGCGGAACCCGATTTGCTTCGCGTCGGCGTCGCCGATGCATCGCCGACGTCGACGACGCATCGTCGGTGCATCGCCGATGCATCGCCGATGCATCGCCGATGTGTCGGCGATGCGGCGCGAGCCTCGGGCCACATCTATTCTGACCCCATCTGGGAGGCCTGTGCATGAGGATATCAGAGGCGCGCGCGTGTCTCAATTCGAAGCCTCCTGCTTGCAGTGTAAGGAGCCCCTCGCCGTCTTATAGATTAGTGTGCAAACTCCTGGGAGGTTTCTTACAGCATCGGTACCGAATTATAGTCAACCCGCATAATATGGATGGGCAACGGTCCCAAGGGTACCCTTGCATCCTGACCTCCTCGGTCCATCCTTCGCCGATTTCGCTGGCCGCGCCCCGCTTGAAAAGCTTCGAAATGAGCGTCCAGGGCCCTTGCATCCTTATCGCGCATCCTTACTATACTGGTTGACTGTAGCACACCTGTATGATGTTGAGTTCAGCTCAATCCCGTCATGTCCAGTTTTAGTCAGATTCAAATATCGGGGTTAACTGTGTCTGGGCTGATCCGGCCCATAGCTCCCTAATCGGGCTCAGTACCAGTCAATAGCCCTTCGTCGCTCTCACGAAGATCTCCGACGAGTTGCCTCCTAGAATTCGTGTGCGCTGCCAACTCTCCCTTTCTCTCTTTCTCTCTCTCTCTGCCTCCTCTGCCGAGCCAGTCCCTTGCACGCACGCGCGAGGCTCGGTCAACCGTCGCTCGGGCCGGCGCCGCAGCTTGTCTGCTGCTCCTTGCGCCGCGGCCTTCCGACGAATACACGTCCGCGCCGGCGGCCCAGGCTCTTTTTCCCCTGCGGGTGCCAATCTGCACTCCCAGCGGGCGCACAAATATGAGAACTGGCACGACGTTTCCCTCATCTCTCTTGGAGTTGGCTGGGGGGCTGCGGTGGCTCAACATTGGCTCAAGGTAACCGAAAGGGGTGAGGAAGGGGCCCCTTCTCCGCCACGGCTGGACGCGGCTCGAAGAATTTGTCACTTTCGACCCCTGGGGTAACCGCGGAAACAATTTTGATTGGAGTTGCTTTCGTCCCCTTCTTGACCGATGTTCTCGGGCCCCTCCAGCGCAGACCCCCGCTCCGCTTCCCCCTCTTTAGTGCCTCCTTCCTGTTCCCCTCTCGCTGCTGGGTACGAACCTCACAGTCAAACGGTGAAAGATATACACATTGTTCATTTCTAAGTATTCGAAAGTCCTCTGTTTTTTGGGGGGGACCAAGATCCTCTCAGTTCTAGTTGTTCTACCCTGGGCCTCGTCCCGACCACTAGGGGGCCAGGAACAGTTTGAAACGAGCGCAATTAGAAACGAGCACAATTAGAAATGATCGACGTGTATCCCTTGGGCTCAGGAGGGGCTTTGTATTTCGGGTCGCTCCTGAGATGTAGGTCGGGTAACCCATGGGTTGTCCAGGCTCGCCGTGGACAGATAAGCTCCTTCTTCTTCCTTACACAGCCCTCCTTTTTGGTAGCCTTAAGTCGGGCCTGTCCCTCTACAAGGGGAATATTCCGAAATAGTAAAAATAAAATAGTCTGGGGACATGTTTTAACTATTTCTAAATTTCATGTGAGCTTTTTTGGCTATTCTGAATTTTCGTCCAAATCCCCCTGTAATGGGACAGGCCCGACCTAATGGTAGCACGTAGCACGATGAAGAGAAAATTGCATAAGCGTAAACTTCCGGAGTCCCGTGCAGATTGCAGATGTCTTCGATCGGCACCGGACCTCTCTCCATGGCGCGCGGAGTGCGCCAGGGGCGGCGCCAGAGGCGCCGCCACGGGGCCCGGCGCCGATCCAAGAAATCCGCACGGAGCTCCGTGCGGAAGGAGATGTGGGAGGAGAAGGAGGTGGATAGGAGGTGTGGGAGGAGAGGGAGGTGGAGAGAGGAGGAGCTGGAGGAGAAGGAGGTGGTTGAGGAGGTGGTGCATTCGGGTGGAGCCTTCGCCGCTGCACGGAGTGCGCGGGATTGGATGAGGCTCCGCTGAACCAGCAGGAGTCCAGAAAGGCGGTGGCGCGCATTTTTGTTAGCGCTTGCTTGCCTTTCTTTCCTTGCAGCTTTGCAGGTGCCCTTGAGTCCACGAGGTGCAGGTGTAGCGCGACCAGCAACGTAGCGCGACGAGCGCTCCAGGTCGAACGTTGAGCATGGAGTTCTCGAGGTCTGGCGCGTGGTGCCGCGTCCATCGTCTAGAATGGGGCCGCCGTCCAGGGCGACCTGGTAGATGTCGAATTCGTGCGTTCCTCATGCGGTCGGGAACTCTGGCTCGGCGTGTCGCGGCGCCGATCCTGGCACACCACGCCTCGACGCAACACCCTGCCCATGTACCGGCCCCCAGGCGTGAACTCCCCGAGCCCTCCTTGGCCTCCCGCCACGCGGAGCGGAACGACACGCCGTCCGCGCGCAGGGCACGGCGTGTCACCGGTGCCACCGCCGCGACACGCTGAGCAAGAGCTCCTGGCCGTATACGGAGAACCGAAGATTGCAAAGCCCCCGCAGACTGAGGTCGGGTCCGTCCCTCTACAGGGGGAATGCTCAAAAGTAGTGAAAACGAATCGTCCGGGGACGATTTTTTGAGCATGTCGTTGATCCTGTTGGAGTCTCGTTTGACCACTTTGTATGTTGCGCCCCGAGCCCCCCCTGTGGGAGGACAGGCCCGACTCAACCGCAGAC
The DNA here is from genome assembly GCA_963575745.1 of Prorocentrum cordatum. Classification (NCBI taxonomy): domain Eukaryota; class Dinophyceae; order Prorocentrales; family Prorocentraceae; genus Prorocentrum; species Prorocentrum cordatum. The sequence goes on from CAUYUJ010015245.1 coordinate 44,088, forward strand.
TGGGAATCCCCCTCGCACCCGAGCTTCCGCCGGGGCGGCGCGCGGAGCGCGCCGCAGGGGCGGGCGCCGGGCAGCGCCGCTCTGCGCGCCCGGGGCCGGGGCCCCCTGCGGAGGCCCCAGGCGAGCACGAGCGGGCCTCCGAGCGGAGTCTTGCGAAGGCCTTGCGGCCGGTGCCGCCGACCCACGTTCGCCAGGATTCGGCGGCGAAAGCCTACGCATTGTTCATGCCTACTTCTTCGACAGTTTTTTCCCTACCTAGGCTCTGCCTAGAGGGTTACTCTCTTTCTTAAAGGGGCCAGGCAGTGCAGCTCGCTCCGGGCGGTTCCCCCAGTCCCCTGGGAGCGGTTCCCCCAGTCCCCTGGGAGCTTTAGCTTAGCTTTAGCTTTAGCTTTAGCTTTAGCTTTAGCTGAGCTTTAGCTTAGCTTTAGCTTTAGCTTTAGCTTAGCTTTAGCTTAGCTGTAGCTTAGCTGTAGCTTAGCTGTAGCTTAGCTGTAGCTTAGCTTTAGCTTAGCTTTAGCTTAGCTGTAGCTTAGCTGTAGCTTAGCTTTAGCTTAGCTTCAGCTTAGCTTCAGCTTAGCTTTAGCTTAGCTTCAGCTTAGCTTTAGCTTAGCTCCAGCTTAGCTCCAGCTTAGCTCCAGCTTAGCTTTAGCTTAGCTTCAGCTTAGCTTTAGCTTAGCTTTACTGTTACTACTAATGCTGATTTCCTAGGGGCTCCAACTCCTAGGTAGGGTCGCACTGGGATAATTTGTTTTTTTTTGGGGGGGGGGGCAAGATCCTTTCATTTCTGATTGCTCTATCCTGGGCCTTTTCCGGGCCACTAGGGGGCCAGGAATAATTAGAAAGGAGCACCATTAGAAATGAATGACGTGTAAACCTATACCCTCGCCGCCCAACGGTTCAGGCAACTCGATCTGCGGCGGGGGTAGGGTTCGGGATTCGCCGAGCGTGTGGCGAAGTCCGAACCCTACCCCGGGCTCCCATCGGTTCAGGACGACCCCTCCTAGGTGCCTTCCCCTGGGAGCTAACCCCAGGACCACCACCCCGGACCGCCCCCCTAGACCCCGCCCCTCTCCGGCGGGGGAGGGATCAGTGGGAAGGGGCTTTCCTTCGACTCGATGACGACGTTCGTCGATGTTCCGAAGCGGAGAGTGTTCCCCCCTGCAGGGCGTCGCGGCCCCTGGGGCGGCACGCGGAGTAGAGCCAGAAGCGCCGCTGCGCGTGTGGAGAGGGGGCCCAGCGCCGACCCGAGAAAGACGAGCGGACATCCGAACGTGTATGTCGATGTCGCCTGCTGGTCTTCCGAGAAAGTGAGCCACGAATCTCGGCAGGGAGAACGAGTATTCGTATCAATGGCGCGCAGGCGTAAGGGCACCCCTCCGCGTGGTACTCCTTCGGTGTTGTCCAGAAGTGCATCGTGGGGCAAAGACGCACCCAGACTTCCGATGTTGTTTCTCTTCAGTGCGAGGCCCCAGGACGTCCCGACCCCTTCCCAGTGAGACTGGCACTCCGTCCCAGATCGTTCTGCTGACGGCCCCGATGTCCAGAGCGACCCCGCAAGAGGCCTGGAGTGGCTCGGGGCCCACGAACGGTGTGAGTCATCGGGGATTCGGGGCGGCCGCACGGTTTTGGGACTCGGGTAGTGCTCCGAGGACGTCCCGTGCGAGAGGCGCCTCAAGGGTCCGAAAACCATGCAGTGACGGACCGTTCGGTGAGGCCTTTCGGGGTTCCGAGGCCACCGCACGCTCTGTCACCGCACCATTTCGGGACCCCCAAGAGAGTTGCAGAAGAACCTCCACCTGACTTTCGCCCAGACATTGGAGGTCTGGGCAGCACAAGGGGGGACCTTGAGACCTAGGCGCCGATTTGTTTTGTCACTCAGATTTTTCGCCCAGATTCCCGGATCCACACAGATCCAGAAGTGCCGCAGAAAGTCGGGGTCTAGGGTTCCAGGTGTGATCCCACGATGCCGCAGGTTGTCCGCGTCGTCGCAGCTCACGGGAGGCAGAGGATGCGGACCCGCGGACGCCATCTGGGCGCCATATGAGCGACGCAGAAACACGGGGTCGTCTGCGCGGACATTCGCGCGTAAGCTGCCCGGGCAGAAGGATGAGCGATTTCCCAGGGTTACCCTTACATCCTTCCCTTTCGGCCCATCTTTGGCCGCTTTCGCTGCCCGCGCCCCGCCCGCAAATTGTCGACATGGCCGTCCAAGACCCTTGCACCCTTACCGCGCATCGTTGTTGTACGGGTTGACTGTATTGCAAGCCGCTTCCTTCACCCGAAGACGAAAGGCACGACCAGAACTATAGCTCCGCGGGAAAGTCCTGCAGCGGCGCCGGACCCCCCCCCTCCCCCGCTCGCGAAGCGCCGCCAAGGGGGGGACCAGTGCCGATCCGAAGAATGCGCGCGGAGCCCGGGCGGGGCCAGGACTGGAATGCACTATCCCACAGCATTCCTCGGCTTGTGGCAGGCCTAAAGGTTGACACCAACACCAATATCGGCGGTGTGCCTCCGCCGAGGGAAGAAGATCCCGATCTCGGTGATGGTGGTAATATTCTGGCGTCCAAGGCGACCGAAATATTGCCACCAACACCGAAATCTAGGATCATCTTCCCCCTGTGGAGGCAACCCCCCCGTGTTGGTGTTGGTGCCAATTTCTAGGCCTCCAAGCTTGTGGAGTCCAAAACCCGGATAGCGAAGCGCCGAGAAAACTTCCGGAAGCCTCTGCAAGGAGCCCTACACGCGCTTGAGAAGAGCTTCCGAAGGAGCTTCTGGAGAGCTTGTCTTCCCGGAAGCCAGAACGAGCTCCAGGGCGACATTGCGGGGCCAGCTTCTAATCTGAAACTCTCTTAGCTCTCAGAGAGTCATCCCGGATTTGGACGCGTGACCTTCCGCCGGAGTGTCTTCTGGTGCGGGCACACTGGGGTCCTCAGACGGCTGAATGCGATGCAAAAGCAGCGGCTTGCGCGCTCGCGTTTGGCCTCCTGGCGCCCCCCCAGAAAGCCGCGCACCAAGGGTCAACTGTTGCCTGGGGTCCTTCCTGAGCGTAGCCGAAGCATTCCGGATCGTTCTCGGAGCGGCCCCGCGGTGGTTGAGGACTCTCCCGCTGGGGCGGTGGCCCGAGCCAGGCCCTCACAGCCAACGAGCTCGGGAACCGTTGTCAAGCCACACGGCTGCTTGGGGAGCCGCGGCTGATGCTCTTGATCGTAACCAGCGCAGCAGGTCGCTGTCTTGCCACTCCAAGACCGCCAGACTTCAGAGAGCCCCGATTTGTCCCGGTCCACGGATGCCCCTGTCCTGGCTTCGTCTCAGGAGCTGCTTACGCGGCCTCTTGTTTCTCACTGACCACTTTCTCTTGTGCATGAGCTCTGTCCGCCTCAGAGATCCCCGACTTGTCCCGGTCCAAGGATGTCCCTGTCCTGGCTTCGTCTTAGGAGCTGTTCATGCGGCTTCTGTTTCTTACTGCCCACTTTCTCTTCGACGTCAGCTCTGTCCGCCTCAGAGATCTCCGACTCATCCCGGTCCAATGTTGTCCCTGTCCTGGCTTCGTCGCAGGAGCTGCATGTGCCGCTTTTGTTTCTCATTTCTCACTGTCCATCTGCTCCTGCCCGCGGCGGCGTAGGGCGGCGCAGAGAGGGTGTCTTGATCGTCGGCGGCATGCGCTCGCGGCATGTTCATCCCTCTTGCTCCGTGCTCCTCGGACGTGCGCCAGTTTTGGGAATTGGCTGGGGGTCTGAGCTAATACCAGTGGCACACACAGGGCCTTTCGGAGCTCCGTGCGGATTTCTTGAACCGGCGCTGGACCCCCTTCCCTGGCGGTTCCTCTAGAGGTGTCCCAGCATTCGCTTTGGCCAGAAGAAAATTGGGGAGGAACGTGCCCCCGTGTCGCCGCGGCCAGACGCGGCTCGAGCAGCTGGTTAGTTTCGATACCAGCAGGGTTTGGGGACCGATGTTGAAGGAGTTCGTCCTCACCCCCCTCCGTCTTGACCGACTCTCCCTCTAGGCTTATCCAGCTCAGACCCCCAAGCCACCTCCAACTCCAGTGACAATAGTCTCTGCAAATGTCAGATAGAGTCTGACATAGGACTCAGCCTCAAGATGGAGTCTGGGTGCCAGCTTGATTAGCCGAGTTGCCGATATAACGTTGTGGTTGGAATAACCCACTGTGGTCTGAGACCCAGAGTTCTATACTCGAGACGTGGTCTGATCTCCTTATCATCTCCGTGCGGTTGTAAATTTTACAAGACCGGTCCAGAATTTTCACGCTAGTTGCGGCGAGCTGCATCACCTGGAGCTGTTCACTCCCATCTCTGTCCCTGACAAGAAGCTGCGCTGGAAAAGGCATTCGCTGAATTCATAACGCTTCGCGTATCCCCACCAGCTGGCCCGTCGGCGTTAGGCAATTAGGCTCTTGCGCGGCCCGCTCGGACCTTACTCGCCGCTGGCGCTTTCGCCTGCGGTCGCGACGCAAACAATCCCCACCATCCTGTTGCGCTGAGTCCACGGGCTTCTGCTCGTAGCACGACCTTCCCGACGCCGCGCGGGTGCCCGCTCGCGGTCGCGATCCAAAAAAGTATCCCCACCAGCACATCCAGGAACGATACCGAGGGGAGCTGCCCTTATCAGGGAGCGTGCTTTGAATTGGATACCTCGTGGAGCCTCATTGAACTTGAGGCCTCTTGTATGCCTCTCTGGGTCGCTTGGGATCTCTCCTGGGGGGCTCTCGGTGGCCTCTGAGGTGTTTGGGGGGCTCGTAGAGGCCTATTGGGGCGTCTTGGGGGCCTCTGAGGGGCCTCTTGAGGCCTTCTTGGGGCTGTCTGGAGAGCTTTGGCACCTTGGAGGGCGCATCGATCAAAGAAACGAAGTCCTCAACTAGCGCTGCGCCACAAGAGCCTCTAAAATCACTTGTGAGGGCGCTCTTAAGGGCCTTCGTGGAGCCCTTGTGGGCTCTTGGGCCCTCTTGAAGCCATTTTGAGGTTTGGGAAGGCCATCGGACGCGAAAAGGCGGGAAGGAAACCACCAGTCCCAGATACTTAGGGCTTGGAATGATGTTGGCCTTTTGGGGGCGTCCTGGGGAGCCCCGAAGGCCATTTCGGGACCCGTCGTGGAGCTGTCTTGGGACCCCATTGGAGTACGTTGGAAGCCAGATTGCGCGACCTCGCGCTATGCTGAGCCATCTTGGAGGTCAGTTTGGGCTATCTGGGGCCTTCTTGGAGCCATCTTGGGCTATGTTGGACGCTCCAACCGGTCGCCGCCCTCCCCCGTCCAGATCCAGGGGTACGGGGTTAGGGGGAGCGGTCAAGACATCTCTCCCAGACCCAAACTGTTTGGCTCACTCCCATCCGCCCTCCCATCGCACAACTCGTAGTACCGGAGTCTCCGCGTATTCCGCGGTCGTCTTTGGATGGGCACGCTGCTGGGAACCGGCACAGGCCCCAGGTGCGCGACGCTGGGGCGAGGTGCGCCACGCCGGCCCCCCGCCATGCTTGTCGGCAACCAGTGGCTGCCCCTTCGCGGTGGAGTTGCCTTCGTGATGTCTCGTGGGCCTGCACATAGCAGGCAGTATGCCAGCAGCGCCGCCGTCCCGGTCAGGGGCCAATGTGCAGAGATCGCGGGGGGGCCCCGCACGATCCAGATTTAGCCGCGAAGTGCGGACTGAACCATTCCCAACGATCTTGTGGTGTTGAGTCCTCGCTTCCTGGAGATAGCGCCCCTCTTCCTCTCCCCTCCTCCCCCCCTCCCATTCCTGCCCCAGCCGTCCGCATGTCCATGTTGGCACAACCTTTCAGCACACCCATTACACGTTTTGTGGCCCATATGGAGATCGACCGAAGCCCCCAGGATGGGGTTTGCATGCGGTTCGTTTTCCCTTCGGCACACCCATCACACGCTTCGTAGCCCCATAGGGAAGCAGCTCCACCGAAGCCCGCAGGGGGAGGGGTCGCATGCAGGTTTCCATTAATTTCGGCACAAGCTTCACACGTTTCGAGGTTCCACCGAAGCGCCCAGGAGGGGGGGCTCGCATGCGGTTCTTGCCCGTGTCTGCACACCCTCACACGTTTCGTGGCCCCTTAGAGAAGGAGCTCCACCGAAGCCCGCAGGGGGGGGGGTCGCATGCGGTTCTCCACCAATTTCGGCACAGCCCTCACACGTTTCGTGGCCCCATGGGAAGTTCCACCGAAGCGCCAATGACACAGCTCAAATACGTCCCCAGGCCCACTTCGGCACACCCCTCGCACATTCCGCAGCCCTAAAGGGAGTTCTACCGAAGGACCCAGTGGCAGGGCCCGCATGTCGCATGTGTCACCTCGCCCATTTGGCACACCCCTCACACGCCCCGTGGCCCCATAGGTAGCTCCACCACATGCCGTATCCGCAACTTGGTACTCAATGACGGCATATGGTTGGGCCGATCGCCAAGAACATGTTCTGACAGAGATGGTGGCCCTCCGCACAGCAGGCAATATGTTGGCCCCTCCTGCCGTTCTTTTCAAAGCACCATACAAGGTGCTCGGGGGGGCGCCGATCAAGACTCCGGATTTTGCTGCAAAGTGCATGTTGCATGGTTTTTCGATCGGGATGTCGGGGGATCGCATTGGCTTTGGTCTGTCGCCAGTCGGGTGGGGGGGGGTGTATCTAGTGGCCTTCGGTCCACCCCGCCACGATGCCTGGGTTGTAGGTCAGAGGCTCCCTGGATGCTTGTGAGGATCTCTTGGGAGGCCTCTCGGATGCCTTTTGGATGCGGTTTGGGGGGCTTGGGGCGCCTTAGGGGGCTCTTCCCGCCTGCTTTGGGCCTCTCGGTGCCTCTTGGGTGGCTTTTGGGGCCTCTTGACCGCACGTCGTGGGCTTGTGGGAGGATCTTAGGGGCATCTTGGGGCGGAGGGCTCAAAATGTCAGTTCGTGCTTCCCATCTTGAGCCCCTCTTCGGGCCGTCTTTGGGGCCTCTTGGGCCCCTCTTTGGGACGTTGGGCTGTTTTGGGGCGATCTTGGGCGCCTCTTGGACCGTCCTGGACGCTCTGAAGACAGAAATGGTGACAATTCGAAAACAGTCGAGCACACAGTTGACTCTGGCCGTTTTGGGTTTCTTGATCCGGCCTCCAGGGCCTCCAAGAGGCGCCCAAGAGGGTTCCACGACGGTCCCCGTGGCCATCTGAAACCATGTTGGACATGCATGCCCCGAGCAAGGCGCTCGTGGCCTCCCGAAGAGTCGTGCTGGGGCCCTCCTGGGCGAGGGGACCGTCCTGGAGTCCCACGCGAGAACCCCGAGGGGCACCCAAGAGAGCCCGGAAGCGCCCGAGAAACCGAAGGTCTGGGTCCTCAAGAACCCTGCAAACCCTCTATCTCTCAGGGCTGCGTGCGCCTTGGAGCACTCCTCTGCGTCGTGAAGGCACGGCACGGTGGCGGATATCAATAAGGACCAGTGATCAAGCTGCCCCAAGCCGCACGCCGAGTCGCTCACTCCCACCCGCTCTCCCGACGGGCAGCATCCGCTCCGAGGGCCCAAACCCTCTATCAAAAGAAACACGGGGCGCCCGCGCACGGTCCAGATTTCTGTTGGCCGCAGAGTGCAGCTTGCACTGTTCTCTTGACAGGGGTGGCGGACGGGGTGCCCGCACCGTCCCCGGTCTCTAGCCGGTCGTGCGGGGTCGGGGCTCGAGAGACGGGGGTCCATGCAAACGGGGGTCAGCCAGGGCACGGGATCCTGCAGGATCCTGCGAAGACCCCTCTCTGGCCGATCCGGGTTAGCGAGCCGCTCGTGGCCGCGAGGCGGCCGCGCATATTGGTTGACCCGGATTTGCGAAGACCTGCGTTGCAGTTTTTGTCTCCTGCATTGTAGTTGTTTGGTTTCCTGCTGACCTGGGTCTGGATTGACCTGGGGCAGAAAGTCACCGATGGGGGAGGGGGTGTACATTACTAAGGAGCAGCGGTTGGGACACCGCTCCCAGCTGCAAGCGGTTTGGCTCACTCCCACCCGCCCTTCCAACACATTGGGCGCTCCGAAAAGGGCCTTGCCTTCGAGGGCCGAAAGAGTTGCCATCCCTTTCGCGGCGGGAGGTCGGCGGAAGGCGGCGGAAGTCCGCCTCCGCTGGCGGAAGGCGGCGGAAGTAAGAGATGCGTTCCCAAGAGATGAAAACGCTTCTGGGTGCAGGGTTTCCAGAATCCGCCACATAGGTAGTGCCCGAGTCTCAGCATGTTCAACGGCCACCTTTCGATGAGCACGCACTGCGAACCGATACATTTCCCAGGTGCTCGATGCAGGGGCGGGGTGAGGAGGTGTGCGGTTGTCTCTCCAGCGCCGGGCGTAGTGAGAAAACAAGAGCCCCTTGAGGAGTGCATTTGACATTGTTTTTGACGTGGATGGCGGGGGGGGGGCGCCTTGTCCCAGGTTTGTCGCTAAGGAGCAGTCATCGGGACACCTTTCCCAGGCGCAAACCGTTTGGCTCACTCCCGCCGGCCCTCACAACGCACAGGTAGTACCCGAGTCAGCATATTCCGCGGGCGTCTCATGATGGACACATACTGGGATCCAATATTACATGTCTCATGTGCGCGACGCTGGGGCGAGGTGCGCCACGTCGACCCCCACCATCCCTGCCGCAAACCAACGCACAATCGCGGTGGAGTGGCCATCATGATGTCTAGTGGGCCTGCACACAGCAGGCAGTAATTATGCCAGCCCCCCCCCCCGCCGTCCGAAGTAATGGTTGGGGGGCCCGCGCACGATCTGGATTCCGTCGCGACGTGCAGTTTGCATGATTTTCCCCAACAAGCCTGTGATGTTGGGCCCATGTTGTGAGGAGACAGCGGCGTCACCGAACCTACTTTCCACCTGCCTCTTCCTTCCTCGCATCCCTGCTTCTGCCCTCTGCATGTCCATTTCGGCGCACCCCTCACTCGCTTTGTAGCCCCATTAGGAGCTTCAACGAAGTCCCCAGGGGGGGGGGGACCAAATGCGGTTCCCCAGCAATTTCCGAACTCCCCTCACACGTTTCGTGGCCCCATGGGGAGCTCAATTAAGGCTCCTGGGGTGGTGACCCAGCCCATTTTCTGTGCATCCCTCACACGTGTCGTGGCCCCATAGGGAACTCCAACTTAGGCCCAGTGGCACAGCTCGCACGCGTCCCAAGGCCCATTTTGGCACACCTCTCGCACGCCTCGTGGTGCCATCAAGAGCACCACCGAAGTCGCCAGTGGCAGCTCCCACATGCGTCCCCAGGCCCTCTCCGGCACACCTCTCGTACGTTGGGAGGCCCCCTACGGAGTTCCACCGAAGGCTCCGATGGCATCGCCCGCATGCGTCCCAAGCGTCAGGTGGCATTTGAGCTAAGCGCCTCCCGCCCTTGTACTCGCTGCACTCGCTGTGGTGCTGTAAGCTAAGCGTGTGTGTGTGTGTGTGTGCTTGTGGATATCATGGCCGGAGCCATGAACTCTCCCAGATGTCATTATCCCCCTCTTGTTTTGTTCATCACGTGTTTTGTCCCCCACCATCGTTCGCGCACATCTTTGGGGCCATGATGCGCTGACCTCACTTTTCCGCGCCCCCTCTTGGTCGCACCCGGAATCCAGAGGCCGTGCCAAGGAGGAGCGTCGCCCAGGCAGGCCCAGGGGTGCCCAATCAGACTTTGAACTTCGAAGGTCGAGGGAGGGAGGCGGAGGAGGAGGAGGAGGAGGAGGAGGAGGAGGAGGAGGAACAGGATGATGATGAGGAGGAACAGGAGGAGGAGGAGGAGGAGGAGTAGGAGGAGGAGGAGGAGAAAAAACAGGAGGAGGAGGAGAAGGAGGAGGGGGAGGGGGAGGAGAACAGAGGAGGAGCGAGGGAGGGAGGAGGAGGAGGAGGAGGAGGAGGAGGAGGAGGAGAGCAGGGGAAGCCAGGAGGAGGGGAGTAGGATGAGGAGAGGGTGGAGCAGGAGGAGGAGGAGGAGGAGGAGGAGGAGCAGGAGGAGGAGGAGGAGGAGGAGGAGGTGTGCGAGGAGGAAATCGACGAGACGCGGACCACGACGGCGACGACGACGACAACGGCAACGGCGGCGACGGCGTAGGCGACGGCGACGGCGCTGGCGACGACGGCGGCGGCAGCGACCGCGGCGGGGGCTGCTGTCATGGCGGCGGCAGCGGCCGCGGCGACGGCGGCGGCGGCCGGCGGCGGGCGCCCTCAGGAGCGCGAGTTGGCCGGGATGCGGGAGGAACGCGCGCGGCTCGAGGGGGAGCTGAGCAGCATGGCCGCCGCCGCCGCCCCGCCGGGGAGCGGGGGTCGAAGACCGAGTCGGGATTGGCTGCGGTCACGAACTTTGGGTAAGCGTGTCGCTCCGCTGGCTCTGGCCCACCAAGCTTCGGCGCGACAAGCTATCCACGTCCCAGCTACACGTGGGAGTGACCCTGGGCTCCAGCGGCTGGAGTGACCTTCGGCGCGCGGCTTCAGGGGCGCCCTTGGGAGCCCAACGCAACCGCGCAAGCAAGTGCTGTCGCGCTGCGCCAGCGATTGGCGCCACTCGAAAGAAGTTTTGCGCCAAACCGCGGAATCCCCCCAAAAAGATTGGAACGCCCCGAAGGGCGCTTCGAAGGCGCTGCGGAAGCAGACGCTGCAGGGGCCACCACGATGAGGTCTGGCACTGCCAGACCGCATCGCGATGACGTCTGACCAGGTCCAGCGTCACGGCCCAAACTGGCCCCAACCGCGGGCCTGGAAGATGTTTGCCTGTGCTTTTCTGCGGTACATTGGAATAGTAGAGATTCCCAGTGGTTCGACAAGGATGTTCAAACGTATTCCTTGGGCGGAAAACGCGCCGTCTGGTCGACCAGCCCCCCCTCGGGAAGCCAGTGCACACTGTAGGATGCGCCGCGCATGCGTTGCTGCCGATGGCAAGGGGTGGGATCCAAACCTGGCGCGCTCAGATGCGAGTGTGATCACGCCATGCGGATGCCGACGGGAGGTGGAGCTCGTTCCAAAAGAAGAATCACACGACACCCGTTAGGCCAGCATCAAAGGTCACTCTAGCGAAGGGTCTCTCTTACGCGTTTGGCCCAAGCATCAACGTCCCGAGCCTTTCCTAGCCTCCAGTCCCGCGGAGCAGAGCGCTATCCGCTCGCAGGGCATAGCGTGTCGCCAGGGCCGCCGCCGTGACACGCTAAGCAAACGTTTCCGACCGCACGTCCAGGGGGTGATGTTTAACGTAGAGTTGCGAAGTGTTTGGACGTTTTCGTTGGTTCTCGGCGGTTTCCCAGCGTTGGGATCCTCCAGCAGCTGCGCCTCGCCGAGGGCGTTCCCAGGGTTGTCCCGACCGTCCCGAAAGGCCGCCGGGGAGCCGAATTATGATCCGAAAGTCAGGGGCAACGTTAGGGGGCGATAGGCTCAGAGGGGATGCGTCGACCTTGAATCGCCCATTCATCGCCTATAGGGGCCCGACAGTCCACCCCGCCCCGGAACGTGCGGTTTCACGATCGTGGGACTACGCCGATCTATCGGCGATGTATCGCTGATTCCAGGTCGATACTTCTATCCTTGGGCTGGTCCCTCCTTCCCGTTGCCCCTCAAACATGAGTTAAGGCGCGCGTGTTAGCGATGGATCCCGTTTCCGTGCAGAATGGGCTCGCTCCGTCGCAAAGTCAGGCGGCATCGGCCCCATGTTTCAGGGGGTGCCTGTACCGATCCGTGGATGTGGCGCCCGCGCGCCAGATCCGCGGATCCATAGTGCATGCCAGCCCACGCGCGAGGGTCTAAGGTCGAATCCTGCTGGCCATGCAGAGGATCGTTCGAAGATCGAGTAGGGTTGGTCGAAGACCGAGTCGGTCGAAGATCGATCGACTGGTCGAAGGTCGACAGCGTGGCGACAAGCGCGTAAGAGCGACCCTTCGCTGTCAACGTCCATGGGCGACACCAAAGTGTCCGTCACCGACGATCCTTGGCGACTGTGGCTTCTTTCATTCATCATCGAACAGTGGAAATGTCTTGCCAATCGAGCATGACGTATTCTTGAAGGTCTCCCCGCAGGCCAAATCGACTATAACGTAAAAGTTCCGCGGGCAAGATTTAGCATGTACCTGTTCTAATATAATACGCCACGTCCGCTGACAAGATTAAGGTCCCCGCTGTCAACATGTCTGACATCAGACATCGTTCACCTGAACCGCACGAGTTGCGCAGGGGCGCGGACACTGGCGCGCCGAACGGGGCGCTAGCCCGCGGGCGGCGCTGGGCCCGCGCTGGATCTCTCCGCGGAGACAAGCTTTCTCTCCAGCGGGATGCGTAAAGCTCTGGCCTGAGACTGGGGACGTCGCGCTGGCCAGCGCCATCCGCGCGGATGGCGCGCTCTGATCTCAGTTGCTGTGGGCCCGTCCGCGAGCGCGCAGTGCAATGCCAGCCTCCTGTTCCAGAGCCTGGATGACCGTGCAACAGCACTACCAGCCTCCGTGCCCAAGTCCAGCTGGTCGCCCTCTCCTCGCAGAGGAGGGCCCTGGCAACCGCGCATCGCGCACCGCTAGGGGCTCTAATTGCGCCGGAAAAGAGACAAACGTTCCGTGCATCTTCGCGTCGACAGTGCCGGTGCGCGCCCCGCACGAAGTCAGGTTCGTTCGACGTCAGGGTGGCCGTATGCCCACAGTGCAGCAGCTTGTTTCTGAACCTTGATCCGCGGGGGCCACAGATCGTCGCCCCAGAAGAGCATGCGCTGGAAGGAGCGGCAGGGCTCGAAGTCGTTGCCTCTGGCGCCCGGCCGCCGGGTAAAGCGGCATGGTATTGTCGCTCCCCGCCCCGACCTGCTATGTGCAGGATGACCTTGAAGCAGCTCGGGCAGGGTTCGCCGAGGCATGCGCGCAAGAACCCCCACCCGAGGGTGGCGTCAATCCGCGCGGAGCGACAAAAGTTTGTGTTCATGCCGTTTTGCTTTTTCTTCTTCGAGGAGCATCGGCATCGAATCGAACCAGGACGGCCGACGTCAACATCGAATCGCATTGAGCGGATCGAGCACCCCGACCCGAGGCATTCGGCATCTTGGTGCCGAGCTCCACTGGCGGTGCCGTCCAGATCCGCTGGCTGGACGCCCCCCGCGGCGTCCCCCGGCACGACGCGCGGGGCGGCGCCTCCTGGGAGCACTGCTGCGGCCCCGCTGGCAGGGACTGCTGCGGCCCCGCGTGCACCCGCACGTCGGCGTGCGCGGGCACTCTCGGGGTCGTGCGCTTCCACGGGTCGGGGGTTGCTAGAGGTACCCCAGGCCCAAGGTGCCCCCAGCTTTTCGCTTCATTTTGGAGGCCCTGGGGCCCTCTGGGCCTCGCGAGGGGTGCTCTGGAGGCCGTGGGGGCCTCCTTGGAAATCCTGGGGGCACCTTGGGCCAGGGGCACTTCTAGCAACACCCGAACGGGATGGGCCGCCTGCTGAGGTCGGCAGGAAGGCGTGTGCACCTGTGGGCACAGCGGCCTCGGCAGCGGTTGCGGCAGGCGGCGAATATCGCGGCGTGTTTTGCGCCCTCCGCGATGCTGAACCCTCCGCCTTCCAAACTGTTCCGCCCTTCGACGGCAGTTGTTCGGGCATGCGGCGGCCAGCCGCCACGCGGCTCGTTGGACGCCGCGCCGCGGCCTCCTCCAGGGAAGTGCCCCATGTCGATGGCGCCGGGGCAGGCCGCCCTGGCATCAGCGCATGCGGTTCACAGGCGTTCACGCGCGCACTCGCCTCGTCCACCGCCGCTCCACCGCCGCGTCCCGTGCCGCTTCCGCCTCGCTCTCAGCGGCCGCGGCGGCCCGCAGCGCTTCCGCCTCGTCCTCAGAGCCCTTATCACCAAAAACTTCCGCCATGGGGTCTGCCTCCTCTACAGCTGCCTCGGCGGCGGCCGCCACGTCCATGGCCGAGGGTCTGTCATGCGCCGCTTCGTCTGCATTTGCAGCCGCACACTCTGGCGGAGCAGTGCTTTCTGAAAGGTTGCACAGACTCTCCACGACTTCTCGCACGGCGGCTAATTATCGCTTCGGGGCTACTCTCGGAGCCACTCGCGGAGTCCTCGGAGTCATCCCCTAGAGCTGCCATGCCTGCGGCCACGAGCGCGGATGATGATAAAGAGTGAGGAGGGGGAGGATGGGTGGCTGTATCCGGTTCTCTTTATATCCGGTCCTCATCTCACCACCCACCAAACCACCCAACCCAAGCCGAAGGCCTCAATTCAATTTGCCTTCCATTTCCAGTGGGGGGGGGTTCGGGGAACATTGAAAAACACATATGGAAGCCATACCCCCCCAACCAGGTTGGGTTGGGGTGGTCTAGTAGGTAGTCATCACCATTCCCCCTCCCCTTCCGTTCTCCCCCTGACACCTCCTCGCTCCTCTCTCCCTCCACTCGTGCTCATTTATCGTGTCATCCCCCGTGCCTCTACTCTCCCACTCGAAACTCCTTCTGCATCCTCCTGTGCCTTCCAGGTCTTCTCCTCATTCCTACACCTTTTTTCCTCTTCTCATTCTCATCCTCATCCATCCTACACATGATCGTCATCCTCGTCGGCCTCCTCATCAGCATCGTCGTAATCATAATTGTCATGGGCATTATCAACAAAATCGTCATGGGCGTTTTTACTCTGGCCACTACTTCTCTTGATCGTAATTCTTCCTTCGCATCTCTCTGGTCATTGCGCCTCTCTCGGGGGTTGGATGGCGCATTTGAGATGATGAGGGGATGAACGGAAGCAGGCGAAACGCAGAAGTACGTAGCATGAAAGTGAGGGAATTCTGGGGAGCAGAGGGAAAGGGCCACAGAGGGTCAGGAAAAGAGGTTACCCAGCAGGCATCATCCCTGGTCCTTCTCGATCGCACCCATCACAGATCTCCTGTCCCCCCAGGGAGCTCCACATGCAGTCCTATCGGGTGCGTTCGCTCGGCGTCGCCGCGCCCATGTCGGTATCCCTCGCAGTAGGATCGCGCCCCACAGGCAGCCCCACCTGGGCCCGTTTGTTGCTATTGCACCTCCGCCCCGAGGATTCTTCGTCCAGTGAGCTCCTCGTCGTCCGCGCACCTCGGCACCCCGAGCCCAACCAGCTGAAACGGCACC
The DNA here is from genome assembly GCA_963575745.1 of Prorocentrum cordatum. Lineage (NCBI taxonomy): Eukaryota > Dinophyceae > Prorocentrales > Prorocentraceae > Prorocentrum > Prorocentrum cordatum. The sequence continues at coordinate 59,113 of CAUYUJ010015245.1, forward strand.
CAGGGACAATTTTCCTCCACCTCCTCCTCCTCATCTTCCTCATCCTCCTGCTCCCCCATCCCAGTGTTCCTTATACAACAAAATTCCTTCCTGTGGCACCCCGGGGCTGGTCGAAAGGGCGGGCTGGGCGTTTCGCACGAGACTTCCTCACCATGCATTTGCGATCCTGCAGGCTGACATGTGCAAGAGTTTCACGGATGGAGGGCAGCGTGTTTTCAAAACTTGGTTCTCGCCGTATCATCGCGCACATTCGGTTTCAAGGTTTGCAAGAGTTTCACGGATGGAGGGCAGCCCGTTTTCAAAATGTGGCTCTCGCCCTAGCGCCGTGCACATTCGTTTTAAAAGTGTGCAAGAGTTTCAAAGATGGAGGGCGATTCCATTCGAAGATGTGGTTCTCGCCTGAGCGCCTTACGCATTCGTCGTAAGAGTTCGCAGCAGTTCCAAGGATTCTCACAGTGAACGCCCCAGAAATGGCGTTCTGGCACGATGTCGGACTGTCAGGGCGCAATAGTCGCTTTGATTCGCAGTGTTGAAGTCCCAGGCACGGTGTTCTGACACGGATCAGGATCGTCAAGACGCAACAGTTGATGCAAGGCGTTGACGTCCCAGGAATGGTGTTTTGGCGCAGCTCCGGATTTTCAAGCGGTTGTCTTCCAACGGGGCAACTCCCCGAATGAAAACGAATATTTGCAGTAGCCTATGATGAGGGATCTTCTAGGGATGGCTTACTGGCAGCATCGTTGATGGCCCTTGGGTTTATCCTGGTACTCCTCCTCCTCCTCCTCCTCTTCCTCCTCCCTCCTCTATCCTCTTCCTCCTCCGCCTCCTTCTTTTTCTCCGTTTGGCGTCAGCCGAAAGCCGATGCCCAGCCCTTCTCTAACCCTTGCCCTCGTCCTCCCCCCCTTTCTGCTGCCTGCCTTTGTGTGCTCCGGTGTACTCGTGGCTGCGCCCCCCGCGCCGCCGCGCCTCGGGGGCAGCGGCAACGCGAGAAGACTGGGACCAGAGGGGAAGGCCGATTGAGACACCAGCGACCTTCCTGAGGGAGGAAAAGGAGGGGCGGGGAGGGGGAGGCAGAGGAGGGGGAGGAGGGGAGGGGGGTGATGATGATGATGATGATGATGATGATGATGATGATGATGATGATGATGATGATGATGATGATGATGCTGATGCTTGACATGCTGATGCTGATGCTGATGCTGATGATGATGATGATGATAGTGATTATGAATGATGATGATGTGATATGATGATTATGATGTATGCTGATATGATGATGATGAATGAGTACTGGTGATCATGATGATGATGATGATGATGATGATGATCGATGAATGATGATGATGATATTATGATGATGATTATGATGCTGATGATGATGCTGATATGATGATGAATGATGATGATGATGATACTGGTGATGATGAGGGTGATGATGATGATGATGAGGAGGAGGAGGAGGAGAGGAGGGAGGAGGAGAAGGAGAGAAGGGGGGGAAGGGGGGAGAGGAGGAGGAGGGGAGGAGGAGGAGGAGGAGGAGGAGGAGGAGGAGGAGGAGAGGAGGAGGAGGAGGATGAGGAGGAGGAGGAGGAGGAGGAGGAGGGAGGGAGGGAGGGAGGGGAGGGAGGGAGGGAGGGAGGGAGGGGAGGGAGGGGGGAGGGAGGGGAGGGAGGGAGGGAGGGAGGGAGGGAGATGGGAGGGAGGGAGGGGAGGAGGAGGAGGAGGAGGAGGAGGCAGAGGGGGAGGAGGAGGGGAGGAGGAGAGGGAGGAGGAGGAGGAGGAGTGAGGAGGATGAGGAGGAGGAGGAGGATGAGGGAGAGGAGGAGCAGTGTAGCAGGGGAGCAGGAGGAGCAGGAGGAGGAGAGGAGGAGGAGGCAGAGGGGGAGGAGATGGAGGAGGAGGAGGAGGAGGAGGGGAGGAGGAGGAGGAGGAGGAGGAGGAGGAGGAGAGAGGAGGAGGGAGAGAGGAGGAGGAGGAGGAGGGGAGGGGAGGAGGAGGAGGAGGGGAGAGGAGGAAGGAGGAGGAGTGAGGAGGGGGAGGATGGAGGAGGGAGGGAGGGAGGAAGTGAAAAAGAGAAGAAGGAGGAGGTGGAGGAGAGGAGAGGAGAGGCAGAGGGGGAGGTAGCAGGAGGAGGAGGAGGAGGAGGATCAGGAGGAGGAGGAGGACAAGGAGGAGGAGGAGGGGGGGGAGCACGACGTGGATGGAGAGAAAGGAAGGGAGGGAGCGAGGGAGAGAGAGGCAGACAGAGATGCAATAGGGAAGAGCCGGGGCGGGAGGGAGGAGGACGAGGATGGGGAGGGAGAGAGAAGAAGACATGGTTACGAGGAACGGTCGGCGCGAGAAATGTTCAATGTTCGATGGGGAACTGTGACCGGGGGGGAGGGGGGCGCGGTTGTCCCAATTAGGTAACGGGGCTCCAGTGACGCGGGACAATGCAAATGGGGGTCAGCCAGAGCGCCGGATCTTGCAGGATCCTGCAAAACCTGGGGCGCATTGACTTGGGCTGACGTGCAGGATCCTATACGTTCTTGCAGCATCCTGAAATGCCTGGCTGACCCGGCTTGAGGTTGACCTGGGTCAGAAGATCCTCGAAATTAGTTTTCTGCCGATAGGGGTTCGAAGAAGAGAGGTCCGCGCCTCCCCGCCGGCCGCCGCACGTTGACGTTTGGAGGGCCGCGGGCGCCTTGGCGAGACGTCGCCGCGTCTTGGCTGGGCGTTCTGGCTGTGGGGGGTGGGGGGGGAGGCGCTGCGGTGCCCTCCCCTCGTTCTTCCCCTTGTTGGGCCTCCTGGGAGGCCGTCGTCGCCACCGCTGGATACGCCTCGAGATTCTGGTCAGAACGCACCCCGGGAGAGGTCCGGGGAGTAGCTGCATCGGTACCGTCCGGGTTTCCCAGTCCACCCTTATTCAAAAAGCAGCGACGCCATGCTATGTTTTGCATTACTGTATCACGCTAAACCACGCTTTACCCAGCCCGTCCAGAGACGGTGCTCAGACGAGCTTTTGTGGCGAAGCAAACAGTAAGGGTCCTTCTCCCCGTTCGAAAACGCACGGAGCGAACCGTTCATTCAACGGAGCACGATCGCACTCAAGTCCTGGCGAACGCTGGGTGACAGGAGGAGCGGTCGGAGGGAGATGAAGGGGGGAGCACAGGCGGATAATAGATGAGAGGAACAAGATGAGAAGGTGGTGGAGAAGGAGGAGGAGGAGGACCAGTGTACACCCAAGAGTCATCAACAACGTAAGAATCAACCCTCCCTCCAAGCTCCCTCCTCATAGGCCCCTACGACGGTTCATGTCCATCGAGGGAGATGTATCGTTGGAAGCCAACCGTTTGAAGACCCTAACGCATACGTACCAAAACTTTTTTCTCGGGATTCCAGCGCCACGGATCAACCTGACTGTTGCGTCTTGACGATCTTGAATCGTGCCAGAACGCCATTCTTGGGATTTCAACACAGCGAGTCAACGCAAGTCTTGCACCCGGATAATATTGAATCTTTCCCAAAAGCAATTTCTGGTACGTTGGTGATGGGAATTCGTAAAACCTTCGCAAATGTTTAAAACGAACGTGCGCGGCGCTAAGGCGAGAACCGCATGTTGAAAAGGAACCGCCTTCAATCTGTGAAACCCTTGCAATATTTGAAAACGCATGCGCGCGGTGCAAAGGCGAGAGCCACATTTGAAAACGGGTTGCCCTCAATCCGCTAAATAGTTGCACACTTCTTAAACGAATGAACGCGGCGCTAAGGCGAGAGCCACATTTTGAAAAGGAACAGCCTTCAATCCGTGAAACTCTTGCAAGTATTTAATACGACGGTGCTCCGCGCAAAGGCGAGAGCCACATTTTGAAAGCGACCCGACCTCCATCTGTGAAATTGTTGTCAAAATGTTCAGCTTCATGGTCATACGTGGTGTGGAAGTCTCAGGCGAAACGCCCGGCCCGCCCTAAAAACTAGCCTCGGGGTGCGACAGGGAGAAGTTATTTACAAGGGGAAAGAATGGAGGAGGAGGAAGAGGAGGAGGAGGAGAAGGAGGAGGAGGAGGAGGAGATGAAGAAGCTGCTGCCAGAAGCGTCGGATCCGGAGGTTGCCCCAGGAGCCGCCTCGCCTGGGCGGGACGGCGTTCGCCTGGGCAGACGGCTTTCTCCTGAGCTAGGCTCCGCTCGCCTGAGCTAGACGGCGTTCGCCTGGGCTGGAGGGCCGACTCTTGGAAGCCTCTCGGGCCATCTTGGGTCTATCTTGGGGGCCGCTTGGGTCGTGTCGGTATTATTGTTCGAGGCATCCTGAGGCCGTATCGGGCTGCCGGGAGCCTGAGAAGCGAGAGCGTGGGCATACACACACACATATATATATATACACACATGAATGCACCATGACATGTCCATGAATCTAATGTATGGTGGCTTTCTTTGGGGGGGCATCCTGGAGCCCTCTTGGACCGTCTTTTCGGCCCGTTCCGAGGCCGTCGGGGGCCGTCTCTGTGCCATCTCTGGGCCGTCTCGGGGCCATCTCCAGAAGGCCATTCGTCTTGGAGGCGCTCCGGCGGCCCTCTCGGGGCCACCTTCCAAGGGCGGGAGTGCCGATTGGGGGGCCGCGGGTGGCACCCCAAGGGCCGCGGGCAGCTTTTTTCTGCACCGGCCCAGGCGTCGTGGAAGCGAGCCGTGCCGGCAGGTCGTGGCACAGTGAGGGGCTTGAGTAAGGAACACTTATTTTTCAAAAGGGGCTCGGTCGTTCCTTAGGCTTGCATGCGTTATTTACAGTTGCTTATGCGTTATCTCTTCTTTATCGTTCCTTATGCGTTATTCCTTGGGATAAAAAAGGAGCTTCGTTCCTGATTTATCGTTCCTTAGGTCAGGCCGATGACTGTAGCAGATCGTGCCAGCCAGTCGTGGTTTCACGTCGTGTGCGCGGTGTGTTGGCATGTCGGCGCACATGCTCGAGATAGTTCTTCTTGCGAAGAGCACGCATCTCTTTTGATGCACTTGGAGGTACGCCTGGGCTTGACCAGATCGTGTTTAGACAGAGAGGGAGAGAGGGAGAGAGGGAGAGAGAGACAGAGAGAGAGAGAGACAAAGGAAGACAGAGAGACAGGCAGAGAGCGAGAGCCATGCAAGGGCCAGGGTCAGAGAACACACGCTCGAAAGGGCCAAGTTGCAGCCCACGACGCAACCACTAGCAGAGTCGATTTCTGCCTCTCTCTGTCTCTTTCTCTCTCTCTCTCTCTTTCTACATGTGTTCCTCTCTAGGGATTGAGCTAAGACCCCATATAGGCAAGCCTATTCGGAGGACATCGCATTAGCAAATGGTTGTTCACAATCTCGTAAATACATCGGCTTCGCAATTTGATCACGGTGTTTACCCAATCGTGTGAACAATCAGATATCGGGGGGCTGTGCGGGCCAGGTGTCCCGTGGATGTTTCCGGGGACGTTTGAGGGCGCTTCGTGATGGCCTCCCAGAGGAATGCAGAGGCGTGCTTGGGGCATCTTGCTGGCTCTTGCTGGCTCCTGCTGGCTCTTGGACCCTTTTGAGCACATCAGTGGCCGATTCGTGCCAAGCAGCACTGTTAACAAGTAGCTGGTTTAACTAACATTTTGCGTTAACAAGTCGCATCGACCTTTCGTGTCAACCACCTGCTTTGCTTCTTCATGTTAACCAGTCCTGGTAACATGTTGTGCTATCAAAGAAAGTGCGCCAGTGGATCTCCCTGAATACACTAAACGGCAAGGGGTGGGTGTTTTCCAGGAAAAAAGACCCACCTGTCCTACCCCCGCCCCACACGCCTCCATAGTCTCGCCTCCGCTTTCCCCCTTCCGCCAAAAATTAGGGTGGGGGGTGGGGGGTGGTGTGGGGTGGGGGGGTTTCACTGGGGGGGGGCTGCCGAGACGTGTGTACGGAAACGCTTCCCCGGCTCCCTACAGCCTCCCCCCTTCCCCTCCCCGCCTTCTTTACCCTCCCCCATGGGTGGGGGTCCCCCCCCCCACCCGTGGTTGAAAAAAAGACACCACCCACATCCCTTTGAAGGGTGGCGGGTGGGTCCGGACATTAACGCACCCCCTCCAAGGGAGGCCTCCCCCCCTTGGAGTCTGGAAGGGGGGTGGGGGTCGGACCCCCCTCCCCTTCGTGTAGGGAGTACGGAGTTGGGAGTAGGGAGTGGTGAGTAGTGAGTAGTGAGTTAGTGCGTAGTGTGTAGTGAGTATTGGGTAGTGAGTAGTAGTGAGTAGTGAGTATGAGTAGTTGGTAGTGAGTGGCGAGTAGGGAGTAGGGAGTAGGGAGTGGGGAATAGTGAGTAGTGAGTAGTGAGTAATTAGTGTGTAGTGATAAGTGAGTAGTGAGTGGCGAGTAGTGAGTTGTGAGTAGTGAGAAGCGAGTAGCGAGTAGAGAGTACTGAGTAGGGAGTAGGCAGTACTGAGTACTGGGTAGTGAGTAGTGGGTAGTGAATAATGGGTGGCGAGTAGTGATTAGTGAGTAGGGAGTTGTGGGTGGTGCGTAGTGCGTAGTGACTAGTGAGTAGTGAGTAGGGAGTAGTGAGTAGTGAGTAGCGAGTAGTGAGTAGTGAGTGGTGAATAGTGAGTAGTCAGTACTGAGTAGTGCGTAGTGCGTAGTGCACAGTGAGTAGTGAGTAGTGAGTAGTGATGATTAGTGAATAGAAAGTAGTGGGTGGTGGCAGTGGGTAGTGAGTAGTGAGTAGCGAGTAGTGAGTAGTGAGTAGTAAGTAGAGTGTAGTCAGTAGTGAGTAGTGGGTAGTGATTAGTGAGTAGCGAGTAGGGAGTAGCGAGTAGTGAGTAGTGAGTAGTGAGTGCTGAGTAGGGAGTAGGGAGTAGTGAGCAGTGAGTAGTAAGAAGTGGGTACAAAAAGTGGGTAGTGAGTAGCGATTGGTGAGTAGTGGGTAGTGACTAGTGACTAGTGAGTTGTGACTAGTGACTAAAGACTATGTATGTGGTGACTCGTGAGTAGGGGCTAGTAAGTAGTAAGTAGTGAGTATTGAGTAGCGAGTATGGGAGTAGCGAGTAGCGAGTACTGAGTATTGTGTAGTCAGTATTATGTCGGGCGTAGGGAGTAGCGAGTAGTGGGTAGTGAGTAGTGCTTTGTGGGCAATGAGTAGTTAGTAACGAGTAGTGGGTAGTGGATAGTGGGTAGTGGGTAATGAGTAGTGATTATTGAGTAGTGAATAGGGAGTAGTGAGTAGTGCTTCGTGAGTAGTGAGTATTGAGTAGGGGGTAGTGAGGAGTGAGTAGGGAGTAGGGAGGAGGGAGTAGTGAGTAGGGAGTAGTGAGTAGCGAGTAGTGGGTGGTGGGTAGTGTGTAGTGGATAGTGAGTAGTGAGTCGTGAGTACCGAATAGCGAGTAATGAGTAGGGGGTAGTGAGTAGGGGGCTGGGTTAGCGTTTAGTGGGGTAGGGGGCTCCTCGTGAACCATCCCTTTTGGGCTGGGGTTAGTGGTTGGGGTTAGGATTCGGGCTTTGGGTTAGGGTGAGGACTAGGGGTAGGGGTGGCGGGGGTCGGGTTCCGGAGTCAGGGGGCGGCGTGGCGAAAGGGGGGGAGGGGGGGCGGGGTTCGGACCCCCCCCTCTTTTTGAAAGGGGGGGACGGGGGGGGGTTCCCCGACGGACGGATCGGGGAAAGGGGGGGACGGGGGGGGGGTGCCCGACGACAGATCGGGGAAAGGGGGGAGGGGGGGGGGTTGGACGCCCCCCCCCCCTTGGGGAGATCCAGCGGCGCACCCTCGCTATCAAATCGTGTTGGCATATCAAGTGGACAAATCGTGTCAACCAGTCGCGTGAGCAAGTCGCTGGTTTAATCTATCGTGCTAACTGCCCGTGTTAACGCTTCCTGTTCGCAAGCCGTGTTAACAAGTCGCGTTGGCAAACCGTGTTGGCTAGTCGTGCTAACGCATCGTGTTGGCACACCAAGTGGACACCGTGTCAGCCTGTTGTGTTGGCAAATCGTTGGCTTTACAGGCCTTGCTGACACCCCGTGCCAGCACATCGTGCTAGCAAGTTGCATTATCAAAGTGAATTGGCAAATCATGCTAATCAATTGTGCCCCCAACTCGCGCTGGGACATCACGTGGTCGCGTCAACAAATCGTTGGGTTAACGAGTAGTGTTCACAACTCATATGCACAACTCGTGCTAGCAAATCGTGGCAATCTAGCGTGTTGGCTCGCCATGTTAGCCAACCGCGCTGGGCACATCAAGTGTGCAGGCCATGCGGACCAATCGTGTTGACATTATTTGATATCCATGCGAAGTCCAGCGGCAAAGGCGGAGTGAAAAGAGAAGGAGGAGGAGGAGGAGGAGGAGGAGAAGGAGGAGGAGGAGGAGGAGGAGGAGGAGGGGGAGGAGGAGGGGGGAGGGAGAGGAGGAGGGGGGAGGCAAACACGGGCCACGGGCGCCGACGCGGTCGCGCCTTCACAGCGGCCTGCGGCCGCGCGCTCTGGGTCGCCTGGGAGCCCCGCACGCGGCCGTGCACCAATTAGTCAGGTTTTCTGGGGCGCTCGGCCATGCGCGCCCGCAGGGCCACGCCCCACTCGGCGGCGGGCCCACTCGCACCGCCGGGTGCAGCAGCGGCAGCAAGCCGGCCACCTTCGCCAGCCAAACCAGGACGCGCCCACCGCGGGGCCTGCTCGCGAGGCGCACCCACCGCGGCGCCCAGCAGCCGGAACGCAGGCACGCCACCCAGCCCGCGACATCTGGGGTAAGCTGGTCGCTCTCCACCAAGCTTGCGCCGCGTGGCCCATCGGTCGACGCTCTTGCCGACGTGCGCGAAGTCGGCGCGCCTGGCAGGCAGCACCTCGCGCGTGGCCTGCAGCTGGCGGTCAGCAGGTCGCCAGCCTGTCGGCGCCGACGGCGCGCGGCTCCAGATGTCCACGTCGGGCCCGCAGCTCTGCTCTGCTGCGCGCCGCGGCCGCGAGAGGGCCCCAGCTGCGACCGTGCCCGGCGGCGAATGAGGCCTGCGCGGCCCTCCAGAGCCCAGAAGGGAAACGCCTGCGCCGCAGCGCCTGCGCCAGCTGCCACAGTGGCGCGATGGCCGCCACGGCCGCAAGGCCGAGGCGCCAGCTGGGACTGAGCACGCCGAACACCATTTCGGCGGCGAAACCACCTTGGCAGACCGCGTGCCAAGCGGCGGCACAAAAGCCACCAAACTCGCGTTCCGGGGGACGCCCGCACGCGGCACAGTACATGCCAGCGGCCGCGCCGCTTGCTGCGCCGAGCAAGCAGCGACGCCAGAAGCCCACGGGCAGGCAGCCGATGCGGGCAAACCTGCCGCACGCCACCTTCGCGCGCGCGGCCGCGACGGCGCAGCGGCGCGCGTGCCCGTGCCGGCAACCACCGACGGCGTCTGCTCGGCCAGCCAGCGCCGGACCGCGGCCGAGAGTTGGCGAACTGCGTGCATGTGTCCCGGTTGAGCCGTCACCCCGTGGCCTTTTCGGAAATGTCCGTCGCGCGCAGCGACTCCCGGACGGACTCTGCAGCCTCGCCAACCTCGTGATGCATGCGTTGTGCCCACAGTGTGAAATCATCAAGATAGGTCCAGCGCCACAGGGTGTCGTCTATCTTCCCAACCCGCTTCTGCCACGGCAGCGCGAGCACGCTCAGGGAGAAGACGGCGAGCGCGCGGCCAGGAAGGATGCCGCGAGCGGGGCCACAAGAACTGCCGAGAGCTTTGCGAACGAATCCGCCAGCGAGCGGAGCCAGCGCGCGCGGCCTGGCCGACGATCCACGGCGGCACCCCGGCGCGCTCGAGCATGCCAGCCAGACTAGACTCTTAGGGCGATGTGATCGTAGGCTTTCCCCCAGTCCAGCGCCGCCGGGGCCGTGATCTCGCCAGGAGCCTCGGAGGCCTCCAGCTCCGGGGCTATAGCTCCCGGCGAGCTCCCGGGCACTGCGCTGCACCTCTTCGCCCGCCCATAGCCGAGGCGCCGTCGCGCGAAGAGCCGGGCGCGGCCCGCCGCGGCCCAGAGCCAGCGCAGGATCGGCAGCAGCCAGGTGAGAGGGGAAAGGAATGCAGACACGGTGTTGCACGGCGGTCGCGAATTGTTCGCGGTGGTTTTTCTTTTGCAGCCGCGGCCGCGGCCGCCTGTCCAGGGGGCCCGCCTTCGCCAGGCTTTGGCAGTAGCAGCCGCTCCGCCTCGACCAGCGCCTGGGGCGGCCGCCGGCCGAGCGCCTCGCACCTCCTCGAAGAGCGCGGCGATCATCCACGGAGCTCGGCGGGGAGGGGCCGCAGCCTTTCAGTGGGCCCCGGAAACGGCAGGGCCGTTTTCTCACCGTTTCCAAAACAGCGCATCTCTGCATGATGGAAACGGTAAAAAAAAGGCGACCGGAGACGACACGAAAAAAGCGGCACCAGGATTGGAACGGTAGCCGGAACCGGCAACAAAACGGCGACGGAACCGGTAAAAGAAAAGCTTTGGAAACGGAAGCAAAAAAGTCAAAACGGAACCGGTGACATAAACCGCCCTGTCGTTTCCAGGGCCTACTAAGGCCGCAGGTCGCTCGCCGTTCAGCCATCGAGCCCCAGCTTCTTGCGCTTCGGCATCTTCCGGAGGAGCTCGCCGACGAGGCCAGCCGTCCAACGGGCCCGCTCTGAGAGGGCCCCGGGGGGGCTGAGGCCGTCCAACGCCCGCAGCCGCTCATCTCCGATTGGGAGCGCCGCGTCCCGCTGCCAGATTGCCTTCCGAGGGCCCTCGAAGAAGCACAGCTGCGCTGCAGGACCCCCCTGCAGAGTTAGGAGCCAGGACTGCCCGCGCCGCGCGGGGAGGGGCGCCCCCGCGCCGCGGCCGGGCCAGACACGAGGGCAGCATCGAGGCTGCCACCGCCATGGATGCAACGGCAGAGCCGGCCCTGGGATCTCGTCGAACAGTCGCGCACCCAGCGCAGCCAAGCAGTCATGCGGATCAATCCCAGTCGTGTTCGCCATTTCCTATCGGTTGGCTTGCGATGGCCATGGCCCCCCTCGGGCTTCTTTGGATGTCTCTTGATGGCGCCTTGGAGGTCCTGAGGACCTCATGCTGGCCCTCGCTGGCTCCTTGGGGCCTCTTGGCCACATACATGGCCACATCGTGTCAGCCGGTCGCGTCAACGAGCCGCGTCGGCAAATCACGTGAGCCGGTCGTGCTAACAGTTCGTTCTTTCAAATCGCGATGGCAAACGCTATGAGCCAATCGTGTTATAATATCGCCTTGATACACCATGTGGACAGATCGCGTCAATCAGTCGTGCTGGCAAGTCTTTGGGTTACCAGATCGTGCTAACGACTCGTGTCAGCGAGTCGCATTAGCAAGACGTGTGAACAGGTCGCGCTGGCAAGTCATGCAGACCCACGCTTACAAAGCGCCTTGGTACGCCAAGCGTCACATGGAGTCGGCCAGTCGCGCTGGCAAACCGCTGGTTTAGCTTAGAAGTGTTGGTTCCTTCGAAAACCCCACGACGCCGGGGATAGGGAGTCGACCTACCCTCTCCAAGGCCACGAGCGAGCCCAGCGGGCGTGGGCCGGGTGGGCTTTTTCGGGGCTGGGCCGCCGGGGGGAGGGCCAGCGCCCGGGGAGAGGCCCCTGGGAAGGTCTCCCTGGGAGTATGCCACGGGAGTGCCCCGGCAGCGCCCGGTGGCGCCCTGGGAGCGCCCCAGGAGAATCGAAACACGCCCTGGGATGCCCCGCCTCCTCCTCCTCCTCCTCCTCCTCCTCCTCCTCCTCTTTCTCCTCCTCGGGGTGGGCCGCCTGGCACAATTTACTGCAGATTGGCCCTCGCGAGGCCGAAAGGCAGCCTCGGAGAGTGGCGCCCAGGAAGCTGAGATTGAAGGAGTTCTCATTCGCCACTATAGTCCACATGGCCCTGGGAGACTTGGAGTACATGGAAGTGCTTTTTCGATTTCGTGGTCGAGCCTGGGGGCTACAACAAGCACGCGCACATCACGAGACATCCTCAGAATCTGGCCGCGAGCGGGCCAGACGGAGACAGAGTCGGCAGACAGACAGACAGGCAGAGACGGTCGGCGCGGCATCCCCGCAGTCCGAGCCACCCGGGGGAAAACCGCCACAACCCGAAACGGGATGAGGGGGGAAGTTGCATGCGAAAGCAGCCACTGGGGCCTTCGTTGGAGCTCCCTATGAAGCCACGAAGCGTGTGAGGGATGCGCCGAGATGGGGTGTGGAACTGCATGCGAACGCAGCCACCGGGGCCTCAGGTGGAGTTCTTTCTGGAGCCACGAAGCGTGTGAGGGGTGTACCGAACCAGAGATATCGGGAGAGCAGAGGCAAGGGATGGGAGGAGGGAGGGAGGGAGGGAGGGAGGGAGGAGGAGGAGGAGGGGAGGAGGTGTGACGCGGGGCGCTGTCTCTTCAAAACGAGGACCCAACACGACAGGATGGTTGGAACATCTTGCAAACATCTTGAGGGCACGAGGACAACCAGGGAACTGTTGAAAACACGTGGGACATGCTTGAATTCTTGCCTCCCTGCGCTTCTTGATTCTTAGCTGGCCGCTGCCCTCGCGCCAACCCCTGGTGGGCGTCACCAACTGGCAGCGCCGCCGGGGAGCAATGCGCCCCCCCTACGCCACCGGCGGCTGGGACGGCAGCGGCTGGTCCTTCTACGCCGGCGGCGGCGGCGGCGGCCCGCGCGGCGGCGAGCGCGGACCGCGCTGCCTTCGCTCCTTCTCGGCCGCCCTCCTCGCTCCTGCGGCCTCCTCGCTCCGTCTCTTCCTCGCACCTCCCCGACCTTCTTCTCCATCCCTCCTCCCTCCTCCTCCTTCTCCAGCCCTCCTCCCTCCTCCTCCTTCTCCATTCCTCCTCATCCTCCTCCCCCTCCGACTCTTCCTCCCCCGCCACAATCATAAGAATTATCGCCACCACAAACAACAACAACAACAACAACAACAACAACATCATCATCATCATCATCATCATCATCATCATCATCATCATCATCATCATCATCATCATCACCATCATCATCAGCATCAGCATCAGCATCAGCATCAGCATCAGCAGCATCATTAGCATCAGCATCATCAGCATCAGCATCAGCATCATCATCAACATCATCATCATCATCATCATCATCATCATCATCACCAGCACCAGCACCATCAGCATCACAACCAGCAGCATCATCACCATCATCATCATCAGCATCATCAATCATCAGCATCATCCACTACATCATCACTACCATCATCATCGTCATCATCATCATCAGCAGCAGCAGCATCATCACAACCACCACAACCATCATCACCTTCACCTTCTTCATCAGAAACAGCATCATCATCGGCAGCATCAGCATCATCGTCATCAGCAGCAGCAGCAGTAATGGAGGTATACGGTTAAAAGAGCATCCCCCCAGGGGGGTGCCTGCCTATTGTGCAGGGCAGCAGTATAACATCTGGGGGGGCGAAACTTTGGTTTCAACCGTCTCCCCCCCGCCAGGTTTTTTTGGGCGTCGGGCTGGCCGTTGTCATCCCGTCGATCGTCATCCCGTTGTCGTCGTCGTCGTCGTTGTCGTCGTTGTCGCCATCGCCGTCGCCGTCGCTGTCGTCGTCGCTGTCGTCGTAACCATCGTCCGTCGTCGCCTCAGGTCTGCAGGCCGTCCTACACACCATCCGTTAAGGGCCGTCGTCATCGTCGACGTCGTCGTCGTTGTCTTCGTCGTCGCCGCCTGGGGTTGCAAGCCGCCTGCGCAGCAGCTCTCCCTTCAATTTGAGCGATGCAGAAAGTGGGTTGTCTGTGCCGACATTGGCGCGTGAGCTGCCCGCGTGAGGTCGCCCGTAAGCACCCTCGTCTCCACTGTGACGTGCCGCGCTGGCGGCCCGCGCAAGACCCGATGTAGTTTGTCGCACATTTGCAATCCACAAAGGGCCGCCTGCGTCGTCGTCGTCGTCGTCGTCGTCCGTCGTTGCCCCATGGCTGCAGGGCGCCACCGCCGCCCCCCCTGTGTCATCCACAGTCCGCCGTCGCCTTCGTTGTCGTCATCGCCCGTCGGCCGTCTCCGTTCCCCCAGGGCTGCAAGACGCCCGCGCCAGGCTGCAGGGGGTGCCTTCGACCAGTCCGAATAGTCACCCCCGCCGCTACGAATTGTCAGCCGTAGGGCCTCCCCTGGCTTCCCAGACGGCCTTGCGAGGGCCAACCCGAAGTGTCAGACTTCCATGGGCCGAGCTCCTTGGCGGTATTCTGAGGGCCGCGTGGCTGGTGGACTATGTTTTAAAATCGTCCCCAAAGTTTTTTCCTGAACCACTTACCTCCGTTGCCCTCCTCATTGCAATACCATCAGCTTCGTCATTACCAACAAATGTTTCAACACCATCATCATTGCCACCATTCGCATGGGCATCGCCATTTTCATCGTCATGGTCATCGCCACCACCATCATCATCATCATCATCATCATCATCATCATCATCATCATCATACTCATCGTCGCCGTCGCCGGCTGCAACATCATCACCAGCAGCATCATCATCCCATCTGCTCCTCCTTCCCAGTCGTCTTCCTGCTTTTTCTCCCGCCTCCCATTCCGCTCTTACTCCCCCCCCCCATCCCCCTCCTCATCCTCATCGTCTTCCTCCTCCGCGAGCGACTGCGATCTGCGGCCCTGGATCATTATAAGGGGGCAAATTAAATTAAACCCGAAGAAGCTAACTCTGCCTTCTTCTCTTCATTCGCCCCGGCTCCCCTACCGCCTTCTCGCACGAGTTGTCACCTTTCTCGCAGGCTAGACTTCGCCACTCGCTCTTCTCACAGTCAGTGGCTTGGCCGCCCTTCTCGCAAATATTCTTTTGCGCGTCCGTCTGGGACTTCGGGCGATCCTGCTTTCGATGGCTGTGAATGAGCATGAGAAAACGAGAGAATGTCATCGCATTGCTTATGGCGATGCCTCAGGCCGGTGGCGGGGCAGCCCCAACTCGTTTTGGAAGGTCGAGGACCCTGATTCCCGATCTTCTTCGCGAAGAAGACAAGGGGGCCTGAGGCAAATGGGCCGTGAGATGTTTCCTCATTTTTGGTGTCCCGAGGGGGCCCAAAACCCAGAGCACACGTGTCGGGAGATCAAGCTGGTGCTGGAGAAGGCCCTCTAGCCCATGATTGATTTCCTGCAGGCCCGCTCCCCTCATGCTAGTTCCAGTCTGTTGGAGAGCGGCCCATTTGTACCTATATATCCAGAGTAAGACGAAGATTTCTCCGCAGTTTGCGGCGCCTCTGTCTGTTGTCGTGCATTTCGCTCAGAAGGACCCTGGCTGAGTGGTCCAGAGGAGGACACTCAGGGCCCCTGAAATCAGGACATTGCAAACAAAGACTTTCACCATAACAAATGGAAAGAGCGAGTCATGGAGACTGTGTCGACTCACGGTTGCAGTTTTTTTCGGGCACCCCAACGCCGTGGGTTACCGACGTTCCCGTCTACGGGGGCTTTTGGACACGGAGTTAAGACGGGTGAGTGTCCACCTGTTCAGGGCAACCACACTGTTTCCGCGCAGAGAACTGCCGAAGTCCGCGGGAGACCGCAGCATGCCGCCGGAAACTGACGGATACCGCCGACGACCGATGCAGAAGGCGCCTCTTCCTCCTCCGCCTCCCCGAGTGCCCCTAGCTAGTATCCCGTTTCGTATCCTCGGCGAACGGCGACAGCGGCGATCCCGTATGCCTTGGCCTCGCTCCCCAAGTATCCTCGATTGCGTTCGGTATCGCACCGATGACAGGCGCTAATCAGATCCACACGCGGCGCGCATATATTGCATACAAGGGTACATACTCACGAGTAGCATGCGTGTAATGTGCAGATGTATCAACCGATGCGTTGATGTAGTGGACACCCACGTACAGCGCACAAGGGACATACAGCCGTAGCAAAATTCCAACGATCATATGTCTAAACACATGTGTATATATATATGCCCAGTAGCTCTGCTTCCCTTTTTCCTTGCGCGAGTCGAGGGGTTCTGCAATACATGTTGATCCGTAGTTCTGGTGTTGCTCGAGCATGGACCGCGCGGCACAGGCTGTACCCCCTGTGTTCAACGCGATCCTGCATCTCGGTCACTACTTCGAGTGGGGTCGCCAAAGAGGCCCCGTCTGTCCCAGCCTGGAGTGCCCGGCCGCGCCGGTCATTCCGCCGTGCCCTACTTGCCCGTCGCTGCAGTGCCCCGCGGTGGTCCCCTGCGAGACGGGCGGCGCGGCGCCCGATCGGTTAAGGCAGCTGGAGGAGGTCATCGCGCGGGTCGGCCAGCTATCCGCATCGTCGTCGACGCCTACCCCTTGTCCGCTCCCCGCCGGGGAGCCCGAGCCGTGCGATCGGTGGACGCTCGCCTTCCGGTTGTTCTGGATCGGGCTGCTCTGCGGCGTGCTGCTGACTCTGACGCTTGGGTGCGCCTGCAGCCAGTGTCGACGCTCCCTCCGACGGCCCTCGCCTTCGGCTGGCCTCGCGCTGGCGGACGTGGAGACGCCAGAAAGCCGGAAGCTGCGGGCTGAGCTGTCGCGATGAGTCTGGACATACCAGAGAGACAGATATTGGTTCATTATCCTGATGATGGGGTTCCTCACCATCACCGAGTACTGTTGGTCAAGTTGGAGGGTGCGAGATGGATCTGTCTACCCCCGACTTCTCGGTGCGGGCGGTCGACTTGTCAGATCGGGCGGCAGTGGTGTCGATGATCCCGCTGCAGCGCAACTCGCCGTACCCTCCCAACTTGCATGTGTACGGATTCGACAACCCGATCGACGCTCAGGACCTGGCGAGGATCAGAGCGGAGGGTCGGGCGCTCGCGGAGATCCTCGGAGCGCCCGTCGCCGCCGTGGCAGGTGCGGCTGTGCCCGACGGCGCCGTGCACATGTACTCGGACCCGTCGTGCAAGTTCTTCGCGGAGGAGGTTGACGACAATTTGCTGGGCTCAGAGGCGACGACCGTGGCGAGGGGCCCGGTCGCGCTTGTGAAGCGCGGCGACGAGTGGACGACGGCGGAGCGAGTCCCTCCGAGAGACAAGCTACGCTGGATGCAGGAGAAATTGTGCGGCGAGAGCAGAGATTCGAAATTGCTACCCTTGCAGCTGGATCCGAACACGCAGACGCGCTCAACGACCTTGAGGGAGGCCGTCAAGTTGCTGAAACAGTTGATGCAGGCCGACGGGTTCCCCTTCCAGAAGAGTCGTTCGATCTTGGAGTTAGCCAAGGGCGTGGCGGCGTCTGGGCACGAGTTCGGCACGTACCACACTTTCTGGGTGAGAAGCAGCACGGTGGGAGAGCGCACGGCGGTTGCCATCGAGCATTTCCACCTGCTGATGCTGCTGCACATGATGGTGTGTTATGATCAGTTGAACTTGCCTAACATGGCCGCGGCGGAGTTCGCGTCGCGCCGGGTGCTGATGATCCAGCGGGCAGTGCGCCGCAATCCTCGGAACCCCGATTTTGAATGCCTCGACTCGTTCATGGCTCACGCCTTCGACGCCAGCGGAGGAGTGGTCACGACGCAGTTCGATCAGGAGATGGCCGAGATGTGCAAGACTCAGGCCATTATCATGAAGAGCGATCGTTTGTTGAAGGAGGAGTCAGAGGCCGACTCGAAGCGCAAGAAGGACGGCAACCACAAGGACAAGAACAAGGACAAGAACAGCGACCCGAAAGGGTCGCAGGGAGGATGATGGCTCTACGGTCCCGGGGTGGCGTTGTTCGCCGTGGCGACACCCCGTATCATGATCCCTGTGTGGGAACGGCCGGCGACCTGGACGCTCTACTTGCCTCAGCGACTTCTTCGGCTGGTGGCAGGGCGAACCATGGGTTGCGCCTGGACGTCGACGACGGCGCGCTCGCGCTGGACTCGGCGAGCCGGGGCGTCTTTCCCCTTCCTTGTGTTGGAGATCGGCGTGATGCGCCCTTTGCGGGCATCTTACCGCGTCGCGCTGCCGCTTGTGATCGCAGGTTTGCAGAAGTTGCCAGCTCTCTGAACGCGCTGGCGGTGGCTCGCGCGGGGCATCGTCTTCGGCGGTGCACATCGGCTTCGGCACCTACTGGACTTCAACGTGCTGTGGGTGTTCGGCTGAGGGTGTCGCTCCAGGAGTTGGGGTGTCCCCCCTCCGGGCCTTACAGGAGGGGCGCCCTCAACAGCGTCCTTCGAGCTCTGAGCGTCTACGATTTTTCCACGGACGACGCCGCCCGCAGGCCCTTTGATGCCTCTCGCGTTCGGGTCGTTCGCGACGGCGGCGTTCGCCCCAAGCCAGTCGGCGCAGTGGTCGGGCCTGACGTTCGGCCAATGGCGGCTGATCCCTGGAATTGGATCTTCGGGACTCCAACGGATGAGAACAGGATCGCAGCTGAGGCAACGGTGAAGCCCTACCTCGACCCCGTGCTGCGCGACCCGCGTCACATGAGCGCTCTCGTGAATAAGCTGAACGACGCGGGCATGCTGTCCTTTCGCCGCCGAGCGCGCTGCATCGTGGGCGCCTTCACGGTGATCAAGAAGGACGGGCACCACTTGCGGCTCGTTCTGGACTGCAGGCCCGCGAACGTTTTGCACCGCGATCCTCCGGTCAGTCAGCTAGCGACGGCGTCGGCCTTGGCGGGCCTCGTGTTGAGGGACGGCGAGACCTTGGCTACGGAGCACGACGCCGCGGGCCGTCCGTTGGATATGCACTTCTCGGGCGCGGACTTGACCGACGGCTACTTCCAGTTCGAGTTTGAGGAGGTCGCCGGCTACTTCTGCCTGGCCCACAAGGTGCGGGCGAGCGACTTCGGCGTCACGAAGGTCTTCGATGACGATCGTCGATGCTGGGACTCGGTCGGCTCCGACGAGATGCTGTGGACGTGCGTGAAGGTCATTCCGATGGGCTGGACGCGGTCACTCTTTTTCTGCCACTCCGCGCTGACCGACATTCAGGTTTGTGCGGAGATGAGGCGGCTTGGCATCGAGGATAGGGAGGTGGTGGACTCGCGAGTGCTTCGCAATCGTCGACCGCCTCCCGTTCTCCAGCCCGGCCTTCCCATCCTCGCGCCGTACGTGGACAACGCCTTCTTGATCTGCTGGAACCGCGAGGGCGCTTCAGAGTGCTTCCGATACCTGCTGGAGGAGCTGAAGCGACGGGGTTTCGCGTGGCGGGGCGAGATCTGCGCCGAGCGGGACGTCGTGCAGGTAGGGCTTCGGCTGTTGGGCGGATCTCAGCCATTCATCCTGCACAAGACGGAGCGCACGTGGCGGTTGTACTACGCTCTTCATTCTGCCATTCGGTGTCGCCGCTTTTCGGATCGGCAGGTACGACGCCTAGTGGGCCACCTGGTCAATCATTTTATGCTGTTCCCGCCCTTCATGTCTGTCTTGCACGAGGTTTGGCGCTGGCTCACCGAGCGCGCGGATCAGGTCGCAGAGCTGACCCCGGCAGTGATTGGCGAGTTGCAGACGGCGGCGGGCCTTGTGCTCATCACCCGACATCGTGTTCGCCTGAAGACGGCGACTACGGTGTTTTGCTCTGACTCCAGCGGGGCGGGCTACGCGCTGCACGTCGGCCGGTTTTCAGAGCGGGAGGTGCTGGACGCGATCAGGTGGCGGGAGCGCTGGCGGTTCAAGACCATCGAGGAGTACACGCAGGACGACGCCACGGACTCCGGCCCTTTCCCCAGCTCCATCGCCGCGGACTCGACCTCGATCGCCCCGGCCTTCGAGGAGGAGCTGGGCTTTGGCGAGGTGGGGCCAGCGGAGTTAACGACCTCTACGTGGAGTGCGGGCTCGTCGGCTGTGGCGTCGCGGCGGGCTACACTGGGCGCCGACACTCGCGCCCTGCCGGAGCTCGCGGCGGTCTACTCTGACCGTCTTCAGTGGCGACGCGCGGTGGTGGGGGCCTGGTGTCGTGCGGACGCCATCCACAACAAGGAGGCTCGGGCCGCTCTGCTGGGGCTCCGTCGCTATACGAGGTCCTCTCGCAACTGGGATGCTGAGTTTCTGTCCGTCGGGGATAACCTGTCCGAGATCCTGGCAACCGAGCGCGGGCGCGCCAAGGATCGCGAGCTCAACGCGCTGTGCCGTCGAGCTGGGGCGCTCCAAGGGGTCACTGGACTTCGGCGGCGCCGCCGTCATATCGTGAGCGAGAGGAACTGCTCGGACGAGGACTCGAGGCTGGCCGACCGCGGACTTCTTGCCGCAGGGGAAGCCCTGGGTGGAGGCGCGCTGTGGGCACGTCTCCGAGGCCGGGGCCAACGTGAGCTGGCAGATAGAGACCGAGTTCGAGCTGGGCCTTCGTCGGAGACCGCCACTTCGCCAATAGCCGTTACAGCCGCCATGGATGATCGGGCTGAGCGGCCAGCTTCCTGTTCTTCATCAGACACTACGATCACATTTTCCACAAGTGGGCCGGCTCCAGTGAGAGCCACGTCGAAGGGGGGGGCGAGACTTCCGCCTCGGGCCGGCGCGGCTGAGCGCCGAGGAGAGAGCTCACTCTCCAAGCCGATTGCCCCGGCGCGGCGCGAGCTGGCCATTTTGGAGCTGTTCGCGGGATGCGCTCGTTTCTCAGGAGCTTGTCAACAAAAAGGATTGCGCATCGCACCGCCCTTCGACATAGGCGCGTCTCGGGACTACGATATTACTGATCCTCGGGTACTTCGGAAGATCCTGAACTGGATTAAGTCGGGGAAGATTTGGCTGCTTTGGCTAGGTACTCCGTGTACTAACTGGACAAGCGCTCGCAGTTCTCCAGAGGCTCCCGACGACATCCAGGACCCCACCGCTGTGGCCACTCTACGTATCCTCCGTGCGGCTCATCGGTATAGAGCGAGGTGGATTCTGGAGAACCCCACTAGCTCTAAGCTCATCAAGCGGACGCCCCTCAAGGATCTCTTCAAGACCCAGGGAGCCCAAGAGGCCGTCGTGGATTACTGCAGGTGCGGCACCCCCTATCGTAAGCGAGCTCGTCTAATGGGAACTCTTGAAGGCCTCCAAGAAGTAGGAAGACTTTGTCGGCGTCAGGCGCCCCACGAGATCCTCCAAGGGAACGTGAAAGTTGAAGTGGATCCCGGCAAGCACGCCCTGAAATGGAAAACGTCTCTTGCTGCTGCGTATCCGCCAGCCCTATGTCGCGAATTGGCTCGAGTGGTTGAGCGTAATGCTCCACTTGCTGCTTTTCGCAATCCTCGCGAACCGGTACTTCATATCCGATGGCGTCGTGATCTGGCGGCCTCGCTCGGCGGGCGCGGAGTGGAACCACCGCCAATCCCGACTTGTCCAAGAAGATTTACATTATCGTGGGGAGATCTCTCTGAAAGTTGGGGCTGTGGAGACTCGCGGGCACGGCGGCATCGAGCACTGGCTGCCCGCTCCCAAGCGTCTACGGCCCCTTCAACCAGCACGCCTGCAGTGGTCGTTCGGTCGCCGGCCGACCCTTGCGACACAGCACCGCCGCCCAGCTCACGGGTGCGGCGTGCTCCTGCAAATGCTGGTGGAGAGCCCTGCGCGCCTCCGGTTTGTAGGGCACCATTCCGACAACATCAGTCTGGTCAAAGTCAGCTTCGTCAACCCCGCCGGCGAGCGCGCGCCGTTCGTCGGGGTGCCGGTCAGCTGGCCGGCGCAGTTGGTAGCGGGGGTGGACCACCCCGCGCCCAGCCCGTTCGCCGTGCACGCCGTGCCGCCCCAGCACCTGGTGTACGGCGCCATCGTTTCGGTTCGCTACAGCAAGCTCGGAAGATACCTACATTGTCTAAATCAAGTCCTTTTCAAGTTCGGAATTGGAAATGCCGCCATGTTGTTCCTTCGCAACCAACCTGTCGGGCAAGCTGAAGGTCGCGCGATCATGAACCCTCCCGCCCTTTCCCTCATGATCCATAGCCAGAAGTATTGTGGACGAGACTCTACTTTGGCAAGTTGGCCATGCCGATTTTCTGGTGGAGTCTCAGCCGCGGCTGGGCCGACAGTATTATCAGGCGAGCTGATTTCATGAACTGTACCGCTCGGGGTGGGTCGAGCGCACGTGCCAAAAATGATGGATCTCCCAGGCTCGGTCTATCACCCTATCGTCGGCTGGTCTCTGTGAGTGAGCGCTTTGCAAATCGCTGAGCCTGTCGGCAACTCCGTCTCCTCCTGGGCTCTCTGGGCTCCCGGCCTTTTTGGCCCGAGACGCTTTTGTAAAGGAAATGCCCAGTAGCTCTGCTTCCTTTTTTCCTTGCGCGAGTCGAGGGGTTCTGCAATACATGTTGATCCGTAGTTCTGGTGTTCCCGCCCTGCCATCCCCTGTACCAGCGTGTATCCATAGGCAGTGGCCATGCCGATTTTCTGGTGGAGTCTTAGCCGCGGCTGGGCCGACAGTATTATCAGGCGAGCTGATTTCATGAACTGTACCGCTCGGGGTGTCTCGGGTGGGTCGCTCGAGCGCCCCGTGCCAAAAAATGGTTTGAAGCGGATGCGGAATCCCCCAGGCTCGCAGTCTATCACCCTATCGTCGGATGGTCTCTTGTGAGTGAGGCTTTGCCAAATCGCTGAGCCTGTCGGCAAACCTCGTCTCCTCCTGGGCTCTCTCTCCGGGCTACCGGCCTTTTTTTTTTTTTATTTTTGTTTTTTTTTTTTTTTTTTTTTTTTTTTTTTTTTTTTTTTTTTTTTTTTTGTTTTTTTTTTTTTTTTTTTTTTTTTTTTTTTTTTTTTTTTTTTTTTTTTTTGTTTTTTTTTTTTTTTTTTTTTTTTTTTTTTTTTATTTTTTTTTTTTTTTTTTTTTTTTATGTTTTTTTTGTTTTTGTTTTTTTTTTTTTTTTTTTTTTTTTTTTTTTTTTATTTTTTTGTCTTTTTTTTTTTTTTTTTTTTTTTTTTTTTTTTTTTGTTTTTTTCTTTTTTTTTTTTTTTTTGTTTTTTTGTTTTTCTTTTTTTTTTTTTTTTTTTTTTTTTTTTGTTTTTTTCTTTTTGTTTTTTTTTTTTTTTTTTTTTTTATTCTTTTTATTTTTTTTCTTTTTGTTTTTTTTTTTTTTTTTTTTTATTTTTTTTTTTATTTTTTTTTTTTGTTTTTTTTTTTTTTTTTTTTTTCGTTTTTGGCCCGAGACGCTTTTGTACAGGATATATATATATATATATACTTCGTGACGCCGTGACGCCAATGATGTATATGCGTACCGTGCATCAAGTTTACACATGCCTGACACGTGTACAGCCCATGTGTTTATAGCAGGCATCATAACATGTATACATTGCAGCCGCTGGCTATATTAATTATATCGCTGTTGTATGCAGCGAGCATCGCATGATGCTTGCTTGCACCGAGAGGCCAGATCCAGCACCCAACAGAAATCACACAGTAGAGCAGCATGCGCAATGCACATCACACATAATCCAGTGCTGACGTACTCATACCCGCAATGCATGTGATCATTTTACCTAGCACATATCGCATCCATCTGCGTACGAACATGTAATAGGCGAGTCCGTTTTGATTCATACGGCGCGTAGACAAGACTGCGGAAACATACTCCATGCTTGCACAATGCAGGAAGCAGGCGAGTGCGGGACACGTACAGGCTGTGCATCGTTTCCATGCGTAAGTGTCAGGGTTAGATGTCACCCTCGATGCACACATGATAACCAGGCACAGCGACTCAGTAGCAATGTCATGCATAATGGGTACACGTCGGGGATTTTCCGTCACGGCGCGGCAGAGGCGATCCGCCCGTGCGATCGAGTAGTTGGGGCCAACATAAAAGAGCAAACGAGCTTTGCTCGTCTTCTCTTTTTATGCTTTACGTATACTTATGGCTACACGTGGAACTTAGACCAGACGAGCAAAGCTTGAGCACATAATGTGAACAACGAGCAGACATGACCACAACACTCAGAATGAATCGAGAAAGGAGTTCATACCGAAGCCCCAGAATGATACAGTAACCGTTCTTCATCGGTGTGCAGATGTCTTCGGGTTTCCATCGTGGGTCCATCTTCCGAGCCTGGGAACCAGGGTTCCGCCGGGATCCGGCACGGGGTCCCGCTTGTGGAACCACGCTGGGGTCGATTGCGCCCGCGAACAAGTCGCACTCCATCAGGCGCGGAACATCGTCCCCAGACTTGTAAGTCTCGTGTTTGGAAGCAGGACAGTTTTATGTGTTCTTCTCGTCATCTTGAGTCTGCGGGAAGGGGTTCGGAATCTCAGGTGCCCGCGCGTTGGGCAACAGCTCGACGTCGGCTGGGTTTGGGCGGGGGAGCGCCAGCGGGTGGCCCCTCCTGGCTTCTTGGCCACAGGTCCGCGGGTCACGCCTTCCGGCCGTGGGGAGGACGCAGCCACGCGCTCCGAGGGTCGGGGGGTCTTGCGGGCCCAGACCTTCAACTCTGTGGT
Source organism: Prorocentrum cordatum (assembly GCA_963575745.1). NCBI lineage: Eukaryota > Dinophyceae > Prorocentrales > Prorocentraceae > Prorocentrum > Prorocentrum cordatum. The sequence goes on from CAUYUJ010015245.1 coordinate 83,379, forward strand.
GCTTCCAGCGTCCTGTTGGCTCGACAGTCCCTGGGCATAAGTTAGCTGATTCGACTCGGCTCGAAATGCAGTTTGGCCAACTCGACTGTTTCCAGCGTCCTTTCGATTCGACTTTTCGCGGCCGCCCTGCTCTCGACCCCCCCCCATTACAGTCGAGATCGATAGTGAGGATGGGTAGCCTTCCCAAGGGCACCTTTTCATCCTTGCCTCTCCGGCCCATCCTTAACCACTTTGGGCGGCCAGCCCCGCTCCAAAAGGTGCAACATGGGCGTCAAAGAGGCTTGCATCCTGACCGCGCGTCCTTGTTATCTTGTTCGACTGTAGTGCAAACCCCCTTGGTGCAAGCTTGCGAAGGAGCGCAACCCGTGCGCGCCCGCGCGGAGCGAGCGCACACGCTGCGGCAAGGAAGACGGCACGACGTGGCGACCCCACCCCTGCCGGGCATCGCTCGGACGTGTGCACTTTTGCCCGGCGAGGCCAGCGCCAGTAAACCCGGACCATCTTGGAGCATCTTGGGCCATCTTGAGAATAAGACAAATCCGCACAAAACCGAACAGTGCACGGGGAATGCACGTCTGAGCGATGGCAAGTCTGGGGCCAGGTTCTTTCTCACCGCGGGTCGTTTCCTGATGGCCCCCGTCAAGTCAGGCCAGGAGCGTCCAAGACCTCAGCCTTTGATCCGAGGTCCTTCTGAGAAGCCTCCTCCCTCGATCTTACATCCTCGATCCATCTGGGCTCCTCGCGCGTTGAAACCCGATGCTTCGGCAAAATTGCAACAGCGAAGAAAATCACGAACGGAGCCCTCGATCCACTTCTCTCTGAGGCTGGGCCGATCCATGAGGGCACGAGGGCCCTAAGCCGGGCGAACACGCCCGGCGTGACGAAATACCCTGGATCCTCGATAAATGGACCTGTCTTCGACCCTCCCAGGCGACCGCCAGGGCTGGCAGGACGCTGGCGCGGCGGCAGAAGGCCACGAGCCTTGGCGCACCTGGGCCCCGGCGCGGCCGCGGCAGGACGGCGGCAGGGTACCTCCCGAACCGCATGCCCCGGAGAATATAGCAGACCCTGTGACTGTCGGTGGCATAGGGGTCTATCGGCTTTCCACCATCCTGGCGACGTGTGTTCGCGGTGTGTGTGTGTGTGTGTGTGTGTGTGTGTGTGTGTGTGTGTGTGTGTGTGTGTGTGTGTGTGTGTGTGTTGGTGTGTTGGTGGGCACCTTGCTCGGGTCCCTGCCCGCCGCTCCAGCCCCCGCCGGCCGCTGCCGAGCCACTGTCCCGCGAGGGGCCGGCCGCTGCCTTCGCCTCGGGCGCGCGCGCGTCGGCGACTTCTCGGCCTGGCGCTGTTGTGTGTGTGTGTGTGTTGTGTTGTGTTGTGTTGTGTTGTGTGTGTTGTGTGTTGTGTGTGTCTTCGGCAAGGACTACTCTGGGCTTCCGAAGGGGCTCGCTGTTGCTCCGGTCGGCTTCGTGGTCGTTCTGTATGGCCCTCCTCGAGCACCCAGGCCCTGCCGGTGCCAAGCAAGAGCTCGCTCCTTCTATTCAGCGCTGCTTCTCTCAGCAGCCCGACTGCATGGGCGGATCCAGCATCTCCACGCCGCGTGCTCTGGGCCGGCCCGCGCGCTCCCCTCGCTCGACCTGCTCTGCGCCCTACGCCGCTGCGCGTGTGGCCGCGACGCCAGGAACTGGGTGTGTGGGCGCCTCGCGCCCAATTTTGGCGCGTGCTCGCCGCCACCCCCATGGTCGCCTCGGCCCCGCTGGTACCCATGGCCCGGCAATGAGCCAGCCGTCCTGTCGCACGCTCTGGATTTGATCGCCCGAGTGCTCTGCTGCCCCGGCTGCGTGCCACCGAAGGTGTGCGAGTGTGTGTGTGTGTGTGTGTGTGTGTGCGTGTGTGCGTGTGCATAACTGTTTGCCCGGTTCGGCCCCGCCGACAGCACGCAGCCGCATTGAGGGGCTTCGATGGGCCAGCACACGTTGGCGGTAACACGCGCTCTTAGGACCATCGGTGATTCCTGGAGAGCGAGAAACTAATGCAGCGATGGAGCCATACCCAAAAATTCGACCTCGCGATTCGATGTTTGGGGAAGTTCCCAGCAGTTGTTGGGTCTCCGGAAAGCTCCTCGTCGCCACGGCCGGATTCTCTTCTGGTTTCTGCCCAGAGCCCCCCCCCCAGATCCAGACGCCCCTCGAGCCGTGAAAATAACGACGGAAGGTGTTTGTTTAGTTTGCGTGTGTTGGGGGCCCTTATCAGGACCCAGGGACTGTGACAAAAAAGCAGCGCAGTGAAAGAGTCGGCACCTACCTCTTAGGGGCCATGTAATGTAAAGATGACAACGTCGGCGTCCACGGACGTCCGCTCCGAAGGTAATGTTGTATCTAGTGTCCTAGCTCTCGGCTCTCTCCTGCTCAGTCGCCGCCATGAGCTAGAGTGGCCCTCTCGGTCGGAAGGGGTCCCGAGATTTTTTGCAATATTGGGCATCCCGATCTCCCTCGATGTTCTCGCGGCCATCAACAGTGAACTGAGGATGGAGAGTCTGTTTAGGGGAGCGCCGCCGGGTATGAGCCTGTCGGCCTATGACAACTTCGACAGGGCTCGAACTGGGGACGGAACTGATGGGGACGATTCTGCACAGCAGGTCGTGTTCAGTTTGGGCACGGCCCGCCGTCGGTTTCGGGGCGGGCGTTGTCCGTTTAGTGGCGAACGTCGGCAGCGGTTGTTGTTGGGCATCTTCCTCATTGATGTTGCCCCCGCCTTGGGCGTGCGAACTGTCCCCCTTTCACACACCGCTTTCTCGACTTGGGGACACGCGCGCGCCGCCGCTAGGCAGCTGCGCGATGCGCTGCGTAGCTAAGCATGCAAACACCGCCGCGCTGCCCCCGGCGTCGGGCAATTCGCCCAGCATGGCGCGTTGCGTAGTGAGGGGGTCACTTGGGGGTGACGAAAGGTGCATCTCTCGTTACCAAAAGGGGCACGAAAGGTGCACTCCCCCCCCACTTACGCCGCCCCCCCCCCATTAATCATCGAGCGCGTTCCACTACTCGCAAATCGTCTACTCGCAAGCGTCCGAAAAATACATATCTGCCTCGATGCAAGGAATCGTACACCCCCCTCGGCGGATCCAGGCCGTTTGCGAGCAGTTACCTCGCCAGTCGTGGAACGCGCCTGTCTAATCCAGCAACGCCCGACAGCAGCAGCGCCGGCATTCACCGGTCCGGCAGACGCCCGCCACCTCGGGCACGCGCTCCCCGGTGCGCGCATCCCCGCTCCTCTCCCGCTCCTCCGCCTCCTCCTCGGGCCTCCGACGGTGCTCTGGGGCTCGGGGTCTCCTCGCCCCCTGCCCCCTGGGGGGCCGCGGGGTCGGCGCGGCCGGCCCGCTCCTCGTCTCCATTGATGGGCTTGCTTTCCACCACCACCACCCTAAGTTGGAGGGGGGAAGAGGGTGGAAGTGGAGGAGGAGGAGGAGGAGGAGGAGGAGGAGGAACAGGAGGAGGAGGCCCCCCTGGTGGAGAACACCCCCACCATCCATGGACTCATTGAACCCCGGCTGCTTCTCCTCAAACCTCGAGCCATGCCGAATAGGAAGATTCCAAACATCGTAGGTCTTGGGAGGGCCTTCTCCGCAGGCTCAGAAGGCTCCCGGCCTTCTGGGAAGCTCTCTCTCTCTCTCTCTGTCTCTTTCTCCCGGTCTTTCGCCAAAGTCGCACACATGGATTCTCGAAAGGCTCGAGGGATTTTGGAGGAGCCCCGCCGCTTTCTGAGAAGGCCTGCCCCTCTCGTTTCCCCCTCGACGCGCCGCCGACTGCAGACCTCCCTCGATCCTTCGAGAGAAGAAACGCACCGACCATGGCCAGGATGTCGCGGGATGTTGTCGACGCGAATCTCTGTCACAGTGCATGCTGGCTGTCGCCGATTCGCCAGGATGATCTACGAAGCGATGCGACGCTGACAGAGATGGACGGCGACCAAGATCGGCACGACGTCTCCGCGCTCAGTCATGGTCAATCCAGTTTTCCGAGGCAGGAATTTATACATGACCACCGCCTGGAGGATCAATTTTCGTGGACCTCGGCAGGCGGTGGATGTGGACATATTCGGGCCCCCAGGGGCCAAAATATATCCATATACACCGCCCGCCAGTGCACCAGGACGTCGGTTCCCTTGCGGTGGATATGGATAAGTCCCCGCCTCGCATCTTCATTTTCCCCTCCAACCCTCGCCTCCCATGGAGCCCTCCTCCGCTAGGTCCGAATTCTTTACCTTCGCCCAGTTCCCCATACTGATATACAGGGCGGCCCCATGCGCGGATGGCCCCCCGCGCGGGCCGTGCCCGATTGTGCACATCGGTGGGGTCCCGCCTCGGTGCCCAGACGGCGGGGGGCATGGATACCCGGTAGTATCAAGTCGGGCGTGTCCCTCTACAGGAGGAATATTTGAATATAGTAAACCAATAGCCTGGGGACGATTTTCCTAATATTTGTTGATCATGTTTGAATATGTTTTGAGTTTTTTTGTTTTTCTCTTTTTTTTCTAACTCGTTCTTTCAACATCCGCCTATAGGGGGACATGCCCCATCAACAGTAGTAGAGGAAGAGATACCGACATCGATGAACTGTCGATGTGGACATCTCTTCCTTATCAATGATCGATATCGGCAACTGATCGCTGGTGTCGATCAGTTTTCGCCGAGGGAGCGGACAATCAATGACCCCTTCCCCCATCTGCCTCGGCAGGATCTGCCTCGGCAGGATCTGCCTCGAAGCTCGGCTCGGGCGACACCCCTCCAGAGGTCCAGGGAGTGACGATATCTTATGCCCCCTCGAGATGTGGACGTGTCCGTCGCTGGGCTGGTGAGCTGATTCCCGGCCCTCTGGACCGTCAGACAATTCAGAGGTTAGTCGAGGGGGTATTATCTCAAGGTGGGGTTTGCGAACATACCCAGCTGGATACCCCACCTTTACGTCCCCCCGATGAACTGCTCGGGATGAACAGGCCATCCCTGCGAAGGGATCTCGACCTCGGAGGATTAGCGATGTGAGAAAGTGATAGCGTCGGCGGGTCTGGGCTCGACGCCTGGACCCTCCTCCCCAATGCCCAAGACATCGTGTCTTCGGGTCTTTGACCATCTCAAGCCTCGATCCCGCCCCTCCTCCCCAGACGTTCGACGTTGCTTTTTGTTCACAACGTGGCTCCTCAGAGGTCTGGGCCTCTTCCCAGGGACCTGCTCTTCATCTCGGGCCGTTTCTTTGACGGTCCTGGGACCCTCAGGGGGGCATCCCGCAGATCCAGGACCCCGTGCCTCCAGGACCCGTCTCTTTCGTGCTGCCATAGCGCTCCTGGACTGGAAGCTTCTTCCTCGCCCTCTGCCCCACTGGGGGCCGCGGGGCTGGCGGGGATCCTGAGTTGACTTTGACAGCCCCCCCGCCCCCCGGGGCACAGCGAGCGTCTCCGACGGCCAGACAATGACCATTATTGCCAAGGCCGCGTTGTGTTTGTTTCCGAATCGCGTTTCGCTATAAGTATCTAGCATTGTTCGGTATGTGTATATGTATATGTATTCTATATATATATATACAAGACTGCATTGGCGCTTCGCGCCATGCACCTTGGCGCATAAAGTTCGGCATGCAGGCGAGATGGCAGGAAGGTCAAGCCGTCAATTTAGCGATAACTCCTTGTTGCCTTTTCCGGCATCGTCGTTTTCATAATGTTATTCGTTGTCCTTCCTCAATGCTTCTGTTTCTTCATTTTCGCGGAGGCTCCTCCTTGGAGAGCCTCTGGGGGCCTCACAAAATTTCTCATGCGTTCTCAAGGCCTTTTGGAGGCCTCGTGGGCGTGTTCTGGGGTCCTCTGAGTCTGGGGGCTTCCTCGGGCCACCCTGCCTCCAACCGCGGTCTCCCTGAATGACTGGGTCACGATTTGGAATGCTTCAGAGCGTGTCTTCGGGCCATCTTGGGCCGCCATGGGGCACTCTTAGGGCCATCTTGGACCCCCGTTGTGCTGTTTTGGGGCTGTCTTGGACTGCCTGGAAGCCCTTTCGGATAGTTGTGGGGCGATTTTGCAGCCTCCCAGGCAGCTTCGGACGCCCAGAAGACCGCCGTCTTGGAGCGTCGGGAAGCCGAAAAGAGAAGAACCCCAAAATTCACCAAAAACCAATGGAAAATCACAGATGTTTGCCTCTTGGGTCCTTCTTGGGAGTGCTCTTGGAGGCCTCTTGGGACGTTTCGGAGCGATCTTTGGGGGTATGACGACTTCGTGGGCGTCGTCGTGGACCGTATTGGGGCTCTCTGGGGTCGTTTCGGGGAGCGTGCGGGAACGCCTGGAACCCGTCTGGGGCCGTCTCCGGGTGCTGGGAAGGCTTGGCGAAACGCCCTGCGAGGCCCGGGGGGCCGCTTCGAGGCCCGTCCGGAGGGCCCCAGAGCCCCAGATCCCGGGAGTCCGGTTTTGGGGGGGGGGGGATGGGTTTCCCCCCCGCCCAGGCTTATAAAAATATAGGAAGAGGAATATATGTACACAAACATATTTATTAGACGTAGAAGAACCCTGCAGGGGGAACGGGGTGCCCGCGGACGGCTGGTCTGGCAGCCGTTTTGCCTGAGACGTCCTCGCGATTTCTGCAAGGTCG